>CM065489.1:19347177-19947177 GCA_004115045.4 Sinella curviseta | reverse complement strand
GAAATTGTGTTTTGTGATAATAGGAAGCTACAAAGGACATCCATCTCACTATATGGTAATTTAACAGCAGCAACAGAAGCGTAACCAAGGGCATAATAAGAATATAATATTTTATTATTATAGAATCTAGTAACATAGGCAAGGTGTTTACCCTGGGCACTCCGTGTCCGTGTATTTATGTTTTGAGTGTTCTTTTACTGGCAAAATTATAATAGGTGCAAGTACGTATATATTTATGTAGGTATGTTGAAGAAAGCAGAAAGTAGTACTTTTTAATAAAACTTTAAATTTACTGGTGTCATCATCCTCTCGGGTAAATTACTCGTAACTCCTGATATGCAGTAACTAGATTTGACAAACAATTTTGTTGACTGTAGTATAGTACATTATAAATATAGATAACATGGAACATAATGAAATACATCTGCATCAGCCGACAGCGTAACACATCCAGTTTTTAAAGCTGATCGGAAAAAAGACGTAAAATGGTGTACTTGGTTAATATTATGATCAAATCAAATTTCTTCACATGATTCGTCAATCGTCCCCACAATCAGTTTGTAGTAGTAAGGAAAACATGACAAGGGCTATAAACGGCCGAGGGAAGTACTCATCTTTGTGAGAATAAATAAAACCAGAAAGCCTTGCCATGGCGAAGAACCAGTAGTAAGTAGGAACATCAGAAGTCATCAACAGTATCAGTGCAGCCAAATCAGCTCTAGCCAACAGCAAGTAAGTCGGTCGTGTAAGGGAAAAGAGGAATATTTGTGCTTCATCTTTGCATCTTTAAAGAAGGATGAAATAAAATAAAAACAGTTTTTTAAAAGTCATTTTCTTCCCCGTAAACTGTACACTGTAACTAACCTTTTACGCACGAAGTGTTAGAGGGGCGCATACATAAAATGTATGTAAATATATATTACTGGTTATACATATATGCATCTACTCTATAGTACACCCCTCTGTCCATACACTTATGCATATTATGCGTTTTTTAGGGATTTTTCGTATGCCTATTCCCATCATCAGTGTTTACTATAATGAACAAAGTAATGGTGATCATTATTACCTTTCGCCTTTTCACCTCCTTGCTCACAGTCAGTTATACGAGCTGCTTGCGTACACGTACCCAATGAACAGCATCAAACCATTTGAAAAAAACCAGTGCGACTCTTCTCCCAATGGTTTATGTACAATTAACGTCCGTGTTTATATTCGTATCTTTGGTGTTAGGCCCTTTTCACCGAAAATGACAGTCTCACTGGGTGGTCAACGATTAATGTTGTCTAACAAGCTTGAAGGAAGTACCCCTGTCTCACTTTTGGCTTTTTGTTGTTGTTGTTGATGTTGCTGTGTGTGTGCGTGGAACCCCATCGTACTTGTAATACAAATGAGATTGAAACTCATTCCTCTTTTTTTCCTTTTTTCACTGCACCCAACGCATTCATACGAGTTGCTCTTGGTATGCGCTTGGGAAGCCTGAAAAGGAAGAAAAGTAGTTTTAGCTTCCTAATACATTGTACATGTTGCAGATGAGTGTGTACTTGAACCAAGTATTAGGCACGGACATGTGTACTTATTTCAGGGACTTGGTCTTTATTTCAGTCTTATAGCTAAAGCCGCTAATAATTCTCCCTGGCCTCCCTATTCAATCAGTAGTCCCTGATGTTAAAAAAGGTAAAGTGCTTCCAGTCGAAGGGGAACCTATTTTCACGAAATGGTTAAAATGATTTGGTCGAAATGTACTCCATAAGAAATGAAGTATTGAAAGATTCTTTAAAATTGTCCACAAATCATTTAATGAGTTTAATTGTAAGAAATTCTGCAGAATTGTTAAAAATATGTCGTTTTATTAAGCCTTTTGAAATTACCATATATGGAAGGATGGCATCAATACACATGTCATTTTAAAAGTCCGGTCAAAGGTTTGTCAAAACTTGTTGCCAACATGTATTATGTCAATACCTGTTACGTGAGAGTAATTTTGTAGTTATTAAATAGTGGCATTTTACATCAATCTAGAAGATAAGGAGACAATGATTGTGTAAGGCAAGTAGATACAGCAGTATCTACAATTAAGGCACGTATTAAATGCCGAAAGCTTAACAACATTTGCATCCATTCTAACATTCCGCATTCTGAAATTTACTTTTTGGAATCTACCTCAACATAAATATTCCTTTAAAAATGCACAAAGTTGTCGCAGTTTTGGCTTTTGGGGAGGTTATAAGGTACAGGGGCTGACACGGCTTGGCCGTGTCCAAGAATGTAGGTAATAATAGCTAAATGTAGACTTAAGCTAGAATACAATGTCTTTATGTGTAAAATGTGATGCTAAGAATGTGTGATGGAATGTAATGTGTGTGAGAGAAGTCAGTATCATTAAAGACGCGAGACGAGAAGCATCTAATAGTTGAGTTCTGGTTGCAGTCATTTGTTGCGCACAGGCCAAACCTGCATCGCTCATCAGCACGTAGCATTACTGTTATGAGTAGGTGTAGGCAGATAAGCACATAGGTAATACACCACAAACGGCTTACACTGGCGAGTCCTACCAGTAGAAGCAGAACCCACGCCGAAAGAGAGTCGCCATTTTGTTTTTTTGGTTTGTCCATAAGGAAAGCACGGTAAAGAGAGCAAGGTGGTAAAAATATTATTTCCCTCCGGGAGTTCAGTAAAAGTGTGAACAGATAGTAAATATAATTATTTTTTTCGGTTTTTAATGATCAAGAATTCGTGTTTTTGTAGGTTTGAAATACCAGAAGTATTGATAATGCAGTAAATCAGTAATTATTGTTTTTTTCGTTGTGATTTTAGTAAAGACGGAGTATCTTTTGTCAGTCATCAGTAAAGAAGGTTAAGTGATTGTCAAGTAATTATAACGTCAATTACGGTAAGACAAATAATAATAATACTATTTATTGTCGTTTTTCATGGCGCAATAATTTGGGATAATTGATTTTTGGGAAAGTGGTAAACTGAATGAACGTTTAATTATGTTTTGATAATGCTGATGTGTGTACCTAAAAGAAAGCAGTAAAAGAGTGTTGATGTAAAGGATAACGGACAGTTAAAAAAAAGAGTGGTTATTTATTATTCCGGTTTTTTGTATTATTTAGTCATCCGTGTGACCTTCCTGGTGATGATTTGGTCCCAGTGATTTCCCCAGCTGGAGCAGTGGAGTCCAGTCATCAGTGCAGTCGTCAGCCGAGTTATTGTCCACCGTCAATCAGTGGAGGTGTGGCTACTTCAGGAAAGTTTTTCAGCGTCGCAGTAATCATCACAGTCACAGTTATCGTCAACATCGTTACAGCGTTATTATTAACGGAAAGGTTCGAAAAATGAAAATAATTAAAAAAAAAAACTATCTAAGCATGTGTCGCTCTTTTCTGTGAAATGTTTTTCTGATTTTCATAAAATACAAATCGGGAATTGTCTTTTTTCGGGAAATTCAGGTTTTTGTTGTTGGTTATTTTTACCGCAGCAATTAAAGCCAACGGTTAACTGAAAGAAAAGTAGAGTGGAAGCGAACATGGCTCATTGTTTAGAAAATTAAAATATTTCCATCACGGTTTCTTTTCATGTCATAGTTTTCGGATAGTTTAGCATAGTAATCATTACTATTCATTTTTCGTGAAAAAATAGCGTACCTATTTAGCTAAAAATAACTTTTAAAATATTGAGGTCAGTCAAGGTGACTCGTACATTGACATTTTTGGCTTTAACGTTAACAATTGGTTATTCAGTCAGTATAATTGAACTTTTATGGGAAAACTTTTTATGGATTTTTTTACACTTTGCCTTTCAAGTAAATTATTTAAATGTGGGATTCTTTTCTTTTTTAACATTCAAGTACATTCGGATAATGAACAAGTGAATTATGCGTTTCTTTTTGTGATCGACTAATGGAATTTTTCTGATAATTTGAATATTGGGCTAACGATTTTTACCAAAGTAGAGAATTGAGAATAAAGCTTTCTTTTTTGACGTTGGTATGAATGATGAAAATTTGAATAGTATTTTAAATTTGTCGACTGAATCAGAGTCTGATATTTTGGATAAAAGTAGTAGTACTATTGAAGAGCTTTCAAGTCGTGGAGTACTTGAAAAAGGTCGTCTTCAAGAAAAATTTCTGAGTAGAAGGCAGCAAGGAAGAGAGGAAAATAGGTTAAAGTATTATTTAAAGAACGCTAAAAAATTAAAAGCATATTCTAGTGATTTGAATATTGCGACAAATTTAGAAACGAACATGGCTACGGGCAGTAGTGGGGCTAATCCTGCTTTTGATGCAGCGGATCCTTTCCTTAACGGTCTTACTGATCAGCAAATAGAATATTTGAATCGAAGGACACAGAGTTTAATTAATGCAGCGGTCAATCCTCCGCCACAACCACCGCCAAGTAGCATTCGCGTCACAAACGTAAATCCACGCATAGATCCACCTTTGTATAATCCAGATAGTCAGACATCGGCTACATTCTTTTCAAAATGTGAAAAATATTTCAAAAGTCAGGGCTGTAAAGAAGCAGACTTCCATAATATGGCACATCTTATAGTCAAAGGCAACATGAGACTTTGGTATGATACAGTGCTAGACAGCATCAATAATTGGAATGATTTTAAGGTTGCTTTCGCAGCACGTTTCGACAATGCGACAATGCAAGAAAAACGAAAAGTTTTATTAATGACTAGAAGACAAAATTATTATGAATCCTGTGAACAATTCATCCAGGAAATGGTTATGCTAGCAAAGCAAGTTGATCCAACCGAACTTGAGAGTGCATCAGTAGACAGGGCATATAAGGGGCTCATACCGGATATTAGAAGAGTTGCTGGGAGTTTAACAAATCAAACAGTAAATTCACTTCTTGAAATTTTGTCAAACACTTATGATACAATCAGAGCAAGTGATCGTCTTCACAAATCGACCACACGGTTACCGCCTTTGTACGGGTATAATGTCAGTCAGGGTCCGCAATTTCAATTTACTGGTGGAAGAGGGAGAGGAAATGGCAGGGGTAATGATTTTAGAGCTCGATCATATTCACACTCTTCTCAAAGCACCAATCCATCTCAACAAAGAATCCATCAAAATCAAGGACCACCCACGGGGCAACATGGTAATTCACAACAAAACACACAATCAACTAACAGTTTTGGCTCTCAAAATTTCAACAATGGGAATTCTAATTATTCTCAGTCTCAAAAATTTTCTAATACTGGTTTTAGAGAACGAAGTAATTCAGTTCCAAACTCGAATTTTCAAAACCGCCCTCCTTTTGATAAAAACAGTTTGAGATGTCACAAGTGTAATGGTTTAGGACATTTCGCAAGAGAATGCACAGCACAACCAGTGACAATGGCATTGCCTGGTAATTCACACGATCATGGTAGTGATCATCACAATCAACCACAACAACAAGATCAATCTAGTAGTTCTAGTTCTTTAAACTTGCAAAGGGGGACGTCGCAAAGCTACGGGCGAGGGTCCTCCCAGTACTCAAGCAACCACCCTTAATACCACTAGTAGCATTATTCACCAATCTTAAAGAATTTGATGGGGCATTAGACACATGTTCTTCATATTCGCTTTTAACACCAAAATTAGCACAAGGGTTATGTCTTGAAATTGATTATAAGCCACTAAGCTCAGTTCGCTGTGCAAATAAATCATCTTTAAATATTATTGGAACTACTGACGTTGAATTTAAAATGGGAAATAGAAATTTAGTTCACATGTTCAGGGTAGCAACGGATTTACAAGTTCCCTGTATTATTGGTTTGGATTTAATGATGCGTTATGGTATCACGGCAAATGTTCAGGAGAAATATTTTGTTTTTAACGACGATCCTGTTAATAGATTTCGTATTCTGGGGTCAAACGGTTTGATTAGTTTTTATGTTATCGATAGACCAGAGAGTGATTTGGAAGTTGGGTCAAAAGAAAAAATTATACGGGATTTGCTTCACGAATTCCCAAATGTCTTACGATTAGATGGTTCATTGGGCCAAACTCATCTTTTTGAACACAAAATAGAATTTTCCGGTGCACCAATTAAATTGAAGCCGAAATTATGGCCAAAGAGATTATCAGCAGAAATTCGTAAACAAACGAATGATCTTTTAGAAATGGGGTTAATTGAGAATTCTACTTCGCAATTTGGTTTTAATGTCGCTCTTGATAAAAAATCAGACGGAAGTTGGAGACTTGCAATAAATTACAAAGAACTCAACAGAAAGTCAGCACTTACTTCTGCTCCTATTCACAATTCACATCATATTTTAAGACGCCTTACAGGTGGAGGTTATTTTGGTCGAATTGATTTGAAGTCGGGTTTTTGGCAAATTCCATTAGCAGCAGAGTCTCGTCATTTAACCGCATTTTATGCGAACGGAAAATTGTATCAGTGGAAGGTTTTACCTTTCGGGTTGTCTGGAGCACCCGCATCATTTGTAACGTTGATGAATAGAGTTTTTGATGATTTTATTGGGGATTTTGTCTACGTGTATTATGATGATATTATTCTAAGGTCGGAGACGTTTGAAGAACATTTGGTTCATATTAGATTAGTCATGGAAAGATTAGATCAGGCGAATTTGTCTATCAATCTGAAAAAGTCATTTTTTGGTCATACTCAACTTGAGTTTCTTGGTTATATCATTGGACAAGAAGGTTTAAAAAAGAATCCAGAGCGTATTCGGCCAATAGTCGAATATCCACGTCCAAAAACTGCACGACAGATTGAAAAGTTAATGGGTGCAATGGGATATTATGCCCCGTTCATTAAACATTTTGCTACTATTGCGGAACCTTTGTATAGACTTACTGCGGTAGATGTAAAATTCCTGTGGACACAAGAACAGGAAGATGCTTTTAATAAATTGAAAGATGTACTTTGTAATGAGGTTGTATTAAATGGTCTGGATTATGAACATCCAATCACTTTAAAATGCGATGCTAGTGACGTCGGCTTAGGATGTGTACTCTCGCAGATTTATGAAGGTAAAGAACTACCAGTTGCTTTTGCTAGCAGAACACTACATCCTGCAGAACGTAAGCTTTCAACAACACAAAAAGAATCTTTGGCTATAACTTTTGCTCTGACCAAATTCGCAGATTTGCTATGGGGTGAAGAGTTTACTATCTATACTGACCATAAGGCTCTTACATACATTAAGCAAAACATTAATGGGACAGACAGGCGCGTGAATAAGTTGGCAAATTTACTGGAGGAATTTAATTGCGAGGTAAAGCATATTAAAGGAGTTGATAATACAGTAAGTGATGCTCTTAGTCGCGCTCCGCTGGAAGCTACGAATGTTGAGACTGATCACCTTGACAGTTGTAGGGAGGTTATGTACATGCCTATAGTTTGTATGACTTTCGCCGAAACTTTTTTCGAGTCGATAAAAGATAGTCAGGCTAAGGATTCGAAAATTCAGTCTATCATCAAGAAATTGGGTGGTCATGGCGTGCGTACGACGCCAAACATCCAAAAAGGTTACGAGCTGAGAGATGGTGTGTTATTTCGAAGGGTAATTGGTTTCGATACTCACGATCAGGTTTCTGTTAGGGGGCCACAAGAATGTGAAGCGGGCACAGAACCTGAAGCAGCATTTTGTAGGGGTCCGTCGGGTGACGAAGCGGTCCAAAATGTTGGCGGTAATGTTGGGAAGAAAGTTGGGAAAAAGAAAGAAAATAGGGAATTTTGTAGGGGTCCATTAAAAAATGAAGCGGTCCAAAATTCACCTGATAATGAAATTTTATTACCAGTAATTCCAGAAGCTATAAAGTATAATATTATTGAAATGTTTCATGATCCCCCAGAAATGGGACATATGGGTGTCAGAAAAACGAAATTGGCTATAAAGCGCCGTTTCTTTTGGGAAAATATGAACAAAGATATTCATGATTATGTAAAAGGCTGTAGAAAATGCCAAGAGTATAAAATTGAAAATGCAAAGAAGAAGGGACTTTTGGGAGATGTTCCTTATGCAACTAGAATTTTTGAAACGATTTTTATTGATTTTTGTGGACCTTATCCACGTTCCAAAAATGGTAACAAATTCATTTTAGTCATTGTTGACCAATTGAGCAGTTGGGTAGAATTTTTCGCTCTCCCATCAGCTCAGTCGCGAAAAACGGCCAGATGTTTAGATGAAGTATTCTCTCGTTTTGGTAGTCCATCTGTTATGGTTAGTGATAATGCTGCCAATTTTACTAGTAAGACAATGAGGACTCTTTGCGATAATTGGAAGGTTAAACATGTTCAGATTAGTGCATATCATCCAGCTCCGAACAGGGCTGAGAGAACGAATCGTGATTTAGTTCGTATGATGGCAACATACGTAAATGAAGCTCATAATAATTGGGATGAACAGTTGCAAAAATTCGCGTTATGTCTTCGTGCGATGGTAAATGATACGACGGGAGTATCTCCTGCTTTGCTAAACTTGGGTCGTGAAATTGTTTTACCTGTTGACAGAGCTTTTGTCACGGATAATGGCGATATAAGCATGTCAGAATTAGTCAAAATTGCCAAATCAGTTCCAAATTCGTTACAAGAAATTGTTAAGATAGTTAGAGATAATGTTAGGCGTAAGCACCAGCTTAACAAGTATTATTTTGATATAAAAAGGCGTGATGTTTCTTTTGAAGTAGGTGAAAAAGTTTGGGTACTTAAGCATTCTCTTTCTAAAAAGTCAGAACACGTAAGTAGCAAGTTTGAGCCAAAATATATTGGTCCTTACAAAATTAGAAAGAAAAATGGTAACACGTACGTTCTTAAGATGCCAAAAAAGATGATCAAAAAGCGTCATGTTTCTGATTTGAAAGCATATTTTGAGCCGCAGGTTCAAAAGATAGATGATACCACAGCTGATGAAACTTTGGAAGAAGCAGAAGAGCCGAGACGTAATTTGAGGCCTAGAAAGCCTGTCAATTATCGTGAAAAAGACCTGAGAAAGAAATTGTAGTATTGTCATTTTTTCAAGGTTGCTTAACTATTTTTTGGTGTGTCGTATATTATTTTTTATTTTAGTATGGGGAAAAGTAAATCTCCAGCCCAGAAGGAGCGTGCCAAGGAGTTTTGGATGGGTCGCAATACTAGTGCCCGTTTGGGACTTAAGGTTCTCCAGCTAGACGAGCAAGCACATCAAAAACGCGTAGAATTGAACTCGCGTAAAATTTTCGTTTCGCCGGAACATCCACGTTCTTGGGATATCCCGGACTGGAAATTGTCAAATCGTCACTTGGAAAACGTCAATACTTTAAAAGATAAGTGTTTTTGGGTAATTGAAAGTTACGAGTCTTTAACTCTTATGCGTGATCATTTAAGTGAGCAAAGCGTCATTGCGGTAGATTTAGAGTTTGGAGACGATTACAGTTTTCATAAGATTACAAGTTTGATTCAAATTTCTTCTCGTACTCATGATTTTGTTGTTGATGCGATACAGTTATATAGTTTCATTCCAGAGATCTTGTCAGAAATTTTGCTTAACGAGAACATTCTAAAAATATTTTTTGTTACTCAGGATGTGTTAGCATTCCAAAGAGATTTTGATTTGCGTATTTTTCCATTGATTGATTTTCAGAATGTCATTCAATTGTTCAAAAAGTTTGATAAAAAGCCGAGTTTTAAAGATGTAATACATAAATTTCTCTATACAGAAAGTTTCGAGTTAAACAAAGAGTTTCAGTTTTTTAATTGGCGATTAAGACCGCTACCTGACGGTGCTCTACGTTACGCACGTCAAGATTCCCAATTGCTTTTAGAGTGTTGGGAAAAGTTTATTTTTACGTATGCTAATTACTTGAAATCTGAAAAGTTTAAATATTATCACCACAGGGACCTTATGGCCAAGTCTTATAAGTTTCCTGTAGCTCAAGATTACAATTTTTACTTTAATAATGCTTGGGAATCAGCTCCATCTTTCTTTAAAGAGATGTATGTTTCTGGAGATACTCAAATTTTTATTGATCTCCATAATTGGCGATTGAACACAGCTAAATTAAAAGATACAAATTGTCATAACGTGTTTAGTGATTTAGACTGCTTAAAAATGGCTATACTGAAACCAAAAAGTGTATCTGAATTGACTGAGATGTCATATAAAATCGAATCTTTAAATGAAAATGCTAAATCTTCTCTTTTGTCAATTATTTCCAGAAGTTCTGATGATGAAATCGAGGTTAGGGAGGCGGTTCCCCCGACTGAGAATGAGCAAGTTCGAGCTGAGGCTGAATCATGTCCAATGGAGACTGAAGAAATCGAAATTGATAAATGTGTAACTTGTGAACGTAATCTAGATTGTGAAACTTGTAAAAAGAAGGGTATAAATAACCCATTCAATGTAATTGCTTATGATTCTGATGGTAATAGATACACAATGAATGATTATGTAAATTACCGAGTTACTGATAAAACATTGAAGAATTTTTTTTCTAAAAAACGTAAAAAATTGAATCAAATCTGTATAAATGATCATAGGGAAAAGCATGGCCTTCAGCCGATAAAGTTTCGTAGAAATAGAGGTAAAAAGAGTAAAGAAAAATATGAAAAATATTGTAAACGTAGGTTATGAATGGGTGTCAGTGTTGACTTCCATGGGGGAACTTGCTATACATAAAAAATGATTGTAAATATGCTAGTTGAATTGATTTAGTTAACTTGCTTTTGTCAAAAAATAAAAAATTAGGCTAATACATGTATGTATGAAAATGAATTATATGTTTATATGTACCTAAAAAAACTATAAAAATTGTATGTATGCTAAAAATAAGAAAAAGAAAGGGTTAAAAAGGGTCATTTTGACGAGTAACAGGGATTTCTTTCTTTTTTTCATTATTTTTTCTTTATTGAGAGTGGTGAGTATAAGGTACAGGGGCTGACACGGCTTGGCCGTGTCCAAGAATGTAGGTAATAATAGCTAAATGTAGACTTAAGCTAGAATACAATGTCTTTATGTGTAAAATGTGATGCTAAGAATGTGTGATGGAATGTAATGTGTGTGAGAGAAGTCAGTATCATTAAAGACGCGAGACGAGAAGCATCTAATAGTTGAGTTCTGGTTGCAGTCATTTGTTGCGCACAGGCCAAACCTGCATCGCTCATCAGCACGTAGCATTACTGTTATGAGTAGGTGTAGGCAGATAAGCACATAGGTAATACACCACAACCGGCTTACAAGGTGAAATGACAGTATTTTTAATGAATGGACGTAAAGATCTCTGCACGAAAATATTATGTTTGTATTTACTCCATGCAGTTTACAATGCAGTAATATCCTCATCGTTCAAAACAAGCTTTTGAACTCCACCTTTGCCAAGCTCGAAGACGAAGACTCCATAATAATAATAAATGCTTCTACAAGTAAGCAAAACCAAAATGCAAGGGGAATGTTGTGCAGCATATTATTTAGCTGCTACTCTCTGTGTGCTGTGCTGATCTTGGATCTTGTATGCGACTGTGACTTGGGCCTCCAACATGAAGAACCATCAGGGGGGAACAAATCCCAAACAAATGACGCATTTAACGAATATTATTACCGTGTTTCTTCAGTGGGTGCTGGTTATTACCATCATAATCCAATGAACCACGGGAGGTAAACTGCTTGTATGAAGTGTCTGGAATCCACTAAACGTTGGACGCTGCATATTTTCGAAACTGAAATCGGGGACAAAAATATGCTTACGAAAGGACACGTTATGTGTGGAATGGGCAGATTCATGCATGCACAGCCAAATGGCAACTGAATATAATGTCGATGATACTGGAATTCTGCATTTTATACTAACGTACGTGTATACTTTGTATGTCTCTGTATGTGTCATTATTATACAGATTTTACATGTTCCATAAGGTTTTCATATCCATTAATTTAAGCAGCTTTTTCATGTTATGCGAGTTTCATCAAAATGGCTTGGCTTTTGGACAAACAAAATTGCGACCAAATTACAACCAGTTGGACATCTAATCAACTCTTAATTGTTCAGTTTGGTAAGAATCCTCTCTGCAATTTTCTTGTACTTGTACTCTAAATGTGGGGGAAACGGAGCTCTGCACAACCTTGTCCGTCATATTATTCATTTCGTACAGACTACAGCACTTAGGAACAGCAGAGTGTTCTTTGCGTCACCTAAATATTATTAAGGAACCTTGATTTTCGTGAAAAGTAACTGGTATGCTAAATCTTCATTTTGTAATAAAACTTCTTCGTCATGCCGTCATCATAATCGTTATCATCAAATTGAACATCACAAAATTCCTTTTTTGGTAATGTTTTAGAGTTGATGTCGGGAGAAAACGTTTTCAGCTTTTTACGGCAGGTAATAGTTTTTACAGCACAGTAATTCAAAGAGCATATAAGAACTCAGCCACATACTATATTCTGGTAGTGATGAGCTTAATAACATGCCATTAAGAGACATCGAGTGTTCTATAATATAGCACCAGTTGTATAAAATATGTACACATTCGTATAGATAGTTAAAAGTCTCTTCTATGTATATTATACATGTCAACATAGATACTTGATATTATTTTTCACACTAGACAAAAAACCATTGCTCAGTTTATTACTTGATGAATTATATATAATATTTTTAATAAGAGCTATATTTTTCAAAGTTTTGGATTTCTTGACAGTAGAAATAATAGAAAGGGTCATTTTACTGTTCATCAATACTAAATATTTAAATTGACTATTGATTACCTCCAGTAACGTCAGGTGCCGAAAGCATTCTTGAAAATTAAATTGATAATTTATGATATTAATTTATTGATCTGTTATGTTCCTCCTTCTTACGTTTATCAATTGTATATACGTCAATGGTTGACTAAAACCTGAAATGTGCTAAGAGGAGAGATAAATGACGTGTCTTGAGGCCGCCGACCAAAACAATTTCTATCACTGAAACAAAATCGCCATCTCGTAAGGAATGCATTGCATTAGTGACGCGACTACGCTAGTTTTTTGTCCAACTACCAGTCGTTACTCTTTGTTAGATGGAGATGTCAGCAGCACTCCTTGTCGCAGCACTTTGTTCGTAGAAGAAGACCGGAATAAGTTTGACTGTAATGAATTGGAGTTCAAGCAAAATTACAGTGCCTTCGTGGCAACAATGTAGCTGGCTGGGCTATAAACTTTCGAATGGAATACCCAGAACCTTTTGGAGTTTCATGCATTGTAATGGGTCTAACCAATACCTTCATACAAGCATATTGTGATTTCCGTTTGAACCAAATGATATCCTTTATTGAGATTCGACCAAAGTTCTAAATGTTGAAAGCTAGAGCCGAAGTGCGAGGTATTTTAACATGCTTACAATGATTATGAAAATTCCGACATATCTACATCTTCGACATTTCGAGCGAGTGATTTTACAGAAAGTAATGAATGAACTGTAGAAAGAAGATTGCAATTGCAACGAATTTTTAAAGGAAAATGTTAATGCTGAATCTACATTCTATATCTACTTTAATGGAATGTTTGTCCGTAATTCTGCCGAATTCAGTGTGCCTCCAACTACTAATTTCATGATGAAACCATCTTATATAATGACAGTTCTTTAATTGCATAATACATTGCTATTTTCTAGTTGTTCTTAAGCGTATATATGCATGTATATGTACGTGTATTTTCGAATTCGATATTGTTTAATGAAAAAAAAGAAAATGAATTGAAAAAGTATGATATAACAGCAAAATATGTTGTATAAGGAGTTTCAAATTTAACTCCACTTTAAGGTTAAGCTGATTGAGCACATAGAATTTTTATTTCGAACATTTGACAGAGTTGAAATGACGTCGCAAATATGATAAATGCGATAATAAATCAATACTTTTCTATTTGGAATTCTCAAAATTCAATCCGGTTGTTGGTCATGTGCTCTTTTCACAGAAAGGTTAGGTAACATGTACGTGTAAATCTGTTAATGGCTCTGGATATGTGTTTTACTTAACTGCGTACGGTGGCCTTTCCATACATCAATGTTTTACGTTCTCGCATGACATTTATTGTATCAAAACAGGACATAATAAATACGTTTTATACCAGTATGTATCTATCAATCAATTAATCTTTAATCTGGCGTGGTTAATCACCAACAGGAAAACGGTCAATGATGAATGGCAATGCCTAGACGGATTTTGGTTATTTCGTCAGTTTGGGAAACATTGAAACATTGTTTCGACCAATATAAAGCATTAATGCCGTGAAACGAAATGTTTGGGCAAAAACAAAAATCAATATTTTAATTATAACACAGCCTTTCAGCATTCGACTGCGTGTACTACACATTAACATTTAACGAATGAGCCATTGAGACTTTCAAAATGTTATGTAAAATGCAGAGGTTTTAGTTTTGTGACAATGATTTCTTCAATGCATTTCACTATATTTCAAAAGTTTCTCTATTGACAAGGCATTTTCACTGTCAAAAGTTCAAAATATGATCAAATTTTGATTGGATGGTCTCATCTGAGATGCTGAATATGCTTTATATGAATGTTTTATATGAACAAAGAGTTCTTGTCGAAAGGGATGCTAATTAATTGAAAGCATATACACCGCGACAGTTCATTTATTTTAATGACACGATTATGTTTATTAGCCACAACAATATTAAGGATAAGATTACAGTAATAGACATAACACTTCCGCTAGGACTATTTGAGGTACAGTTACAATACGCGTCGTTTTCGATACATTAACATATAGATTCTTTGTAGCTGGTATGATGTATCTACTACATCTTTCGAACATGTATATATCTTAGGTACGTATAATATGTTTTTATACCATCCTAACGGAATTATAGTATCAGTAGCGCTGTATAATAACAATACAGATAATTCTATGATAAAAGTTACACAAAAAACTGTGACAAAAACACAGTCCAGTCAAGACAGTACACGGGTTTTGTACAGAAAGAGCAAGAAACTCTCAATTTTTTAATATTTTTATTCCTTCACTTTCATTTACAGAATATTGGTCAAGGGATTTTTTATATTTTTTAAATATTTCTTTTGTCGTACATGTTTGTCGGTCGATTCATGTCAGCATGATTGTTCCAGTAACTAATCAGGTTCAAGTGACACCAAGAGCATTACTTGTAAGAGCTATCAAGTCAAGTGTCCTAGATTGAGATGCAATTACATTTTTTATACTACAGTCCATACGAGAGTGATACTTTTTAAAAACAAGTAATTTCTATTACGTACCCAGTAAGTTGCTTTCCGTGAGAGAATTAAATTTAACAAAAAAAGTCAACAGTAACATTTTCATACAGGTTTTCCCAATCACGTTGCCTCACATTTCCAGTTAAGACAAGTCATATTTCCAAACAAATTAAATTATTGACGCGATTTGTCATTTTACCACATGTTCCGAAACATTTTTTTGATATAGATTGGTAGTCAGGGGCTTTTGTGTGTGAATGAGAAAAAACTAGAATTGAGGAAGTCTAATGATAGAAAACAAGTTGAAAGAAAGTATATGTTTAGCAATGATTTGAAGAAAGTACAGTAACATGAAATAAAAATAAAGCAAGAAGTATAATGATTTTCTTTTAAAAAATAGGTTTCAAGTTACTAAAAGTACATGGTTATGTATATATCATCATCAGTGATTGATAATTAAAATGAAAAAACGAGTTAAACTAAAGAATGGAAATGTAAAATATTTGTAAGATATTTCAACATATATATTAATAATAATATAACTACTACAATTATAGTAACCAGAAATCCTATTAGTATTTAAATTGTACATCGTGAAACTAACAAAAATCATTATCATCATTTCATTGGAAACAAAATAAATTAAATAGTTGCAATCTTACACTTGTACGGTACGATCTTAATTTAGTCATACTTAAAATTTTATTATAATATTTGAGTGAGGGAGAAGAAGACAAAAAATAGCTACTCGTCTAAATAGTTTTGACCAATTATACATCTGCTGCTGCGAAGACTAAAAACCGAGAGGCGTAATAATTTTTAAAAAGAGTGAATATGATTTTTTTTGTAAATGTACCACCAAGATAAAGATTTGCGCATCAAGGTTTTGCGCTAAGGTAAAAAATATAATTTGTAGTTACCAGGAGAAATAAAGTACCACTGTTAATGATATTATATATAACCTGTTACATTCACTTTGAATGATGTCCACATTTCACCAGATATTTCACACACCGTGCTGAGACCTACACTCTCTAACTAACTGTTTAACGAGAAGTATGACAAAATCTTTCACTGTCTGCACGAATATTTCAAAATGCCAAAAATGTAAAGGGATTCAGCATGTTTCTTTGTGTGTCTCTGAGCAAATAACTCTGATGCGTTTTAATTCTATTTGTATTTAATGCTCCTTGTTTATGACCCTGTTCAATTTCAATTTTGTGATAATTCGATAATTTTTTTGTTCTGTCTACAATTTTAATACCCTAATTGGCTCAAAAGTTCTTACCGGTTTTTTTTTGTAATGTATATAGATAGTTTAGCTACCATAGTTTTGCCTGATAATAGTTTAATATTCGTGATACATTTTCATATATGATTATGTTTGCAGTGAAATTTTTCTCTCTGTAAATATCAATCAATCGCCTTAAGTTGCTTATAAGACAACCTACATCATCGTCGCTGAGCTCTTTTCCATCTTTCTATAAAAAAAGCAAAGATCACATTCCGCTAGTCACAGGTCGAGTCCTTATTAAGTTCTATATATGTTTTGTATATATACTATATAGTTTATATAGCGATCTGTACTTTCCCTTTCGTATATATTTATAATTCTACATATATTTAGTGTAGATGTATGTAATTTTTTATAGTAAATGAAACAAAGTTACTATTTTTCGGTGTGAAACTTAAGACGTGTAATTTTTTTCTTTCTCTCAAAAAAATAATGGTAGTGGTACACAATGTAGAGCAGTAGTCATGTTTATGATCATAAACATAATAATATGATTAATGATGATAATGATTATTATTATTATTCTTACTCTTATAATATGTATATATGTATATATATATAGTATCTTATCAACGTCAGTATTATTGGACAAGTATCATCCGGCTTTTTTATATCTCTTCTTTTTGTGTTGGATGGAAATATCTGATCTCACAGCAACAGCAGGTACAAACATTCCCAAGTTGGTAAATAAGTAATAATAATAAATTTTTATAATGATAAGATGTAATAATCATAACATAAATACATTATATTATCATATGTATATAGTTCCAGCAGAACAATAAAATTGTTGTCCACAATTGTTAAACAGACACATTTTTTTTCGAAGTGACATTGTTTGAAGATCATTCATATATGTAGGTTATATATATATATAATATAATTTATATATTTAGTATAAATATGTTTTTAGTAACAATGCCAAATCAGGGGAAACTATTATTACTTCATCATGATTACCTACATTACGTAGAGCACCGTATCATCACAACATATTATTACATATTTATAGCATAGCTTTACATAATAAACATAATTTTTATATTTCTTACGACTATATAACGTGTAGCTGTGTGTGTAGAGCGAGGACTTATATATTTTCGCTTTCCTTATTAATCATAATAATAATAGTAATAATAAATTAATTCCTATGAAAAATACGAACAATACAAACAGAGTAGGAGAGTATACTTACTGCACCTAATCATGTAAAATAATTTATATGTACATACAGGATGGGTATTTCAGTTTTTTAAATACAGTCAAAACATTTTTACTAAAAAACAAGAAAACGATATCGGTTACATACATGATTATTATTATTATTATTGGTCGAAATGAAACCTACTCCGCACGGAGGAAAACACAATGTTAAGTAGGTACTTAAATCTAAAATCTTAACATCTAAAAAAGTAATAATATGTGTATTTTACAAGGGTCATATAAATATATAATAATAATATATAATATTTCTCTATCGATTTAATGTACAGTACGTATGACGTATATATATATGTATACGAAAATTCTTACGGATTTATGTGGTGATGATGAAAAGGGACGATTAGTAATAAATAAGATATGATTTCTCTCTTGTTGTCTACGCAAAAAATATATAGTGGATTGTATGAATTAAATATCTGATATTTTAGGATACAACCAACACATCGTATTGTTTTATCAGTAGTAAGAAAAATCGGGTAAAGCGGACCCTTAGTAATCACGTGTCAAGTATCATGATAATATATTATAAATGTAGTAATCATCAGTTTCAGGTATAAATCCACTATCACTAATAATGCTAAAAGGAAACTAAGTATTATAAATAAAACAATGAAATCGTCTACGATTTTTTACAAACTCTAACTATTTCTGTATTTTCGAGAATGACGATGAAAACTATTTTTTTCCTTCAAATAAAATGAGAAGACTAAAATTATGTTTTAATGATGGTACTGTTTTTATCCAAATATGTACACAGCTTCTGAGACGCGAGGAATAAAATTCCCTTCTCGACTGCCAAATATATTTTTTGTGTCATCACAATTCTTTTTCACACTTTGAAAGAGTAGAAATGTCGCCTATTCTAAACCAATAGATTATATACACGCGATAGTAAGAAAAAACCTGCTGACAATTTTTACACGTTGGTATTTCCTATCTGACTCTACAACGTAACTGTATAATAATATGTGTGTCTTACAGATCATTTTTTTTCAAATACACTTATAAAATAAAATAAATAACAGATATGATTACAATATATACATGTTCCTGTATATTGAACACCATTCACTCCAACGAATATCGTCCTTCCTCTATCTCCTTTCATTCCAATTTTTTTTTATAAAACAGAGCATTTTCTTATGATGCCGTAATATCTAAAATATTGATTGCTTAACATAAATAATTCTAAACTGTATACGATGATTATGTACAATGTATGTAGTATATATGTATATATCCAATCCTATATTCTAAGCAGGTAAAAGATAGGTCACCATATTTTATAACACGTACGTTTCATAAGAAGTATTATATAGCCATGTACATTTTTAAAACGGGAACGTATGAAATTTGGGTGACCCATATCAATGTCACATGAGTCATTCTTTTTGTTTTTTGGCATCAGGAAAAGTTATTGAGGAACGAAAAGTGTGGTGAAAATTTAATTTATATAATCTTCACAAAAAAATAATAATTCCCGTGCCTTATGAATCCATTCAATCTATCTAGCTATATATGTATGTGTATTCTCATTTCCCAACCATTTTTCATTAGATTGTAATCTGTGCAGTCTCTATGTCAAACGTGCTGACGATTCTAAACAGAGCGTCAATGATCCTGGCTAGCCTAACAGCGCATTGAAGCTGTTTCCTTTGTTTCCCGATCAGACTGGAGGATTGAAAGCAATGGAATGTGCCAATGCTTTTGTTTGAGTGTATTCATATCATGAAAAGTAATGACAAGTTTCAGAATGAGTGTGTAGTAGTTGGAAAATGTACACTGTGTTCAAACAGTTGAAAACTCTACCCCTGAAATAAATTAAGTGCTGTACATACCTATGTAGGTCACACGCCTACTTATACAGTGCATACCTAACACCTATATACTATTACTTTTTTATAAACTAAAAACGAGAAAAAACAGTGACAGATCTTTAATTCCTTCATGTAATGATAATATAATAACAGATTAGTATGATAATAGTGGTAGTAATTACTGCGAAACTATTTGTTTGTATCTATAGCATGTACTTAAATTCTCAACGTGATGAGTCGGATGAGTTGTCATCTTGATTGTTTCCTTCATCCTTGACGCCTGTAGAGGGTTTCTTTTTTGAGAGAAAAGTCTTTAAGCATGCAACCTCTGTGGCAAGGCGTGCCAATTCTGACTTTAGCTGGGAGTTCTCCGTCTCCAGTAAAGATTCCTCCATGAGCCTCTTCTTGCCCCGCTTGCGTTGAGATGATCCTGAGTCCTTTGAGGTTTCGCCTGCAACTGGATTTTTGAATACCGACAGGGGGCTGGGTTGCCTATTCTCGGACAAGTATTTCTCAGAGCCCTCACCATTGATGGAAATTCCAGAATCTCGTTCATCTGAACTCCCGGATCCACTGCTGGTCACCTCATCATGATCCCACGGAGTGCAGGGTGGGCTGACATGAGACTCTTGCTTCAAGCCATGAGCTACGAAAGGGTAAGGTGGCAAATCCTTTTCCCCCAGATGACTCTTGTGACGCAGCTTGTGAGGCAGATTACTGGCAGCCCCACCACCGACATTGCTGTTTTGATTGTTCTTCCCATTGGCATAGAATTTGCCTGGAAGAGGCCCTTCCATACCCTTACTTTCGAGTTCTCCGTTAGCCCCAAAGTTTTGTTTTTCCTGGATAACTCCATGAGAAATAGATCGGCATTCATCAGAATCAGAATTGTTCTCCTCATCATGTTCCATGTTATCGGATGAGGATTGGTTCCCGTTTAAGCTAAGGTTGAGAATATTCTCTGAGGGAGAGATGCTGCTTCGTCCACTACGGTCAGTATTGCTTGACTGATTGTCACGGTAATCATCCTGGAAATTGTTGTACATTGGATGATGCTCACCACTGTGTGTATGTGGCTTTCCAATTTCAATTATTGGAGGATGGAGACTGGGATGTGGGGGAACGAGACCACCGAGTTGGTGAGCAGATGGGCTTCGAGAGCGACCTTCAGATCCATGACCATGGTAAGGTTGTGGGCTCATTTCTTCCATTCGTTCATCAAAGTCTTCGGGAGACTCGCGACCACTGTAGTCATCACCGCCCTTCATGTACCCACCTCCACCTGGGAATATCTTTGTCCTCTTGGATAAGTTGAGGAGCTGATCGTTACTGGGAAGTGTGGCAAGGACTTGCTCCAAGACAATCAAATTGTCACCGCTTATCCCGAACTTGTCTTTTATGGCAATCAACTGAGCCTTCAAAATGTGATTTTCCTTGGTGAGCTCAAGTACTCGCTGTTCCAGGATCATATCATTGAATCTGCGTTTTTCTCGCGACCTCTTTGCCGCCTCATTGTTTCGCCTTCTGCGATCCCAATAGCTCTCATCTTTCTTGTTGTCGGGAATAAACTCCCTCTGCTTTCTCTGAGTGAAGAGATCCTTCCTCTTCACATTATTAGTCAAGTCAAAAGCTACTTGGACCGGGAATGGAACTGGTGGTGGCACTGGCTGCCCATTAGGGAACATCTGAGCTCCACGGTCTCCCACCATCGCGTTTCTATGTCCATTTGGTGTCATCATTGGAGCATTTGGTATGGGAGCTGGTAAACCAGGATTGCCACCGTCATTATTTGCAGGGGAATCTGGACCTCGCGCAACCATCACTTGGCCCCTCAGATGTGCATCTGCAAAATAATAAAAAATGATATCCAGTTTAGTTAAAACATACTTATAACTGATTCCTAAATATAATGCATACAAACATATCTTTATAAAATATATTATGCATATTTAAAATATCAGCCTACTCGTTTCGGAATTCAGTCTTAAAATTTAAACAAACGCCGTTAATTGTTTATGATAAAATATCCTGCTTCCAGTTTCATGAAATCATGCTAAAAGCCACATATCGCAATGTACACATACACACAACCACTGGGCACAAACTCCACTTTCACCATACACAGCCAGAAGGCCAACCAACAAAAAGTTCTTTGCTCAAGTACCCCTGTCTGCCACCCACCTCTAGAGAAAACTGAGCTTCCGAGTGAAAGCAACGCTATGAAAAACACAGAGGTTCTTTTTAGCGGAATTGATGCAGCACCGTTGCACACAGCAGCGCACAGAGAAAACGCAAGCGACTCTCAAACGAGTTGCATTCACAGAATTGGGAATAACGTCATCTAGCTGCCTGATCTCTGCTACTGTCGCTCAAGTAGACTGCTCTTGTTAATGAAAATGGCTTGCATGCAGACGCATGAAAATGAAAGCTCTTTGCTTGCAAGCTCGCCTCCTTCTTTACTCTTGTTGTAAATGCAATGAAAGCTGGAGTGAGACTGCAAGATGGTAGTGTTGATGCTGCTGCTCCTACTACTGCCACCGCCGCTGGACTGATTGTGACTTGCCACCGCGATAGCACAACATAACGTGTATGACAAAAATGGAACAGGAGCGCAGCAAGTTCCAACTTCCAACAGCGGCAAGGAACAGAAAAGCGTTGCCCAAACTACTTACATCACCTGCTCTGACGTCGACGCTGCTGCTGCTTGGCTCGGCTTTGTGCTTCGCTTCTACCATTCATAGAGCCTCCTATCATATAACCCTTTCCCTTGCGCTGCTGTGTGCAAAGTACGATATTGTAATGTGCGAATATACATTTCTCCAAAACTCTGATCGAGCTCACGTGCAGCGGAAACGTGGTTTGGAAAACTCTTCAATGTGAACTTGACTCGCTTTTTATTGCCTCGCTGCTCGCTCGCTCGATCCATCTTACTCTTTCTAGTTCCCCGTGTTATATAATATTATTATGACTATGACAATTTATTCCACATGCCTATTCTCATGCACTTTCCACCATGCCCATCACCCACTTTTTTGTCGATAAGCAACTGTAGATTGTGGGGGATAGACAGGAGTATGAATGAACATGAATGCGTTGTCATCATGTTTGTGCACCTGTACGACGCAACTCTGCTCTTATCATATCGCCTGTAAAGTCCAAAATATTATTTATCAGCGTAATTTTTTTTTTCTGTCTATCTCAACCTTGCGGGAATTACACAACTGTCATGCTTTGACAATGAAATTGACGTGCGTGCGTGTAAAACCTCTGTCAACTGGAAATTTGTGGACTGGTAGATATCCGGTCTTTTTAATCATTTCCCAAAAACTGTGAAAATATTTCAAGAGTCACAAGCTCATATTATATTGATTTTAATTTTGCCTTTGATCTCCATTATGCTCCTTTAGGCATATATTCCTTGTTAATAAAATATGCATCTTCCTAATGGCTCCTACTATTGACCATTTAATTTTTCATGAACGTTAAACCTTCTTTTGACTCTCTCTCTCTCTCTCTCTCTCTCTCTCCTGGTAATGTAATTATGTTTTAACCCTTCCCTTGTTTTTCAAGGTTAGTTGTGTGTAGGAAGCAGGAAAAATGGAGCACAAAATTTACTTTCGAATGATCCATGCACGACTTTGCAAAAGCTCTACTACCTGCTCTTCTTGGCCTTGTCTACGCTAATAATAATATTGTTGCTGTTTTACAAATCCCAATCCCGTTGTCACATGCAGAATCCGCTTTATTCAACGCTGTCGTTCATTTCAGCAGCACTCGGGATGAAAGGAAAGAGGAAATAAAGACAAGACTCGCTCTCAACAAGAGAGATAGGCTGACAACGTGTGTAACATTTTCAAGGATGATGGTATTTAATAGACGTCGGTGAAAGAATCAGGGCCAACTCTGGCGATGATGGTCGGAGTGTAAACATATAAGCAGGTAAAATGGGTAATATATATCATCTTTCCTATAAGGAAGCCGTTTTTCCTCCACGGAAGATTTCACAATAATATGTGTACCTACATACATATTATCCATATGTACGTAGATGTACATATATTTCATATGATGCATAAAAATAAACTACACTTATGGATTATGTTACCTTGACGAAGTCAGTCACCTGACCATGGAAGTAGTACAACGTGCCTTAGAGAAAGCACACGAAATGGAAAAAACGAGCTAGTTCTTTCTCCATTTTACCTTTCTCCAATGCTACAGCAGCGCGTACTGTATAAAAAGTTGTACATAATAGTTCTGTTTTCATATTAGATACATCAACATGGAGCGAGAGTGAAGGCTAAATATCAGGAGAAAAGTGGAGAAATGAAAGTACAACAACAGCAGCACCAGCACACCACCACCACCACTGCCATTTTGCTGAAATATAGATAAATGTGTATGTATGCCAGCGTCAAGTAAGTAAAGTAGAATGGAGGTAGCGTGTAGAGAGAGCTGTAGCACAGGATATCCTGCTCGTTTGATTGCTTTCGTGCTCTTGCCACCACTACTGCTCCTCTTCTCGTTTTTATACAGCTCCCTTTACTTGCAATGCCCTAATACATAATCATGTCAAGAAGAAAAAAAAACGTGCAAACTTTCCTGTACAAACGTGCCCTGTGCATAATGCAAAAGTACATTGAAAGTATACATGTATATGTGTGGGTAGTAGAAGGTAGACAGGAACTAATGGCCAAGTTACCTACATTCCTCTACAAAGAAAATGAAACCATTTTCCCAGGGAAAATGAATGGGCAGCATACCATACAATGCATACAGAGGGGAGCTTTGTAGAACTGGCGCAGATATTTTTGCTCACTTGTTATTACTGTTATTGCATTTTTTTACTTCCAATTTAGTCGTTTCATTGACTTTGACTTTGCTTGCTCCTTTCTACCTTTCCCAACCTCGTAGTATAGTAGTAATAATAGAGCGTCATTGTTTGATGATAATAGGGCTCACGATGAGAATTGTCGACGATTTCTAGCCTAAATCAATGTCGCTCATTCATGTGGGGAGACCAGCAACAAATACTTATAAAGGCTGTTTGTTAATGCTAGAGGAAAAATATGGTGGGCTGGAATGAATGAAAGCATTCGGGTGGGTAGCACAGAAATAGAAACGACGAAAATTGCGAAGCCTGATAAGAGCAGAGAGGAATAATCCTGGAGGATTTAGAGCGGATTATATGATGTATGTCGTGTGTGTTTTTTCTTCCTATTTATTAACGTGAATGGAAGCCAGTGAGGTATATCGAAAAGGAGGAAAATGATGAAAAACAGCAAGTGGGAAGACCATAACCTAAGTGTATGACAAAAATCAACTTTGGTTCACGGATGAAAAGGAGAAGCAGCAGGAGAGAATACGTGTGTAATGTGGTTACATAAAATAATATGGAATTGCTATACACTTTTCATTCAAGTAAAACAAACTTTGTTCGTGGAACTTGTTATTGAACAGGAAATGTATTTATAGGAGAAAATAAACAGGAATGGGAGAGAGAGATAGATAACCGTATAAATACACAAAAAGGGCTGCACAACTTTTCCAGATAAACAAATAATACATGGGAGAGTATGGTGGCGCAGGGGTAGCAACGACATCATCGTAAATAATATATTTGTTTTTGATGGCCATATAAGTGACTATTTTATATTTATGCTTAGTTGAAGAAATGTGCTCATCATTTATGCTCGGCAATGGTTTGAGAGGAGTATAAGCTGTAGTCATTTTTAAATAAATGGAAAAACAAAGGTAGGGAATAAACAGCACGGCCTTACTCGGCTTTGCTCGATCCTGTTCCCTGCTCTTTCTTCAAACTTATTTCGCTTTAAAATAATATGGCTCCTTTGAGCTGTTGACAAAGCAGGGTTCCCGAAAAAATATTACATCAATGATAGGGACGGCATTCACACACGTAGCGAAACGAATAGGTATGCACATAACATTACACTACAAAAGGTAGCCATATTCCACGACGTGCTGGTCCCGTCGTCGTACCTCAACTCTAGGAAGGAACGTGCTCCATATTATTTATGCGTTTGCGTTTTTCGCTTGTGTTTGCATCACACAGAAGAGGGAAAGAGACGAAATTTTTATATGGAGTTTTCTTCCTCATACAAAATATTACACCGTTACTCATCCTCCTATCGTCACAAACACAGCTCAACAAGCTCACAACCTCGATCATTATGTATTTCATTTCTTGTTGTTGTCATCGTCGTGAAGCGCATTTCGTTGGCAGCAAATCATGGTGCACAAACGAATTGATGGAACAAGAAGGTTGCACAAGGATCGCTTCACTTTTTATTCAATGCTGCTTCTGGGAAGTTAAAAAGGAGGAAGAAATGTGCATAGAGAAAACGAGTGATGTTGGTGAACAAGTCACATGGGAGAGCAAAACGTTCTCTGGTGAACGTGATGCTATCAACCAAGCAATAGAATCATCATTATCAGCGCTTATTGCGTGGTGTGGCCCTCTTGTCGCCGCAAATATAGCTATTCCTATCTATTAACCTAGCCACATGAGCACAAGAGCAGTTTTCTTTTTCTTTGATGCGCTTTCAAGGAAAACGTGATATAGAGTCTTTATGGCATAAAATATGTGCTGATTATTTGCTTTTATAAAATGGAGCAGCTAATAAATTCTTTTTCTCTGCTCCTAATGCAATTAAATTGAGGTAGGATTGGAAAAGAATTATGATAGCCTATATATATATATATATATATATATATATATATATATTGCTCTATTTTATTTTTTATTGCAAAATGGAGAAAGCAATTTGTAGCGTTCCATCATCAGCTCGCCCACCTTTCTCTTTGCACAACCCTTTCGAAATTCCCTTTGTGGAAGGAATTCAAGTGAAAATGCTTTGCGCAAGCAAAATATCAAATAAGTTTCTCAACATTGGCCCTACCACACACACTCTCAAGTATGTATACTTGGAAATGGAAGAGTTCCAACTTTCTCCTTTCCTTCTCAATTCTCAGCATCCAGGGTCAAGCTAGTACCTACGTTGCGCGGATGTTGTTGCTCCTGATAGTGACAACCGTAGCGACAAAGACACGTGAGCTTCAACTCACGTGTGCATCATTATGTACTTTTCTTCCCCTCGGCAGCTGCGACAATCTTGTGTAACTGAGCTACATATCTATAAAATCTACGCATAAACTCAAATTCGGCTTGTGCAAGCACTCACTAGAAAATTAAATCCATTCTAAT
This sequence comes from Sinella curviseta, assembly GCA_004115045.4. Classification (NCBI taxonomy): domain Eukaryota; kingdom Metazoa; phylum Arthropoda; class Collembola; order Entomobryomorpha; family Entomobryidae; genus Sinella; species Sinella curviseta. The sequence continues at coordinate 19,920,435 of CM065489.1, read as the reverse complement.
TCACAGTACGTCTTGCACTTTATCCAGCGTGTCATAATGTCAGAATAATCTATTCATACGACTTACGTTCGTGATTATCGTACATAAATTATCTGTCCAAGAAATTGTGGCATATAGCCACAAACATTTATACTTCCTTTATTTTATCAAGCATTATTCATGAATTCACTCACCAGTCAGCCTATGAATAGCAATTTGTTGAATGGTATGATGACATACCTACATATATACGTATGTGCATGCTTACTACTCTGTCCTAATGTGAAACAAGGAATTATATTACTTCTCTTTACAATGATATGCAAATGATTAGCAGTCAGTGTCTTGCAAACAACATTAGGAATTACTCAATCAATTCACTAAACGAGGAGTGACATGACATGACCATTTATTGCATAATCAATGCTGCTGTTGTACACCACAACCCAGTGATTTTATTTTCCTGCTGCAACCTTTTCCTCTCATTATCACAGCATCTCAATAATATGCAAAGCTGTCTGATATTTTCACAATCCGGCCATTTTTTATTACTGGAGAAGGTTCGCAGTGGGAGGATCAACTGTCATGAATGAATGTACTTATCGCAAAAATGGGGCGACTTCATCGGAAACTTGAGTTGACAACAAATCACTTGAGAATCCTATACTACTATCCAGTTAAAATATAATAGGAGGAGACTGATAAAAAGGGTTATGTAAGCAGACCAAAATGTAAATAGAGGCAATCGCTTGGTATGTGGAAATGTAATTTATACATATTTAACATTATTTAAGTGATAGTGAACTTCCTCCCCTACTTCACATTGAATAGCTTATGGTATAATTGCATGAGGATCTGATGATTACACAATTTTTTGGTGACTACCAAGAGTACAAGTTGTAAAATGCTGTGTGTTCATAATTATGCGAACAGGAAAATCCATTGCTACTGTTCGACCTATACTTTGCACTTGTATCAATGAATTTTTAACAACTGTTCCATTACTTTTTACGATTTCTAAATCGGTTCAAGGTATTTCCTTGGCAAAATAACAGAAATAAATGATTAAGTATTTTAGTAGTTTGAGAGTGACATCCTACCTACTACAGTAAATGTACGTATGCTATCAATTGACTGTTTCACCCACAAATATTCTATGAAGAAAATGTTTGAAAGATTAGAGAAATGTATTCTGTCTTTATTTGACTTGGTTTGGTGAAAATGTAAACAGGACGTACGAACTGAAGAGTTAATTGTGAGACACTCTATATATATAAACATGTTGATACATTCAAACGAACTAATTAAAAAAGTTATTGACAACTTTAACAGTAACGAACAAAATGTTCAGTTATATATTATATAATAATAAATTAGGTGTGCCTATGAATCAAAACTTTTTCCTTATATAACTCGGTTAGTGAGCAAATATTACAACATACATTTTTAATGATCCTAAAAGTGGATCAATGCAGACTCATCCAGTACTAATATTTCTGTGTTAACAGAAACCTAGTTGCAATGAGTCATTTGGGTAATATTGTATTATTATTATCTGACGGCCGTTTCATGATTTTTTTGTCATCGGAAAAGCGCATGTGGACAATGGGCAGTCAGATATTTACACAAAATCCCTCTTTTTCTGATTAATTTTACCATGGGCGCCTCTCTACTAATTTTGCAGTTGTGTTACTTGGTGAAACGCTGCCAATGACAAGCCATCATTTTATTTTTGTCATGCTTATCGCTACATTCATGCGATGCTCAAAACTAAAAAATACAAACTGCATGTAGGCATAATGTCAACTTAAAAAATGTCAGTCAGTAGTTCCGTTTGTTTATTTACACTGAAATGTGATGATTCAATACTAACAACGACATTTCATCACATTTGAAGAGATTAAAAATGCGATGATGATGCATGCAGTCATGAATGTTTACAATGTCCGTTATCTATTTTATTACCAAGTTGGTCAAATATTAAGAAAACTCAGCTAATTTGCACAAATTGTAATTTTGTCTCCTGTTCGTTTCGCAATTCTCTTTCCAGGGAGAGAGAGAGAGAGAGTGAGGGGGAGAGCGACTCCACTTAATCATCAGTCTACCATCTATAGAATATCATCAAATCAAATCGAGAAATGCTAAATACATACGTACATCATTTACGTAATTATGCAATCTTCTTCATGAAGCAACTTCCATTTATATCCAGTTGTTGCCATAGCACAAGTACAACTCATAAACACACGACCTTTGCGCGTGGCGTGGACTAGAAAAAGCAACAGACTCCTTTCCTATATTTTTATTCATAAAATATAATGTATGTAACTAATATCGTTAATCTTGTTCCAAAACACCTCGTGGGTCGTGACATATACATACATCCTCATCATACATCCAGCATATTATTAAAACTTTTTTACCCAATGTATCTTATCTCAATTATATAAAAAAGGTCAACCAAATCAATACATAGTTATTTTTCGTTTTTTTTTTTATATTTATTATTCTCTGAATATGTACTGGATAGGCGGGATTTTTCTCTCAATATAATGTCATTTGGAAAATCATTTCATATTGCTTACATACATAGGCCATAGAGTTATGTGCTCGTCTTTTACCAACAACTAAAACTCGGAAACAAGATAAATAGCATTGTAGTGGAATTAGGTAGAGAGCGTGACGACTATGAAAATTACAACAGTCAGCGCGCTACCATTAGCTCATGATAATATGTTCATAACATGTAGATAATAATAATATCAATAATAGTGCTACCTAAATATGATATACGTAACTGGCGGAATGAGTACAATCCTTTAGTTCTGACTAACAATTAGTATATTACAATTTATATAATATGATGGATGAGTGTACTTATTATTCATGCATACCTACACAATGTTGGTAATATTTACGGGCAAACGTTGCCCAATCTGGTGAAAAAATTGTATGGAGATTGCATAACCAAACTTTTTCCCTATGTTTTGTCAGTGAGGTTGCTTTCATAAAACTTGCCTACCAGCTAATCGTTGCGTAGTAGCAAAAATGATGATACGTAACCATGTACATTTCCTCCATCTCACTCTCTCAATCTACCTGAAGAAGAAGTTGCTTATTATTATGCTATCGTAGTTCCTTCTTTTCTCTTTTTTTCCACTTGCTTTTTTCGTCCCTCTCTCTCTTACAAAAACAACATGTACAAAGTCTGTACAAACACGATTCTTAAAGTACCTTACGTAACAGCTAGACGCAGATTTACCTCTTTTTGCTTCTCTGGATTGAAACTTTTGAGCATATTTTCCGAGAACACATTAAAATTAAGCAGTCCATATTTTTAAAGTTCAAACTCCTCATAATGTAAGGAGGGGCAACTCCATTACCGATTTTCTTAGCCTCATATTTTTCATTTCATATTTCATGAGGTATAATGTTTTGCTCCTATGCATTTGGCCTTAGCTGACCATCAAACACTAAAGCTTTATTGGAATTGTTCCTCGCTGGATATCATGGTGTGTGTAAGGCATATCGCTATACGGAAGTGAATCGATAAATGCACGTTCCATTTTACCTTACTCATAACAAGACACACGAATGTATGACGTATGTATATGTTTGTTCGGGAAATTAATTGCCAAATTGCTAAGATGATTACTGACTTCAACAAATGGCGGTATTGCACATTTGACAATATGTCAAATCACAAGTCATAATTACTTCAAGGAAATACATTACTTAGCATTTAGGATGCATGAGTTACATAACACATTACGAACTGGTTGCTCATCTTCCTATCATAATAGTATCACGAGTGATCATACTATTACTTTGACCAAGGTCAGTAAGCTGTGTTGCGCAAGTGAATTTCTTAAAAATGATACTAGTTTACATACTAGTTTGTTATGTGTAGTGCCATACCATACCCAGTATTTGTTGAGGTACGTCATGTATAATGCTAAAAATTCCACTTGTCCTTGAAATTTGACATCTGTAACTGTATTATCTTATGACCGGTCTAAAAGTAACAGATTATCGAACATCTATAGATATTTTATTTTCACAGATTCGCTTGATGTATTTGAAACAGTAAACACCAGTAGAAAAATGTGGCTTGGAAAAAAATGCATCGTACGTACTTCCCCATTTAATCCATTACCCAAAACGCAATGCTATTCATAAATACATATTATTATTATTATGCGACAATAACGGTTTTCGTTACCTCCAATATGCATCCAAAATTCGTGTAAGCCGGCTGGCGTGAAGAAACTTGCTGTATATAACTAGTAATCTTATTAGTACCACTGTACAATAATGAAATGAGGATCACTCGCGCAGAAATGGGGCTCTCAACAATTTATGTTCCAAACGCTTACAGCTCACGGGGAAACTCAGAAATGTATGTAGAGCAAGTACACGTGAGTCAGCTCGGAAAGAGTAGCAACAAAACGTGTGTCACAGTCGTCGTCGTACAGCACAACTTTCCCGAAAAGCGACACTGTCGTAGCCGAGCACACAGCACTATACCAAGTTGTACTTGTTTCAGTGCTCTTGAAGCACAAGGAAAAGGGAACTGTTTTTTCTCTCGCTACACTCCAACAAATGTTGTTACTTTGTGGTCTAGCTAGACGACGAATATGTCACAATCTCTCGTCATCGTATCCTCCGGCAATGTCTCTTGTATAATTCAACAATAAAACTAAGTGCGTGAATAAGAGAGAGAGCAGCGATGAATGTTATGTATGTGTGTATAATATATAAGTACAATGTAGATATATTGCTCTGTCCTTTGTGCAGAATGAAAAGAAGAGAAAAACTTCACCAAATGGAGAATTCAAAAGGATCATTAAGGTATGAACCAACAGGAGCACATACAACAACAGAGTAGTTTTCTCTACTACTTATTTTCCATAAAGAGAGAAAGAAGTGAAGTACATAAAACTTCATCCGAGAAATGCCAACTTGCAAGTTTTCCCTTTCTTCACTCTCCCACTTTTATTTCTCTCAGGTCGTATAAACAGTATAAAAAGTTGAGTAAGGTTGTTGTACGAGTTCCCCACTACCACCACCACAGCTTGTTCTTGCGCTACAATTACCCTCTGGAAAAAGTCAATTTTTACTTGAACACTAGTTCATCGCGAAGAAAGAGAGAGAGAGAAAGGTTGGAATGAAAATAGGATTTATTTTTCCTTTTGTTTCCACGAGAGAAAGTTAAAAAGTTGTTGTTGTAGCCTTTATTCGTAGAATTTTTTTTTGGAAAAAAGGCAATCCAAAATTGCGAAAGAGTCGAGTTTGTTTTCTTTACTGGAAAGAGAAAACGTGGATCAACAACTGATTTTCAGTTTCCAGTTCGCACATTGCACGAGTACGAGAAGAAAAGAGACAGTGAGCGGAGTAAAAAAACGTGTGCGTGTGATTCACTGCTTCATACCTTTATGTTTACAGCAAGCGAACGTGGCGTTGACAAAACTGGATAAGCGCTTAGCGCCTTCACGAGTGTGTAGCACGAGTACGTATGTATAACATGAACGTGAATACACAACACACACGAATGTGTCTGTCTATTCATACAAGTAAACTAGGTCTATAAATATTAGCGACGCGAGGTATTATAGTGTTTAATTTTTATGTTGTTGTGATTGCTGCGATGTTTATCGTAAACTTTGGCTTCTTTACCTTTTACACACAAAATGCTCCACCACCACCGCGACAACGTCACACAAACAAGTGGAAAGACAACAACAACAGAGGGCAAACTGTTGTTTTCACAAAATTAAGTATTAATTTTTGCACTCTCTCTGTTCTCCTGAATGTCACAGCAAAAATGAACCATGCTTTTGCACAAATAATGCACAAATTTGTGATGTACTCCGACTGAAGATATAAGTTGCGTAGTATTATGACACGGCGAACTACACACTATTTATTGTTATTGGCAGAGAGAAACAAACAAAAAACGTGACTCTGCCACTTGATACGCAAAACAAGGTTCGCGTTGAATGAAAGCCTGTGTGAGTGTACTATTTCGGGGAAGTTTTTACTGCGCGCTCGCCTTACTTTTCATTCTACTTTAGAAAAGTGTGTGACTGGTTGAGAATGCACTGCACAACTGAAAGAGATGATCAAGATCACCAGAATTGAAACTGGTTATGCTGTTGGGCATCTGCCTGTATAGCATGTATGTATAAGGCAAGGATGTTTCCTCGCTTGCACACATAATATATACGGATATAAGAGCTTTCCTTCTAACGCTGCTTGCGATGCGTTATTCTACAACAAACCAACTAACCATTCATACTAGTCACTAGAATCTATAAGCCTTTCGTTTTACTTAAGCCTGTAGTTGTGTACTGCTTAAACATTTGCACTGCTGCTGAGCCGCATATTAGATTGCAAAATGGGAAAAGCTCGTGTGAGCATGCACACAGAAAAGTAATGGTTTGCATACAGTTTACCAACTTAGTCCTAAATATTACAATATTATTATTATCATCATCATCATCTTCATAGTTATTATTGTTATTTACGCTGCCGATTTAGACTGTGTGATTGCCTAGACGTACACACACAAAATCACTCAAAAAGCAGTAGCGCTGTTCTTGTTCCTTCCTCTTCTTCACTTTTGTCTTAGATATATGTCTTCCCTCTTAGTTATAGCAATCGAAGCAACGTGCGAAAGCAATATTTTTATTATTATTATTATATGATTTATATTAAATTTATTTATGCATACGGAAAAGTATATATGGTATGGCGAAATGAGAATAGAGGACGATGCAAAAAAAAGCTTCGCACGTCACACTATTACTACTATTATTATTATATCCTCCTACTACAAAACTACTACCTTCCTTCTACATATTATTATTATTAATAAAAAGGCATGTTGGTACGAACCAACCTTCCTTCACTCACACAGAGAGAGCATTTTGATGCTGCTGCTCTTGCATTCGTCTACTTTTTATTGCAAATTGGTAACGTGTTTTCTATGAAAGTAGTACAAGCACTTAAGTGTGCTAAATGCACACACAATAAATGTGAAAATGAGTATGAGTAGTGTGGTTTATGATTACTTTTCTACAGAGGGTGGAAAAAAAGAAAAGAAAAATGTACATGCATACATACATGTTATTATTATTGTTATTATGATTATGCGTGTTTTTTTCATATTCTTAGTGGTGCTGCTGCACATATGTGCATGATGGCAAATAATGGGTAAATGGGATTATTGTTGATGATGGTGATGATGAGGAGGAGGATGATATGATCTCGCCATTTGCTAGTCGGCCGACTGAAAGAAACGTGTGGCCTCAACTTTGCTTTCTTTAGTCAAGCCCGTTTGTATGCAGTGCCTTTTTGCATGAGAAAAGCCTTTGCTACTACTTTGCCACTGACTTAGAAAACAAAGTAAAAGAAGAACAAGTACAAAAGACTGACGCAATAAAATGGATGACATCCTTCAAAAAGCAACACTAACATAATTACTTTTATTATTCTGCTCTTATTTTTATTGTGTCGTTCCTTACCATTATCTTTTCTCACTCTGCATACTTGCCTAGAATGCCATTGACAATGGCAGCACTCAAGGTTTGAAAAGACTAAAACTAAAAAAAGGTTTCGCAAGACTAGTGAAATACATTCGTGTTGAGAAAAAGATGAAAATTCTTTTGGCAGTAGTGATGATGATTATGACGCGATGACGATGGTGGGAGTAGGTGATTTTGTGCGTCCGTAATCCTTGATGGTATGCATCTGATGTACGTAGGTATGTATATTTTGCAGATATGATCAATGATCATCATAATGCTTTATCGTTTTCCTCGAATTGACTAATATTCGACTTTACTGAGAGCGTAGTAATTGCTGAAGTATTACATGATCGTCATGATCATCCAGAAAATCATAAAACAAACGTAATATTTAACAGGTGGGAATCAATGTTTTATGTGTGAACTCTGCAAGAAAACTGGCCAACTTGACATAACCTGACGTTTCTCGATTCCGTCAGCCATCAGACAATTAATTATAATAGATAAATGCAACCATACGATACGCATTAACAGCATGTTCAACACACTTGAGCTCCTACAAAAAAATGTTTGCTATCACTCTTTTTTTTGGCTATATATGACTTTATCAGTCCTCTACTATAATTCCAGACAACGATAGACGCATTAACAGATACCGAAAAAATACCTATTACCTCATCCCATCTCTTATATCTGCGTCTGTTCTTATGCAAACAGACAAGCAAAGTCAACTTCAAAAAGTGTTTTCTTCCTTTCTCTGTTGTGCAATAACAAGGTACAACACAGACATACGAGGAGGAAAACTAGTAAAAAATTGCAAAGAGCGGCTGGACTGGAAAACAACAACAATTTCGATATAAATAAAATGGTCAGTTCACGTTGTTGCAGACCTATTACCTATAATAACGTACATATGTAGTGTGTTTACGAGCTCACTCATTGAATGGTTTAAAGAAGAGCTCTTCCATCGCCCATTACACTATTTAGCGTAGCGTAGCGTTTGGTTTTAGTTTTGTGTATTTCCAGCTGTATACGTATTTAGACATTTAGAGGTGTCCATAGGAAAACGTACACTACGAATTTCAATGAACTCTTTTTTATACTTTCTGGCTGGACACATCTTTTCACGGTATACCTATTATTACATACATACAATAAAAAATATACCTATAAGGTATATCTCTAGCAAGCTTTGCATGATATTTATTGCCATGATGCATGAACGGCGTGTTATTATTATTATTATGACCATACATATCATGGAATCTTACACATTCGTATGGACATAACATGGAAACAAGTATGTATATAGTCATTCTCGGTTTCACCATGTGTGTCAAAACATTTTTTTTCCTCTCCAATTCAATTCAACTAAACATGCATTTCTGTATTTTTCTCTGTTTCTTTCCCGTCCTTCATATCAGGCGGACTTCATCACTCATTCGGACGAAAACCCCGATCTCTTAGGTCACCTTGATTACGTAAGTCACATTACATAAACCGTGACTGTTGTGTGAGTGCGAGAACCACTATTGCCACTACTGATGCTGACTGACTGGATCGTCGTCGTAGCCTCTTCTGTGCATGTTGGCTGAACGGATTGCCGACGCTGTTGTTGTTATTATTATTATAACTATTATTATTCGTAGTTGTTTAGATTTCAGCTAAGCCTTAACGCAAAACAATCTTGCATAGGTAAATACACGTTGCATGATGTGCTTTATATGACTATAAGCTAGGTAATACACTTAAGTGATTTACATAATATTTGTACCTATATGCAACGTACGCTGATGATGATGGTGATGACGAGGCAGTGTTGGTAGGTGCCATTGGCATGTTATGGAAGTTCCACGCTACTTTGCGCTTATTTAAAACAACATTCATGATATCATGTACTACTTCCAACTGGCCACTATTTTTCCTGTCATGTTCTTTGGACTTTGTCTATTCTTGGCAAGGGGTAAAGTAACATGTGTCCGTTATATACATGCACGACTGGATTTTTTTTTTCAGGAACACTGTTCCAGGTTCCAGTCATACTTCTGGATCATTCATACGTATACCAATGTATCTTTATGGCATCACTAATATATGCGATTGCAACTGGAATGCACCAGATTTGTTTCAAAAAAAATCTTCACCTTTCGCTGCCGTTTCTTTACGATGCAGATGACGTTCTTGGAATACTAAACTGCTTTGCGCTTGAGGATCCAAGAAAATTGCATAATATTGGGAGAGTGTGTTAATAATAAAAGAATGAAACTCCAGCCGGTCTATATGAATGAACACTGATTTTGACGGCAGAGGAAACCAATAAGGACTAATGGGGAAACACTTTGCGGTGATTATGAAACATGATAAAAGTTTTTTATATCATAGCATAATCGTATGGATATTTCATAACACCAAATGTATGTGAGTAATGAAGGAGCCAATACTGAATGACGCAATGGTTTAATAGTAAGAACTATCGAAGAGATATATAAACTAAATAAAAACAATTGTTATTGTCTTGTTCTAGAAGATAAAGCTAATTGCTATTTTTTAAAGATCAAACAATACGTTGTCGTAAAGGCGGAGAGATTACATTAGATACACTTTTTTGTAAATTTGTATGTATTATGCGAAATTACACGAATCTTGTTATTATTAAAGTGGCTATAATCAATTCTCCATGAGACGACCAGTTTAACAAAAAAAACTGGTATGAAATAAACAAAAAATAGCAACATTTGGAATTCCATTGTTGTAGTTAGGGAATGCTTTGCATTTTTGAAAAAATAATAATGCATAGAGGACACATGAAGGCAATAATATTAGTATTACATACTCACATCTGCATTTTAGAAACCAGTCTTAATCTCGGTATTACTCCTGTTATTTTTATTACTGTTCACTTTTTAAGTTGTTCTGGCTAGAGATATGTATGTATGCGGAGAGAGATAAATATCTGACTTTGACTGGAAAGACAGAAGAGATTGATGAAAAAATGGAAATGACTTCTGCTTCCATCGCATGGAGTCTGCTAAGCTTCTGTATCATCGTCATTTTAAAGAAAGCATTAGAAAAATAGCAGAAGGATGGATGGGTGATGGTGCTTTTGGTGAGCATCACGCACTTGGCATTTGTGAGTGCACCGAACTCCAGAGAAAAGCAAGTGTATGAAATGGAAACAAGTGTGATAGGACGAGCTAGTCATAATCACCATTAACATACAAGTATGTATGAAGGAAATTTTTGCAATCTCTGTTTATCTATTTTCTTGGTTGTCGTGTGGCAAAACCTGACGGACTTTTTTTTTGCACACACAGCAAAAGTAAGTAATACGTTTGGAGTAATTACATAAGAACTGCTCATTTATCTGGTTTCTTGGTTTATTCATAATAACTAGAAAGATGAACTGATAGCAATGCCTGATCTAGACCATATACCAAGCCATCATATAAAGTGGAAAGAAGAGTATAGATGTAAAACCATGGCATGCACAACAGCGTATTTGTTCATGTAGTTCCTTTCATTTTCCACCACGCATGTGCTACTAGGGGATTCATGATAAGATATAATGTTGCAATGTATAGGCATACTTCTACCACCCGCAAAAGTCATGCTCTTTTAGAATAATCATTACTGCGAAAGATAATTTTTAAGACATAACATTCGGCGTAATACCTAACGTGTTTTCAGACACTTGAAAACGACGTATTATAATTTCTGATTTCATAAGCGTACGTTTTTAACCGTAGAATGAAACATAGTCGGTAATTCTAACGGTATTAAATTTATAAATTTTGGCTCAATATGTTTTTTAAATTATGTCTTTAGACGATTATGTGTTTTTATGGTAGGTCATATCAACGGGATTCGCTAAGCAGAGTCGGGGGATACTCTTTCAAGAGTTTTCTTTTCGCGCATCCCAACCTCAGCTCATGGAAATCGGAGTATCGGGAAAACGGGAGTCACGGAGTGAGGTTACACCTAAACTAAAGTTTGTTGGAATTGGAAAGTTTATTTGTTGGCTGGCTGTTTGGCACATGTCAGTTTTCCCAACTTAAATGCGTATTCACTCCTCTCTCCATTTCCAATAACTCATCCATCACCAAGTTTAAGACAACATTGACTGCTTTAACATCTACATATAGACGTATGTTATGTCACTATTCAACAGAGATAATTTGCGTATGTACGATTTTTTAAGCCTGTTGGACTCTAGCCTTTTTTTAAAAAAGAAACTATAAAGTCGCTATTCCACTGATAAATTTGATAGAACGTTTAGATTATATAAGTATGTATATGATAACTTGGTGCCCCCGCAGAGAGTCCGTCGTAGTTGACTGGCACTTTCGCTTTTGACTCTTCTGCCACTGACTTAATGATGATGTTGTTGTTTTTCTTATTTTTATATACACATAAAACATAGTTATGATCTAATAACGATGATAAAGCCAGTATAAAAAGTGTAAAGGATATAAACACTCATGCCTACATGCATATATACGATTTGGTTTTTTTTGGCTTATGTCTATAATATTAAGTCCAAGTATAAACAGAAACAGGAGCAAATAACGCACTCGTTCCTCTAAATATAAACAAAATGTGGACTCCGGACCAGTACTACTATTGAACATGATCAGTCAGTTCCAGAAGTAAACAATCTGACTCTTTTGACACACACACAGTGAGGGAATTTATATGTAACAAAGAATAAAACTTGCCCGAAGTCAATGCAGTCATGGATGATTTTACGTGGAAATATTTACTGGCTGTAAACAGATTCATTCAAAAAAGATCAGTTTTTTACTCCCCAGCTCATCATCGCCATCGTCAGCAACAACCTTTTCCTCTTCTTTCTACTTTGCGCATCATCATTTTTACACAAATCATTTGCAACTTCATCGAGTGAGTACACTTGAACTGAAGTTGAACTGAAAAGTAAATAATAATAACTGGGAAAGTGAAATGCAAACTTCCATATATGAACCGGTGGGTCTGCAATAGAAGTGTCTATTTAGTTGGTTGACTGTTTAATCTCAGAAATGGTACTGGCACATGTACGTCGTAGACTAAACTTTATCCAGCAACATAAACTACACGAGAATATAGTATTGTTTATGTATGTATGCTCTAATAATTTTGCAGTTTTTGCTCACTCCCACGACGTTCAGATCATGGCATAATTTTTTATGTATCCTTTGAGCCTAATTATATTCATACATGGAAGCGCTCAAATTCAGCTTGATTATCAGTAACGCAGTAAGCTTGGAGCGTAGAAGGACAGGAAATTCGGGATAGATAGCAAAGTTATCTCTGATACATTGAATTGCAACATAATTCATTAAAATATTGGATCTCTCAATTGGTTTTTGATGAATGCACTGCTGATTAGAAATGACTACATACATAACCACTCGCTCGTAAATCGCACAAGTATACTAACTGCTTATTTGTATCGAATAATTTATTCAGTTTTCATTCATACTTGTGCTACGCCTGTTGCTTTCTCTGCCTACTTGAGCTTTTGAATCTGTTACATTGAGCGTTTCATATTATTATTATTATCATTATATCCATGTAACCATTTATTCCACCAAATTCATGAATAAGCACACTCCATGTACGCCTCTGCTGCTATATATCGAACCCATTGTCTGCGTGCTTCGGAATAATAGAAATATATGCTTTGGTGGTGTTGGTGGTGTACTTCCTCGTGAAATGTCTGCATGGAAATGAATCGCTTTCCATTGTCCATGAATAATTGAGCGTACATGATATATTGATATATAAGCTTTGGAATGGAACAGGATAGATAGATAGATATATCGGGACTATTATTTAAAGGAAGGAATTTGGCATTGGGGACAGCAGGAGGATTATGTCATCATCGACACACACACAAACAAACACACACTCATGGAAAAGCACACAAAACAAATGCTAAAGTGGTTACATAAGTCTAATAATATTAACCAGGCCACGGTTTTGTACACAGACAGAAAAAAGCACGGCGAAACGACGAACCAACTCATCATCCAGAGAGTATCATCATGCCTGTTGTGTGAGTGTATATTCGTAGAATAAATACTGTATACGTGCACAAGTACGTCGATGGCGACGGCAAGCACACAAGGCAAACAATAATAATACCGGATTGTCATGTCACGGCTTTGGAACTAGAACTAACTGTAAACATTCGCTGTTGCACTAAACGCTACAATCATCGTCATCATCATTGGGCTATGCCATGCCTAATATTTACCAAATCCATTGCCAACGAACGACATTATCATCCTGTTATATTTATATAATGAATACTATGGTTAACCCTACAATTAATAATGTTATGCATTAGCAACATTATTAAACATTTTACGTTCAGTTTTTCCGTTTCAAATTTCCTTGTGCCCTGCGCTTATATAACTACTGCAACAACGTTGCTACGTTTCTATCCAAATGTAAAGGTATGTCATTTTGTGTGGGTGTAGAAGGTATACTGTGTCTGTATCCGTCCATATATGTATGTTGTGTATATATGTATGTCCCATTTTTGAAAATGATGTGTCTATATATCACCTACACAAACAAAGTCTACTACCAGATGTGGCATTGACTACAGCTCACATTAAACCAATAATAGTAATAATAATGTCAGTTAAATAGGAGTTATTGAAATAAAATAAATAAATGCTTCCCAATGTAACGATTGTCTATAAAGTGTGATGTTTAAATTGGTGTGTAAATTCCAAATTGCTTTCCAGTTAATTCCCCACCTCATGGCATATAATTTTGCATATTCATTCTCAACTTGACTCTATGTGTATAGTGTAAACATCCAAATGCATATATATGTACTAACAATCATATACATATAATTATAGTAGTCGTCATAAAAAAATCATTGCGTCATATCTGTGTCGAAAGTTTAATTTAATGTACGTTCCAATTTCAAAGAAACGCTGAAACATGGACATGGCTTCGCAGAGTGTTTCGTTGAAACAAGTCGATGAATCGTGTCTGGGCGGCTGCCTGCACTGTATTTGTGTGCTTCTATACACAAAGGTATTATGCAATATACACGATTGTTGCAACTGTAAAAATGTTCGACAAAAAAAAGCAAGAGGAGGAATGAATGATGATGTCTTCTTGAACAAGGATGTATCTCAAACGTTACTTTACGTTTCATCGTCGCCACCACAAAAAGGAGAGAATATGAAATCATGCATAATTTAATATCTCTCTCTCACCACTTTCAATGGACTGTTGTTGACCATTAGGCTCATTGCATAGGGAAGTACTGACGACGACGCAGTTTGCAGACTATAAAGATAAGTAATGTGTGCATACCTACTTACTCGACTTCCAAATATAAACAAAACTGTGCTCTGCTTTTATAAAGAAAATGTACTTGTACATTTCCGTACATAAAAGTTTAATTTTTCCCCATTTGAGCATTTTGACAATTTTAGCTGTTTTCGTTTCGGAAACAACGTCATTAATTGTCCTCATCATTTCATAATCAGCAGAACCATTAGTTGCATTTATTTTTGTTCGTGCATCATTGAACTAAATAGGTATGCAATCAATAGTACAGACCGACAAAACAAAAGAGACAACGACGATAAAAATTACTGGATGGTACGACGTAACACCAAAGTACAAAATAACCCATGATTGATAAACTACACTGCACATCAATAATAATCATTTATAAATCGACTATACAGTTTGATTGGATCCATGTAGTGGATTAGAGGAGGAGGTATTAACGCATGACTATGTAATTGTGGCATAATTTTATAGTTTCGAGGACAATGTATTTCCATCATCCATAATATTATTATAGTGATTCATCTACACAGAATGTGAGCATCTCCGCTTTTCATGTAATATATTCATGCATAACATGTTTGCTTGCTATGTGGTTGGGAGAAGAAGGTAACGTAAGAAGAGGAGGTGAACATTGCGGAAACTGGAAACCATTTTGCCATCACGTAATTTGTCTGGCATTTAACTGGCGTTTGATGATCAAGATGATTATGATGCAATACTCGTGAAGACTACAAGATAGTGGCCATGTGTGCATGTAACAAAGCCAGTTACGACTGTGTAGACATAATTATTTTGGCCAATAAAAGAATCCCAAGTAATAAGCTTTTTTATCATTGAATAAACTTCAATGTAATCTATGAGCTTGAACAGTAATGCTAAATTTTCATACCGGCTTAAAGGTAAATGCTCCGAACCTAAATAGGTCACCGATAGCAAATTAACAAATTAAAATAGAGCATGTGTATGGAGACAATCAATGTATGTCAGAAGTGAAAATTCTGTAACAATGTTTGGATCAGAGGGCCATAGAAGAATCTTTCATTACAATTTATTCCAAGAATTTGTTCCAAATTTCTATTAAATACAGAGCTAATAAAGTTTATTGTATCTTTTTGAACTGCAAACAGTATTATGCTAATAACAAGGCCAACTTTGATTCTATGAACGCCTACTTGTTTTCCCCCTACTTGGATAGGTAAACTTAAAACAATATGAAAGAACATCTTTTAATACCAGTAGCAAGCAGGCATATAATATACGTACATATAATGTTGCAATCCTCAAGGAAAGTCATCCAAACAAACTTGTGTTAATGTTTCATTATCAACATCACGATTCGTCACTACTATTCCACAGAGACGCACATCATGATACAATGCCTGACTGAACTACCTGAGTAATTTTCCAGAATTGCCAAAAAACACTACTCCGTTTTTTATACCTTTCAGCTCGCCGCATACTTGCTAAAACTCCTCCTGGGTTATTACCCAATTCCGCTGACTTGTCTTGTCTCTCTCTCTCTCTACCGCTCTGACATACACACATTATTTATGTAAAACTATTTATTGTAATTGTTATGGATGATGATTGCGATGGGATCGCGTAGGTATGTAGACAACAAGCAACAAAATTCATTGTCAAGGGTGCATCTAGTCAACCTCGAAAAGCGACCACTGACAGACAAAAAATATTCTCGCATGAAACTATCGTGATTTATTACTTGTGGCATCATCATAATAGTATAATCATTTTTACAAGCACCACCGTCTCCTCATCACATGCTGAAACCTGCTATTTGCACAGAATCAGACAAGGGAAAACGGGATGGTGCTGATGCTGCTGTAAGCGGCAGCTCCGATTCCGATGATCTTGATGGTTACGATAATGAAGATATCGCAATACTTCGCACACACACAGCAAGCAAGTATTACTCCATCATCATCAACAGCAACATTAGTTTTACTACTAAACTTATTCTTCTCTCCATCCACACAGCCATATCTCCATAAAAAATGCACCGTATGTATGATGATGATGATAATAATAATAATCATAATGATGACGATGATGATATCATATTATTTATATGAGCTACACTGTCTATTACATGATCATTACATTAGATATTATATAGCGGCTATACAAGTGTTTGATCTTGAAACGAATGATGGAATGGAACCTTGGCCGCGACCTCAGCTCCTTCTTTTTCCTTCTTCCTCACTTCCGTATCACTTTATATTCAATACCTCTCTACTACACACTCTCGTGCTACATTCTTACGCTTACTTATAATCTCTCCTATTTATTCAATATTAAGCAATTTGACTGTCTCTTATTAGGCAAGTTTGTAACGTGCTCAAAAACGCTTTTTTTATTTTTATTTTTTTATATAGTTACTTTTCATATTTACATGCCTTTTAGCTATACTAATGTGAATATGCTACAAAAAAAGAAATAAGACAAGATGCTGGCTGGCTGTGTGCTATAGTGTTTGACGCTGACATCAAATACCCCACTTCTCAATCACGGCAACAATGAATCTTATGTCCATTGTAATAATATTTAACTGAAACACTGGTATATTAGCATTTACTATAAGCCTTGTTTTTTGCTCATGTGTTATTGCTTTAACACCGATCGTGGTTGCTCTGTGATGACGATGTATACTAATGTTGATTTCGCAACCAAAAGAGTCAATCCAATTTTGATACATATTGCATTTGCAAGCAAGCATCACGATCGGCGTCGTCGTCAGTTTTATAGAGTTCATAGCAAATATTATAGAATGTCACTCTTGATAATATCAACTTGACCGTTTTGATACTGCGACAATCGCTCTCCACTACAAAAAGAGATATAATCTCTTTAATAGGTTAATGTGATAAAACCTTTAACTTACAGCAATATAAATACACTTGATGGATAAATGGGATTAAATGAAGTAATAAGGATAAAGTGTACTTGATTAAATTAAATCGAATGCAGCTATGGAGCAGGAATATGTGTGTATATCTCTTATTTAGTAGCAGTAATGATCTACCCCAAATAATCAATTGATAGTTTGATAGAAAATGAGTTATTTGTTGTGGTTGGCCAATACTACCTACGAAAATAAGCTGGACTAGTATTTTCTTTTCACCGCGACGCTAGTCGTAAATAAGAATCTGAATGTTTAACAGGAAACTAGCATTTACGTCTCTGCTGTTATTATTATTATTATCACCACTCTGCAGTTGGAGATAACATTGGACTTGTGTAAGAAGTACACAAAGACATGGTTGAAAATACAGTCTACTAACACGGAATAAAAATAATAAATAAGAATGATATCCAGTTTAATGAATGAATGGTCGCTCAAATTGCATGACACGGCACAAGCCATGTCCATCCATTTGTTGTCCAACCATGTTGGTTATGTGTACGCTATAAGCCATTCGAGTTAGCTAATAATCTAACTCTCTGTGCGATAAGCATCTGACGTAACTGTTTAAAAACTGCTTTATTGCATGATGGACTCTTGTATCAAAAACGACTCCACGAAAAGAAAGAGATATGGATGGATAAGACGATTATAGGTAGTATTATTGCCTACAATAAAGATAGAATATTTCCTATAATAATAATAACATGCCTAAATTGTTCTCTTCTGATCGTCGTCATCGTCGTCGTTTCGTGTGCTGGGCTCAATACGCAGCACTCATAGTGGCTGCTTTGCTGAGGAGATGCAGCAGGCAACAGAAGTAATAGCAGCTAAACTTAACCAAGCAAGAGTAACCAATGACCCTCAAAAAAATATCTCCTTGGATCATTGCAATTGTCTGCCTCTTGTTTTGTTCGCTGGTTGTGTGTGTGTGTACATATATAATCATAACTTACGCAAAGCACACACAAACCACCTTATTTTTAACTGGTAGAACTACTGCCATTATTATTATCGTAGATTATAGTTGTTGAACATGCAACGTTTTTTCAAGTATCTTCCGGTTTACTCATCACTATCTCTTCCATAATTCACTACATTTTCATAGAAAGAGGAGTACGACGGTGATTGTCATCATCATCATCAGACAGCAGAACCTTCCACATCTTCCTCTCTTGCTACAATCAGCGTAGCAGCTGCGGCAGGAACATAAATTATGGCATGGATTAAAGAGACGATGACGGTGTTGATAATCATGGTAATAATAATAATATTATGCATACTTGATCTCTGATGCCTAATGTTACCTTGCACTTTGCACAAGTTCAAATTATCACGACGACATGCGTTGACAGAGCGGTCTTCTCTGCGTGTATATGGGACCCTATGGTATTTGGGTTGGATAAAAGTTGGATTTGCATAACATTTTTTTGCACTCCTTTTCCTGTGAACAACTTACCTACTCATCTATTCTTTCAATATCTATTCTTTTAATCTGGACTAAATGTTGTGTGACCTCACGGATGAATAATTTTTGCATGCTGTTGTTACAAAACGGTTTGCAGTCCAAAAAAATAATGCATCCTATTATCTTGTCAATTTAATTCGTATTCGTCTTATATTCTGTATGAGGAAGGGTTAGGTTTTGTTGGGTGGATTTGTTGGCCATTGGCAGGATGAATGGACGAAAAAGAAAACATGACATGAAGATGATGACGAGGATGGTGCTGATGGAAAAAAGTGGAAGGACACAAGGTCAAAGGTATTACTTTATGATACAAGTATTTACTTAAGTAAACTATTACTATTATGTCGCTATCAACTTTGCACAACCCTCTACGAAATAATCATGAAATTGTAATATACATCAATCAGCATCCTTATCTTCACCATTTTACTGATCTCACTCTCTAGTTATAATTTTATCAAGCTCATTGTGTTTGTCCAAGTTTTTCTTGGCATGATCAACAAAATTCCACCTTAAGAAGAAGAAAAAAAATTGTAAAATAAACAAGCAAACATGTTTAACGATATTATGGTTATAAACGGTTCATTTATAAAGCGTTTTGCTTCACAAAGTTGTAACTGCGAATCTCCGAGTAGTTGTGGAGATGATTAGTGTGTGGGTGCTTCGACTACTTCGGTGACATTATGAATGCTTACGCTTATTATTATTATTAAGATGCAAAGCTTTCTGCTAAGCTGTTTGGTGATGATGCATTTTTTGCCATAAATAAAAACACCAAAAATGGTAGGATGCCGATAAGATGGAATCAGGTATACGTTATAATATTATGGACACGCCACATGAGAAGAAAAACTGCCAAAATCCAAAACAGCATTTTAAACGAAATAGTTCCTTTTTGATACCACCAATTTTTTTTATTTACAATTTGCTGTTTTAGCAAAAAATCAAAGTCAATGGCATACCTACTCATGGACCACGCTCATAGTTCAGTGTACGTGCGTATTTATATAAAAAAAAGAGTTGTAGTAGATAATGTTGTGATCTAGTATGCACGCACGTCATTTCTCTCATCGTCTCTACCTACGTGTAACGTTATAGTAAGTGGCAGAGCGCTGCGCTCCATAGCTACACAGAGAAAAAAGATAGAGAAGAATGTAAGCCAGTCAGCCAAAGGCCTTCACTGCAGACGTTGAAGCCGTTTTCATTAACGCCAAAGTCATTATCAAAGTCAAGGTGAGAAAGTTAACTGGCTGAATGGTCAGAAGGTTGAGGTGTTTGCCAAAGTGAGGTGGCTACATTATTTTACACACACACACAATGTACTATCCATATATATTTAGGAATTACCATATTTATTTTTTCGTGTATTATAACAGTAGTATCGTAATACTATCTATCAATGTATATATAAATAAACATGGAGCGATAATTTAGCAGGTATATATATACGTATAGATGGATACACGCACCAAAATAATAGACTGGAATCATGCTTTATTGTACACGATCATCTCTATTACCATAATTGTGAATATTAACGTAACTCGCGATATAGCCTTCTGTTAATCCACAGCGTAGGAAATTGCGTCCTTAACCCTTGGGAGTGTAGTTACTGTAGCAATAGTTATAATGATAATAATAACATCTTTCTATACATTTCATATTTTTATGGGCAAATATTATGTATAGGTAGGGAAACAGACATCCCATCCCACAACACACCAATTTTTTTACTGCACAGGAGCACACTGTTTTTTTTGGAAACGACGTAATTGAACTCTGCTGAGCTAATCATAGAAAAACAAAGTCAACAACGGATGGAACTCACTCCATATCCTACTGCCATACCTTCTTCAATGTTTTACCAATATTTTTAATTAGACAGGATTAATGCGTGTGTATTTAATTTAGGTAGATAAGAATATATGCACATTTAACCATTTTGATAGTAAATGTATGTACAAGTTCAAGTACACGCACACAAGTGGAAGTTTTCTTGTGTACATCCTCAAAAATATTAGAGAATTTTCCTCAGTTACTTACGAATTAGCTGTACTCGCATTATCATAAATGATCTGAACATCATCGTCATCACAATGTTTTAATTGTCTTTTGGTTGACTTGGAATAACAGTAACATTGTAACGTGCCAAATGCCCACGGAGTAGTTGTAGGTACCTTCTAAATGAACCCAGTTTACCAGAAAATACTCGCTATGTTTGTTTTGGATGCGAGTGACCTTAAAATCCTCCATAATAATCATATTACATGATTTGGGAAGAAGAACGTTAATCACAGCAAACATACCTATTTAAGAGGTTACACCCTGTTCATGCGGGTTTTGATGTAATAATAGTGTAGTAATATAATAAGCATAATGGGCTCATCATCGTTTTTACTTAACACTTATTTTTTTTGCATGGCGATTCATATCGTTACTCCTACGGAGAATCGTCTTTGGCTGTTTCAACAAGTTTCGTTCAAGGATTTGAAGAAGAGTTTTAAAAAGCGTGGCCATGGATACATGCAGAAATATTTGTGTGTACTTATATATCACTTATATCATCATCGCTATTCCCATTATATTGATGATAGTGGTTTTGATCAAGTTCAATAACAGAATTTGTACGGTGATCATCATTAAAATGTCGTCGGAACATTTCTGTTATTATTATCTGCTATTTATTGTCTCAGCATCAGAAAAGCTGTATCAACCATCACAACAATGGTACTTGGCATAGCATTACTATTATTTTTTTCGCGTGATGACAATGATAGTTATCAATGGATTCCAATCTCCTTCGAAACATTGTCAATGAGCGACCGCAGTAGTAGTAGTAATCTCTATTATAACTTGTATGGAACATGAGGAGGCAGCAATAAAGCAATGACATGCTCACCATACAAAGGCTGATTTTTTTCTCTCTGCTGTTGCTATTTTTGCTTCGGCTTCATTCCTAACGGTTCTTTTGTGCAAATGAACCATTTGGTGTGGTGATTTGCTTTTGGCAATATGTGGAACTACGAAATGGTAAAGTCATCATCGCATCAGTTGAATATTGTAGCATGAAAATGAGCATCGACATTGCCTAATGCCTTTATTGCCTATAGTAACAGTGATGGAACAAAGAAGATGGCCTGTTTGCAAGTTTATTCTGTTAGTTCTTGCTGCGTGCGGTTGGTTAGGTTCCCTGTTCATCAATGGAATTGCTACCAACCACCACCACAAGTACAACGTATGATTGAATGTCATTTTGATGCCATCAGTGTTTTTGTTAAGAAAAAAATCATCAAATCTCGGGATGATGATAATTTTTTGTGGCAACTTAAAACATGACAAGTCATTCCCAGTCAGGGAGAGAGAGAGAGGAAAAAAATCGGACAAGCTCTTTTGAATGATTTAACTGAGCAAATAATCATAATCGAAATAATGCAATACGACAGTTCCATTCAGATGCATCAAAAGAGACTCATCAAATATTCATTAGCTATAAACGAACAACGGAAGCTGAAAAACGAGATTCATGTAGCTGACCTCCTTTTTAAATACGGCATAAATATATAATGCACAATGTTACTCGTAGCTAGGGCACAACACAATTGACAGCGCAATTGATGATGATCATAATTTTGAATACTGCAATTCACTGACAGTTACAACAAAGTGGTAGATTTTATTAGTATTCGGAAGAAGGAATACAGGTTGCCATAATAATATAAATAGTGGTGACACAAATTCTCGCATTTATCCATAGTATTATTACATCTCTACGCTGGATCATAATCTGCACACCTCAATAGCTATAAATATTTTTTAAATAAAATTGTTGCTTGGATTGAATAAAACATTACTCAAAATGATGGCCGCCGCCGTTGCTTCTATTTATTTCTCAGCAGTCCATTTTTCATGTGAACATTGAAAGATGAAATTGTCAGCAAGCAAGTGAGGGATTGTTTCACATAATTAAAATTATGTGTGCACCTTGTTATACATATATACCCAGATAGCTAGATATATACATACATACGTCTACCCACTTCCTACGTGAAAACTAATATGCAAGCGTTTCTCTGTCATGATCAATGGCACGGTGTAGAAAGAAGCGTACTTTCTGTGGGAGATTTTACATACAAGTTCCTGTGAGATATGAGTAAGTCTCTGAGCGCCTATCTCTCTACTTTTTATTTACACTCACACATCACACTTCTTACCTGTGTGTGATAAAGTGATTCTAGTCGCATAATTTTCAGTTTGCAACTACTCCCATCCTAACTAGTCAGTCTACTGGTAGTGCTACTACGGACATCATCATCATACAAGTGCAGCCAGATATATTTTGTTCGTGCAAATGTAGGCTCTAATTTGAAACGAAAAAATAATAGCAACAACAACAACAATGGAAAAATTGCTTGGTGTATACGTACGCAGTTTTGTAGAAATGCTGCTGGTAGGTTGTGTATGTATGGCATAGTAGGCAAGCAAGAAGTAGGACAAGAGGAAATGCAAGAATTATACACACTTTTTACAACAACAAACAGCCAAGTTTACAGCAGCAATAACAGCAGCAGTCAATGGCTGAGTAAAATAAAATGTGATGCATTTACCTTTATACAATGTAAGTATTTACCCACCACACCACACACAAAACATATGCGCTAAATTCCCTTTTGTTCATGATGATGATGATGCGTTGACGTCGAGTGTCAACTGTCAAGTCAAGTATAGAAAGCAAGCGATGGCGGTGATGATGACTACGATAGCTCCATGGCAGTGTCAGTGTGCCAGTCAGTACTGTTTCGTACTGGAACGACATTATTATTGAAAACTGGCATAATAATATTATGACTTTATGTCTATTACATGTAGTTACTACATAGGTAGATGCATAATACCCCTAAACATGCAAAAAGGCGTACTGAAATATGCTTCACGAGTGCACATTAACATTACGAGCAATAATAACAATAATAAAAAGCAACAAATTCAACTGGAATTGGATGTTGTTTTTCCTGTCGTTTTTTATGCGAATGACTGTGCATAAAGTAAGGTAGGTACGAACGTGAATGTGTTTGTGAGCACTCAACTCAAAGTACCGTAATCCAGGTGCCAAAGTGGTGACTCCCTGTTGGCCTACTTGCCCACTCTCCTCCTCTCCGCAGTATGCCAACAGCAGTTGTTGTTGTTACCAGTGGAAAAATAAGGTGTAAACTCTACTTAATATATTATGCGTATATCCATAATTGCAAATTATTCCTATGGTGGTGAGTGTGATGAATGTAGGTTTTTAAGCGCTGTGAGAGGAAGCTTAATTTGGAGAGGTGCACAACAGCAGGGAAAAGAGAGAAAGGAAGGAGTAAACTTCCATATACACGCCTGTACCATTTTTAGCACCAGTATCATAATTTGATACAATCAGTTAACTAGTACGTAACTTTTTGGAATGCTGTACAGACAAAGTTGCAAAACTATTGTCGTCCAGTCAGTTGATGCATTTCTCTCTCAATTTTTACGCTGTTTGACAGCGAGATGATTAGATGGATACCCATTGCTTCGATGGTATTATATTATTTCGCTTTGTGTACGAGTTTGATCATACACACGTAATCAGAAGTATTTTCATGGCATTATGCATGCATTTGACACACTATCAATTAGATTATCATTATTATACGGTGCATGTCTCTATCATCATCATAATATTTACGATCATATCTGAGCGGAGAAATGTGGAGCAAGCTTTTGGGATAAGTGTGTCACTACCCATCATCCTCTCGGTATGCATATGACTGCTTTTGTGTCTGCAATCTGTTGTGTCGTGATCCTTATTGAAATCAGCATTACCCGTAAAAAATCATAACATTTGAAATTTCAATAAAACTCACTCGTAATTATTATGCTGTATGTATATATTCATGTAAGTAATTCAACCTTGCAAATTTAGTGCTAATTTCAAATAATACTTCTGCTGTTGGTGGTGGTAGTGAGGATGGTGGAAGGGTGTAGCTTCGTTTTTTGTATCTGGGCAAAAGTATAAAATTTCAAGTAAAGTGGTAGACGTGCATATTATTGGGGTTTTAAAAACCATTTTCTTTAAATAGCAAGAAATGTAATAATGATGCATTTTTAACGCAGTTGTAGGCGAACGGAGCACGCCTTTGTTTCCTTCCCTTGACAATGAAAAAAGGGTTTTTGGATACGTACCTCGTCATTTCATTCTCGTCGTTGTTGTATGCATAGTTATTAAGAGTATACCTATCTACTGACTGCCAAGCGAGCATGAATGTATCTTCGTACTGGCATATTGTGTTGATGACGATGATGAATAATGTGATGAGGTACATTTAGGTAGTCAAGAGAAAAGTCGAAGTCATCTCATCATCATCGTCAACAGCAACAGCACGTTGACAATGTAAGTAGGTGAGGCATATGTAAACTGTGCAACATTTTAAAACGTGTCTCTATGGTCTCCTCCACTCTACACACAACGCACAGGCGACACACATTCAACGTCGTAAGTACATGCAAAGTTTGTAAAGTATGTGTGTGTGCACATCAGAGACGACATATTTGCAATGAAGGTTTTTAAATTATCATTTGAAAATTGCACTTAAAAATGGTGAATTTATATTGCTGACATATAGCAGTGGCAAGTAACTCACTATCTACAGCACAGCGCAAATCATCATCATCATCTTCACACTATTAGTATGTCATCCATCATGTATGGTGTAGTCTTGAATGTCTGAATAAGTCTACGTATTTTTTTATATGATATACGAACTGATAATAACGATATAATATGATGATGTGTGATTTGATACTGAATGCATTTTCCTTATTATTCTAACGGCAGCCGACCACAAGAAAAGAAGAGAAAAAAAGTATCAGAGAAAGAGGAACAAAAGCTTGTACGACAACAAAACATGCACAGCGAGAGAGAGAGAGAGAGAGAGATTATTACTTTTTCTATTTAAGAAGCTGCAATGCACAGACAGCAGACAAGAAAAGAGTGTATGAGGAATGAAAAAAGAAAAAGAATCGAGGTCGTGAAATACTTTCCTAATCAGCCTGTAACCTCCATTATTTTGCACAGTAAGTAAGCAAGTAAGTAAGTAAAGTAAAGTGACTTGAAAAATCACTCGTCCTCAACCTTAAACACTTCTTCTTCTCTTCTGCCACTTTTGCATCTACTGCAGACAAAGAGAGAACTCTCCTCGTTCCTATGCTGTTGATGTTTGCACTACAACGTACTGTGTTGCAGGTAAGTGGGTAGAAGAACGTAAGTAAAACCAAAGAGCTTGAACTTGAATTTATATATTTTTTGCTATGCTTGAGGCACTGCGCTGCGTTGTTGTAGCAAAGGAAGACTTGCAATTCTATCTGCGCCTGTCTCGAGACAGACAACTACCTAGTTGCATATAATATTGCACTGTTGTAAATACACACCACGCAGCGCAGGTAAAAAGATGATCAACAGCTTACGATGATCTTTGGTGATCATTGTCGGTTCACTATTATTTTCTTCGTGTATGCACCGGCCAAACATTATAAGTACTTTGTGAACAATATCATTATGTTTACTCATGCTGAAGCGAACAAGATTAGATCATCAGAATGTTGTGCCAATACGGAATCTAATTTGAAGAGTGGAGGATGTAACAATATTGAAAATGAGAGATGTAAGACGAAGTCCTATTCGACGCGTAAGCGCTTAAGGATCTGACACCGTTTTTTCAAAAACGAGATACGTAAAAGGCAATTTATTATAAATGTAATTCTGTCGTCGTCGGACAGTTTTTAAAATCTTGTTACGTTGGATAATGGCAACAAGGAAATGATTTATGAGACCCATCAAACATTTTATAAATATAGTCTGTCTGACTTGTTCATTCAGGAAAGATCCCAGCAGCATGGCCACAGCAATATCGTATCAACGAAATCACGAGGAAAGCTTAGTAGGAGGTTGGCAACGAATTAAGTTGTTTTTATCTTAATGTGAATATGTTGCCATTTAAAGCCTATAAAGGTGATAAGTGTTTTCATGATTTTGTACTGTTTTTTATCCATTTGAACCTCAGAAAAGATCATCGACTTTATTTATGATAAAATTAAATTAAAGTAATCAGGATCATCGCACGTCTCTCCTATAGATCCTCATTAATACTATACCTATTAGACTTTACACATGTTTACGCTCTTGATTTTCTGATTCAGTTAATGAAAACATCTAAAATAAACATGAATAAATATCGTGCAAACAAAAAATAATAACTTGCTGGTTCTCTAGGGACTGATAAAAATTCCTGGTGTTCATTAGTAAAGGCGTTGGATTAAGTATTTACAATTTAGTTTCTCTCATATCGACCAATTTGATCCAATAACAGCTAACAGTAGCAAAAAATGGATAGGTATAAGGTATACTCATACAATCATTGTTCAGCTAGGAATGTGCCTGTGGACAGGCTATTGAGAGTTCAACAATCCAATTGTGCATTGTGTTCAAAGCAATTTGTTTCAAAAATCCTAATTAAAGGCCATCAACATTTTGCTCTTGTTTCGCGGAAGAAAAGTTAAATTTTAGTCTTACAATTTTGGTTTCATGAGTGCACTGGGGCTTTCTTTTTGTATGCCATAACAAATTAATGTATTTATACGTGTGAATTTTAACTCCACTTTAATATCCGCAATAAAATTAAATCCATATGCAGCAAGTGTGTCTTCCTTGTCCAGATCAAAACCAGTAAATACGGTTTATAATATAACAGCTTTATAGATTAGTAGTTACGAGGACGTTGACAGTATTGAACCTGTTGATGGCAAAATTTGGGGTTGGCAGTTAAATATTGGCTGCTGCTTGAAAAAGTTAAGATTAGGGCGCATGTACCTATGAAGTGCTGAGATGTTGCAATATTATTCACAAACACGATCAAGAAGATAATTTAGTCATTCCAGGCTTTTGGTTGCGCTAACAAAATTATCATAAAGGTCAGTTGACACGTGAGTAAGTTATCTACGATCATGCCAACCAACAGCACAGAATTATTGGTTTCCATCTACCTATGTCAATGTACAGTAAATGCTCGTATAAACTGACAGTGAATTCATACATGTACTTATGTGAGCACATATAGCATGTACCTCGTGGCTCTTACCTATCCCTCTATATAACTTGTTATCTTATTGGTTGTCCCGTCTAATTAATTTTGGCAGCAGCGCGGTTGATGTTTTATTTAGCATGTTTGGTGACATGATCATCGACCATTATCACTATCACTTGTGATAATTAATTTCTATTTAAAATAGATCTCCACTCTAATCCGTAGGAGGATCATTCTAAACAGCACGATGTACATACCTACGTATACATTTTCTAGTCAAAAGACCGAGCAAACAAAATTTACGTAACTCTTCACCTTATCGGGTTACCAAATAGCCCATTTGACTAAAAGTCAATGTCACTTATTGGTATTATTGCTCGATATTTGTCCTTGTTATCGAGCTGATTCAATATTTAAAAATAATAATTAATAAATTACTTCACAACGGTCTTATACGTGGATCAGTATAGATATTGTGCACGCATGTATGTATATCAAATTAGGTATCCAAATGACGTTAGTAATTCTAAATATTTCCAAATGGTTCCTGTTCCGAAACAAAAAATACATATATTTTTGCCTTAAGTGCAAGGACGGGCTGATTTTTTTAGTCGCCACAATATCCTTTTAAAACCAATGCGCTATAGAAGCATCTACTATATTTCTGATTCCTCTTCAAAAATGTTTCCATCCGCCCAAACTCACTTTGGCCATTTTTTTGTAACGCACTTTATCAATTTAACTTGATTCACAGCCAAAAATAACCGATATATAAGCATACAATATAATATTATACTTTTGACAAGATACGTACATGGTTCAGCTTTCGATAAGAAAATTACTACCTTTTTGCGTAAAAAATTATAGATGTTCGCATAAGCTCGACCAAGTTTGCGTGCCATCCTAATGTGCAAGTTTAAGTTTAAGGTGGTTCATTTCCAGCAGTGGAAGAAAGAATGACGTGTTTTGACCTTTACATTTTCCTTTTTTATCACCAGTATCACCATCAACATGATTATTCTATTTTTTTACATATGCACAGAATTTTTTCCACAATTTGTTGGCAGGGTCGTCGTTTGTTGTTATGATTACTATTTTTGCTACTAGTTATAAGATTGTGCTAGAAGAAATTTTTTGCTATGGGTAAAGGTAAAGTACATATGTACATATTATATACTGCCTACTTCACAAACACAGTTATTTAAAACACGAGAACATTTTAGGTAAAAAATATTAGCTTGTATGAATTAGCTTTAAGTACATTCATCCTCATCTTTATGGCTAGCTTCTAAAGAAGACACCTCCTTTAATTGAAAGAATAGACTGACAGAAGAAACAGAGTTACTTATGGAATATTTCAATGGGTTAGAATCATGTCATAAATGATTATGTTGCAAGACAGCATATTTATTATTCATTATGTTATAGGATTAAAGTGGGAGGTAGCTGACTTGGCATGTCGCTCGCTGCCACTCTTTACTATACACCTATAATGAGCATGTACCTACGGTGAGCAGTAGGCATCTACCTCCAGTTAGGAGTTAAAAATGGAAATATAAAAGGGCAACTTGAGGGTGACTTTATGAATTCCTCTAATCAAAGAATTATATTCCGCTAAAGTAGATAGCTATAAATTTTTCATTAAAAATATAAATATCCAATCACAGAAATTGAAACAACAACCGATATTCGGCTTCATTAAAAGGTAAAGTATAAGTGCTTTGTTCAATCCAATCCAATGATACGAAAAACACGTCAATTTTGCAAAAAAACAAAACTTGCAGTGCCAGCGCCTATAAAATTTCATCCATCATACCAATAAAAATATAATATAATACATAATATTAACAATTTGACTGTCATGTCTTAAATATACTTATTACGCTGAACTTTTAGATTCGCCATCATCATCATCATCATCACTTTGCTGGTTATAACTACTTAGGCGAATGTATGAGATGGGTCCTTGAAAGATCAGAAAGGAAAAAGGTGGAAGAGGAAGTGACCCTGATTTTGTTCAGATGATCCTCAAAAGAGTTGTGTAGTTGTTGTACTGGTTATGTTGCGTACGCACACATCATCATCACCAGCAGCAGCACGAGATTATTACCACTACATAGTTTGGGAGTAGTAGTATCAAGTAATTTAACGAAACAGAAGCAGTTGTATGTCTTATTGATAGCACGGCTTATAAAAATAAACGCCATGATTAGTTATTATATTCACTCAGCCATCATCGGCGTTCACGAATCAGCCTGCATAAAGCTAAATATTAATACATGGATATATTGCATAGGCATGTACATGAACATCCGCACCAGCAGATATATCATCTATTGCAGAATAATAAGAATATTATGCTACATTAATATCTTCCTAAGTAAGCATTAATATGCGGAACAATGCAAAAAGATAATCTTGCTTGCATGAGCCATGTATGCGTTATTGTATGAAATGAATGTATGATTGCAATGCAATAAAACATTCCTTTTTTCATTTTCAATGCTACTCCTGGATAATAACGGCTAACAACAACGACACGAAAATTTATGGTCCATCTATTATACTTTTTCACAAATCAATAGAATCAATGCATTGTTATAAGTTGTAAGTCATCATCATCAGCGTGATCGTAAACAGTGATTGTCGTCATCGTTGACACTACTGTTTTTGCCAGTGTCTGAGAGATGTTCCGTATATGTGATAGCCTCTATATGTAGTAATCTCTGTTAAGTAACTTGTCCAAAATCCTAAATCAAGGTATGATGCATTGATATGAAAAAGTAGATAAAAAATTTCACTGCCACGCCGCCCCAACGTTACTTGTGTTTCATTTTGTCGCTTCTTACAAAAAGTCATAAACATAAAAGATGAAAAACGCATTTTATGTTGTTCCATAAATATTGACAGAATGCTAGATAGCACAAACGGGAGACAGAGAATGAGACACACGCTTCTCTGCTTTTTTATTAATGCTAGAGAGTGGCATATATCCGTTACGTAAAAATTGATTCCTGTCACTGTTGACTAACTTTTAGATTGACAAAGGTCTTTGGAATGCAACAACTTACTTGTTGTGAAGCAAGTATACTTAAGTGGATTATGCGCATGCCAGCTCAATCAGAGACAGAACGGAATAAAATCTTTAATTATAACGTGACGTTCCGTGCCATGGAGGCAACTTTATGCGCTGTTATGTCCTTAACAATTATTACTCAAGTGTTGTTGATGATGATGGCGTAACAAGAATTCAAATGTTCAATGAAATCATCGATTTTGTCTGTTTCAGAAGAATGCGAAAACATAACAATTTGATAACAATAATAAGTACTATGGGATGTTTGCTAAACAGGAAGAGTTTTTTAATTATCAGCTAAATTTTGCATACAAAATGAGTTTGTGACTTGTTATATAACATGAAGTAATACGGCCAATAAAAATGATGTTTCGTCTATATGGAAAAAATGTGATCAATATTACAGAATATTTATTCTATCCTGCTGCGTCGTCATAATACTGGAATTTATGTAGATAAATGACGGACAATTTATACAGTTTCGACATTATACGTAAGCCGTCAGTTATTCAATATCTTGAGTATATTCAACGGATTAAATATTGCTATTATTAAATATTATTATGCATCTTTTTATAGTTATCTCTGTTTTGCTATCAATATTATACACTCAGTCAGGAAGTAGAATGACATGGTTAAAAGAAAGGGCAAGGTGAAGTGTGTCATCTTCATAGAAAGAGAGTCTTTTTTTATATTTTTTTTCTGTATGACTTCTTTTCATAATTTATTGCGTCTCTCCTCTCTTTATTTTTGCGAGAACGATATTATTTATGTGTTATTTCTATAAATAATACCTTTATTCTCGAGTCGTTCAACATGCCATCCCTGAAGAAATATAATCTGCCTGATTCCCAGAAAAAGATCACTTAACACTTAATCCAGTATGATCCAATTAATTTTTATCCGGCAATTAAATGAAATCTATATGCTTCTGGAAAGAAAGTGACTTTTTTTGTTTTATACGTAGTTGCCTGCTGAACTGTCTCGGCACAGGCCGTCGAGATAAGCCAATCTGTGTTCCAACATCCAATTCCAATAACAACAAGTTATTTCTTATATAATCCAATTATTATTATATTAGATTTATTAAAAATATGACGAGAAGGGATAATTTTGATATCAATCCAATTATATTTTTTAAACATGAATTCTTCATGACATGCTTAGCATTTCATATTTTGGGATTTGAAAAAAAAATCATCGTTTTTCTTCGAGAAAGGGACGAAAGAAAATTGCGATTGATTTGATCTGTTGCTTCCTTAAAAAGAAGTATTTCCTCGCCCCATACAAACTATTTTTAAGAACCTTGTTGAATGGGGTATTTTTACATTCATTATCGCTTCTTGTTGGGGTTTGGTATGTTGGTCGGTGGTGGCACTGGTACTGTCATTACCACTCAACCAAATAATACGCTTCTCCTCAGCGCAACAACGCTCTGCGTCTCACTAGCGAGCTAATAAGCATGAAATCATATTTGTCGAATGGACTGAGCAGGAAGCATCCGACACAATGTACAAAAATCGTTGGCCTTCAAGAAACGACAAAAATGAATCAGCAACTCAGAGCAGAGACCATATACGTTTACTGGCTGACTGACTGACTGACATGACGGCTCTGTGGCGCTGCCACAACAACAGACACACAACACACCACACACATTGATAGGTACCTACCTACCTACCTAAATAATATGTAGCTCAAAATGGATAATAATGGAGACGCTCTAACACTGATCACATAATATTATAATTAGTAATACCGCAACAAAGAACTACTGGGCCACGTAATAATAAAAATTAAGGTCAAATGACAAAAAAATGTTCCGAGTAGCGGTCCAATATTTTTTTTGATGAAAAACAAAATTTGCATGAAACAGATCACAACGATAAAACTGTCTAAATACATGTAGCAACATGATGATGATAACATGTCAGCGATTTTAAATATTTTTCAAGGCAACCAGAAAGATTTTATTTTCGACAAACACAACGAAACAATCATGTTGTAGAGGAATTTCAAAGCTTACCTGAGG
Source organism: Sinella curviseta (assembly GCA_004115045.4). Lineage (NCBI taxonomy): Eukaryota > Metazoa > Arthropoda > Collembola > Entomobryomorpha > Entomobryidae > Sinella > Sinella curviseta. The sequence continues at coordinate 19,887,007 of CM065489.1, read as the reverse complement.
GTCTGGGTTGAAGTAATAACAATCCACCGGTATGCATTTTGAAATGCCTACCAAACTTTCTTATAATCCAAAATCAAGATACAGATCCAAGTTCAAAAGATTTTATCTTTTTTTACTACTACAGTTCCAAGTTTATTGAGACACATATACAATTTGTAATGGTACACGGGTGACGCATAATATTGAAACAACAAAATGCGGTTCACGGAAAAAATAAAGTTTACACAAAGTTGTCAGTCACTGTAACTAGGTTTGTATTACAATGTAAAATCCTTTGTTGGCAAATAACCGTACTATTCTGTCTGTATGCACATGGACAGAATGAACGCACACTGGACAATAATCGTGTAACGATTTAAGTTAAGCAGGTTCAGAATCCAGTACGACTCATGACAGCTCTCTAAGAGCAGAGAAAAGAACCACAGTACGCTTCACTCTTGGATTTCATTCAACTTTGCTCAGCTCTACTCCTTTGTTCCTCTCACTCGTATGAACGCTTAGTCACAGAAACAAAATAATGTTCTGCTGCTGCTTGCTACTTGCATGAAACTGCTTTGACTGTACGATGTTCGGAAGGAAGTAAATTTCAGGCAATGTAATAATGAAATGATTTTTTTCCTCACACTTTTCAGCGACACAATCGTTTCGATTATTTATTTTTCATAAATTCACTAATAACTGAAATGTACTAATTGTACATGGAATTGATCGATGCACATTAACTGCAAATTTTAATTCGTTTTTTTTTCAAATGAAATTCTTAAATAATTTATTTTCGAGGATTGACACTCGGTTTTTTATTCACAACAATCACAAATTTAAATATTCCTCAATGTAATAATTGGGAAGTGACAAGAAGATGTTTTTTTCTTCCACTAAATTTGGAATATCTTTGGATTGTCGACGGGACACAAAAAGGTTTTTCGTTCACTATTTTCAGTATTTCTGCTAATTTTAGGTAGCACATGCATGTAGTCTCCTACACCATCAATGATTGACTAAGTAGCACGTAAGTCACTGACAATGGTTTTTGCATCATCTTGATCCACGGAACCTCCAACGATAACTGATGAAGGGCTAAAGTGTTGAGTAAGTAAATGTAAGCGAGAAACGTGATGTAACGTAGTCGGTTTTTCTAGTTCACTATCGTAATAATAGTTAAAGTTACAATGCGTTAGAGCCAGTGTAGTAGAGCTCTCTTTCAGCTTGTTGCTGGCGTTTGGTGGTGTAAGTGAATGAGTAAAACGTGAACGAACGAAGGAATCGACCGAACGAACGAACGTGGAGTTTGTTGTTGTTGTTACACGAACGGCGAGAGAAGAAGTAGTAGTTGCCTGTTACAGCGGCACCAACACTTTTTTTTGCATCTCTCCCTCACTCTCATACATTCAAACATTATAGCCCACACTCCACACACTTCCCTTACCTTGCCTTTTTCTCATTGTAGCCCAGTCTTTTTTTGTTCCTCTAGAGCCTCTTTTTGCTATTTTATCGCTGCGTATATTATACTGCGCTGGCTGAGGCTTATGATGAATACTCCCTCCTGCCTGCTTCGTCATTCCATTAGCACACTACCACAGTTTCAACCATGCAAAAATCTCTTCCTTTTGCATGTTACGTTTTTGCGTACGCACATGATGATGATGGGAAGGATGAAGGCAGGAGCAGGAGCAGCATCAGCAAACTTGCTTTTTTGCACAGTAGCCTATAATTCTTTCCTGTACCATCAAATGAACACACAAAGTACAATGGCTAAATGTATTACATTATTATATTAGCTATTATCGCATGTCTCTCTACTTGTACTGCTCCTCTATGTGCTCATATAACACACAACAGGAACATTATTTGCTCGCTTGCAGATTTTCATAATCATCATCATGAGCTTTCGCATGCTCAGGTGTGCTATGCAAACCTGCTTTTTCCTCCACTACTGCCACACACACAGCATCACATTTTCTTCATCACCATCATTCCTTTTTCGCTGATGAGGAGATGGTGCATTACTTACTAACCAGGTTTAAATGCTGTATTGCAATGCTATTGCTAAGTATCCTCTATCTGTCAGTTTCAAAAAAGCTCGGCTCAGTCAGTATGTGTGTTTGTATATTATATGCAGGGCTGAAAATGAATTCAAAGCTTGATTCTTATATTTTTTATCTAGCTTTATAATACTTACTACTCCTACAGAGTTTCAGGCTAAGCTGTCATGGTAAAAAATGAATGCATGCATACAGGCAGACAGTCAATGTCAGCCGACAATGTATTTCAAATGTTTCACAGTGTTCTACTTTGCTTTCCTTGAATTAATTTTCTGGCATTATTTCACAGAGCACATAATGTGGGTAGAGGTGGATGTAAGTAAGTAAGTAATAATTTCTATTACAGATAAATACAATGCTTTTCCCTACATTGTTGTGTGCAAGGAGCTAATATGGTGCTGAGCGAAGGAGAGCGCTCATAACATACATAACGCGTTTTTAAGAGTGAAATAAGAGGCGTTTTTTGTGCAATAATATATTATTACCTGATAGCGCTATTACCAAGCTTTTACCATCGACTCTATATATCGTGATTATTGTTAAGTATGCTTGCTCATTTCGTTCGTTAAAAACAAAAACAGAAAACTGTGTATATGTTACGCGACATTTCACTAGCACATCCGACCTCTTAACATGTATTGCAAAAATACCATGAAAAGGGAAAAATGGTGTTGATGCTGATGATGATTACAGAGATGATGATGGTAACTACGGCTTATCTAATGAAGAAGGTAGGGAGGAGAAAGATGATGATGATCATGATGGTGTGTTGTGTTTTAAGTGTTTCATGTGCAAGTAGGTATGCATATATTTCTTTATTTTGTTCGATGGCGAATAACTTTGTTTTCATTTGCATGCATTTATGGGAATCAGTGACATCGGATACATAAATGGTACCGTTCAAACTCATTTTCTCCTGAAGAACTTAATCCGTAGCTTATAGTGTTTGTATGTAAATACGACAGAGCAATTAGGTCACGTGTGTGGGAAGATTTTTTGGGTTTTAAGACTTGACTGACACTATAGACTAGAATTTCTTTTAAGTGAAATGAAAATGACGTATGCGGGACACAATTAGATTTTCATGATTTTTATGCTTTAAGTAATTTACTTGCATATTTTTTTCAACATGTAGAAACTCAGTTTGGTTTAATGATTAAAGTGTGTATGTGATTTGGACGTATGTATTTCAACTTAACACAACGGTTTATATTGGATACCTATTTTCCACAACTAGCATTTCATCGTTATCCGCATTTATAAAAAAACCATTCCGTCAAAATATCAATTTATGGTCTATTTTCAGGCAATCAATTATTGCCACCATAATTACAGATATGGGAATTCACCTTTCCAATACTTTTATTTTGTTTTTACTTTTTATCGAACAAAACAGACGCGACGCGACTGTTTGCGATTTTGACACCGTACGTGTAATTGAAAACGGAGCTCAGCACTACTTCTGCTCCTGTTAAGCCTTGTCATACAGCTTATGTACAGCTTTCCCCTTTCCACGTTCACGTTTTTCCAGGTAGAAACTCCAAAAGTGATTTGCTGACGACATACCTCCTGCTACTGCCACTCCACTTCTGCCGTTATCATATCAAAGTAGGCAAAACTAATGCAATGTCATTGCCAAAGCGTTGCGCTCGATCATCCTGTACAACAACGCAAAAGTGCTCTTGAAGTTTATAGTCCTCAGCTTTCGCTGTCTTTGCATACGTGTAGAATGGCGTGGGCATGTGAGGCAGGCACAGGTTACAACAGTCGGTCGGATGGTCTTGTTCCATGTGCTGCTCCAGGGTTCTTGCCGTTTTCATATAAAAACCAGGTAGGCCCCGTGGATTTTCCCTGTATTCTCCGCTTCGCCAACTTTATTCACGTTCTCAGGCAGGTGAGTGTAAGTTGTTCATGGAACAACCACATGTTTTTTATCCATTTCCAACCAAGCAGTATAGACGCAAGCAAACGGAGACAAAAACCATGTATGAAATATAGTAAACATACACGTCTACTTACTGCTCAAATTTGCCTGGTTTATACACTTCCATCAATACCTGCTGCATCTTATATGAGAAGAGAAAGTAGAAAATTATGCATGAATCTTCCTCTCCTCCTCTCTCCCGTTTAGCAAGCAACTCACATGGATAGAGACATTCGCATTATTATTATGGCAGTTGGATTTATTTTCGTCATCTTGCAATACAAAATTAATTTGTTTTTTCTCTCTTTTTCCCTTCGTCATTCCATTTGATTTGTGCACATATCAGCAACGTGAACGGTAGGAGTGATATATATTTCAGATTTCACCATATCTGTAAAATTCACAAACAGCTCTTTCGCGGTTTAAAATGTGCCTAAAATCGACAATATATGCCTAATCGACATTAGTAATATTCTTTTCACCGATATACATACATACATTCCTTTTGCAGCTTCCTCTTTCACAAACGAGTGCTATTCTTCACAAAAAAATCCTTTTAAGTATTTATTTACATGCCCATTCTCATCTTTTTGCTTTTACCTTCAACGCGAACGCGTAACAATGTTATTGTTGTAAAATAATTATACCATAATACGTTTTCAGCGTATAAAGGAAAATGTAGGTCTGGGTTGCTCCACATTTTCGTTTGAGAAAAAAATCAAAGTGCCTCATACATAATATATAAAATATTTGTAAGTACATCGAGGTTCATGTAATAATGTTGATGATGATGAGGCTCTAGCAAAATTGTAACGACATATGCTAGCATGCGCTCAAAAGGTAATTGTTAAAGATTCTATTGCGCTTACCCAGATTACTCGCAGAAGAAAGCTTATTTAGTTTCTTGTCGTGGCCGTTTCATTACTCAAAAAAGAGTGCACGCTTTTTTGTTTTTAATGAAGATGCAGAATAAGGGTACACGCATAATTCACACAGCCAATGTAGACATGCAAATTATAAAGCATTGGTATTTATATACATGCGCAATCACGTTATATGTAGTTTGATGATGATGCGCGCACATTATTCAACATAAATGAAATAATGAAAAATAAACTGCGTATTGTAATATTATAAGAATTACTGATTAGGTATTACAATATGGACATTTAAGCGATTACAAACCCCTTTTCACGTAGAAAGGCATTATCGCGCTGTTATTTATCAATGCATGCAGATCATGGGAGACAAAGGATTCTCCTCAAGCGAGTGACTTTTCCTCGCTTTCATCATGGATGCATGCGAGTACAGCATTTTTGCGTGGATTGACACGCTGAAAAGAAAAGAGGAACACCTTCGTCGAATTGTATTAACGTGTAACCACTTACTGTGCTAAATCGCATACACGGTGTGGAAAAGGTACTTGGTACCTATCCTCTCGCCGTCGTCCCCGTCAAGCTCATGCATACATGTACGACGCTGACGCTGCTGAGAGTCGACTCCACTTCACTGATTTGACAATCAGAGAATAGCATCAACCACAAGATCCTATATAATGCATGCTGTTAAAAACATTTTGCATCTCCCCATCATCACTTCTACTCACACAGTTTTTTTCATCCGAACGCTGTTGTCGATTTGAAAACTGCTTACCCCAATTTTTTCTTTCAGTTTGTTGGCGAAGATCGTTGTTGTTATGATCATTTGCGTGTATTGTATAGTGTACTCGAGTGCTTGTTTGCGATAATAAACGGCATAGTGTAGAGGAAGCTTTACGCATTTTCACTGTTTGCTAATAACAGCAAGTCATTCTTCCTACAGTAAAAGTCGACAAACAGTATTATCTGCCAGCCTGCCTGACTACATGAATGCACGTAGTATGTGTTTTCGAAAAAGAATGCAATTCTTGTTTGTTGGCACTCCACCGTCTTATTATGTTTACATTCGCAATTCTGTTCGTAAATACTTCACTAGCACACAATGTTGCGGTGGCGGCTGCAGTCTCAGATATACCAAACGAATCTTCTTCCACTTCATACATATACTGCTTAGTGATCTAGACCTTGAAAAGCCTCGAGCTAAAAAATATGTATGCTGCTTGCTGCTGTATGTTCAATCTCGTCATACTCAACCGCAAAGAAGTGATGCTCTAACCTGAATTCCTTTTACACCTTTTCCGTACTTTCAATCCTCAGACGGTGACCCACTTTCCTACATCGAGACTTCTTTCATATTATTATATTATTATTATTCATTTATGATTGCAGTTGGAAATGATGATGATGATCATCATCATCCTCAGCATCATCGCGATTGTAATAAGTGTACTGCAAAAATATAAATGCACACAAGCTTTTTTAGACTCGTAATCGTGATTTTCTCTAACGTGTACTTTTTGCTTTTAGTATACTGCTTGCTGCGTGTACAATGTAAAAATAATAATAATAATATTGTAAATAGTGCTCACGAACCAAGACTACTATATAATACGCGTGCATTTCCCTGATATAATCTCTTTCTTTTTACTTGTCGCACAGAGACAAGCGATAATCGCTTTTTTATTTACTCCCATTTCTCATTTTCCGTCGACCATTTAATTTTGACAACTCTAGTCCCTCCACAAAATACGATGTGCATTCATTTATATTATTACCTACTTCAAAAGACGCGTTGTCACCAGTCACCGTGTATCATGATGACATTAATTTTACTGCAGGTTGCTGCATTGATGCCGCAAAATAAACAGCATTTATCATTCCGCCATGGCAAATTGTGCATTATAACTGTATGTTCAGTATATAAAGTCATTTGTTGTGTGTCCAATCTTATTTGCCGAATCTCAGAAACAAACAACCCGATCGTGCTGTATCTCTATGTAGGCATGCATATATTTTGGTGTCAGATTCTTTCCGAAAACAATCTTTTAAAACAAACTGTCCCTTGGAAGTTATTACAACCTCATTTAACAATTTTTAACAAAAGAAGAAAAGTTCGATTACTATGCACGTCAACAATAAACCTATTTATAGGCAAGTAGAAAGACGAAATAATAACACAGGTACTATTACTGCAACAACGAGCAATAATTTATTTATAACAACGCATCATTGTCAAGTGTATGGCCATTATGCGTGAGTATGCTGAAATAGGAAGTAGGTCTTTGGCACACTATTTCAATTGTGCACAATGGTTGCTGTTAGGTATGATGGGATGATGATGATGATTATGCTCATGCGAAAACTTTTCCTAAATAAAAACCCATAGTGAAGCCCAGGTATACCTAGAGCGGCCGATGATGATAACACTCGCTGCGCGTAGTATCATCATCCCTTTTTACAATTACATATACAATATTATATACTGTATAATATTTAATGCACGTACGATACGATACATTTTATGTTCTGTTGCTGCCTTCTTCAATTTCTGGTTGTTGGTAAGGCTACTCCCTTTAAAAGGCAGCTCCTCTTCCACTGTGAACACTCTTTAAAGGCACTGCATAATAATAATCATAACAAACTACATGACAAGTGCATTTCCCATTTTAAACAATGCTGGCAGCTGGCACGTATAATTTCAGTGCTAAGCTCCCTACCACCACCACCACCGATCATTATCAAGATAATGATGATGGTAATGAAATTTTTTAATGTTTCTATCCTGCATTATAACTTTACAAATACAAACAAGTATATTGTATGTACGTGCGTTAATAATGTATGTATGAATATATTATCTAGTGTTGTTAGCTTACACAAAACAAAACAATTGCAATTGGAGAAGGTATTAACAAATTGCATTTTATAAAGTACTACAAAAGCAAGTGCAAGTAGTGCAATTGAGAATTGTAGCGTGACCTACTTTTCAATTAAATAAATTATTTTATACACACATATTACAAACATATTATTTAGATATTATGTTTTAATCTAGCTCGGTGATTCCCATTTGCACATACTTAAACTTAAACAATTAAATATGCGCATGCGGATAACATAATAGTGATAGAAATTTAATGTCGCCGTTTATTATGGAACATTTCTCGGGCCCAAATTTTACATTCATCGGGATATGGTAAGTGGAAGAAAGTTTCCCGATCAGGATATTTTCGACGCAATGCTACAGGATTGTAGACAGCTTAATTAATTTCTTACTAAATGATGGAAGAAAGCAGGAAAAATTATAATTTTTACCAAAGTAAGATAATGTTTCTATTTAAGAGGAAGGTTGATGGGCAAACTCTAAGCTGGTAGAGGATCAAGGAACTATATTGGATTAGGGGCAGCCAAACATGTAATATTAGCGATCATTGTACTACAATTTAATGACGGATGGACATGGATGATGCAGTAAGCTGTACAAGTATAGGGAATACGGAATAATCTAATTGTGAGCTCTTTATCTGATTTCATTTCGCTCGCACTACTGAATGCGAAAAACTACATGGGAAGTAACGAGCAGGGAGGCTGTATACGCTGATCAGTGGTTTCTCTGTTTAACTCTTCGAATGAATGAACTTTAAGGCAAAGGATTGCCTCTGTAAGGCTATCATCAGAGACCACTCTTTCAACCAATTTTGGCAATACTGATCATTTGTTCGTTATGTACTTGACTGTGTAATCGCACCCTACAGGAAATAATGTGGCACGGCCGTAAGATAATATCCTGTAATCTGTAATCGTGTGTAAGCATTTTCAATTACTGGTGAATTAATTGACCGACTGCGTTTCCACATAAAATTCAATGCTCCTTCACGGACTGAAACGAAGGCGGAAACAGTTAGAAAGGCCCGAATTCCGTGTATTAACCTGAATCACCAACATTCCAAGCCAGTGACAATTAGTGCAGTATTTATGCCCGGGGATAGCATCCATCGAGTTGCAGTCACATCAAACCACAACGTTTTAAAGGAATTCGCATCTCATCCAAGTGTGTAAAAAAAGACACATTTTGATTCTCATCGTTCTCACCTTCATCGCCGTCAAAATGAACGGTCAAGAGTATTACAGTATGCATAAGACGAATTAGTGGATAATCATAGAAAAAATCGTTTAATCCTCCTATTCGACGCTGCTTTTGCAGAACCGCATTATAAAGAATGTTATTATGACGATGATAAATGTGCCCCAGTCGAAACAACGAATGAAATGGAAGCGAGCATCAGTCAACCCAGATTTTTTCCGCTCATCCGGACACAATGCGATGATGACGATGAGAGTTCCACAACGTTTTCCTATGTACTCACCACTGGCATTGTTATTGAGTATCGTCCCTACATGAATACTTTGTAAACTTGGTCTGTCAGTCTGACTGTGAATTCCATTGGTCGGTATGGGCAATTCGGATGGCAAGAGGAGCCAGGCTACGGCAAATAGTTCATGCAGATCCTAATACAAAATCGTAAGCTGGCTATTCCCTGCTGTACCTAAAATAGCCCTTTTTTGCAGTGAACATCGACTACTTTATTCAGCATCGCGATACTTCCTGTTATGCCTTACTATGCACTAGTTATTGTATTAAAATGCACAATAAAATCTATGTATGCCTTTGTGTAGCTACATAAAAATACATGAACGTAGGTAGAGTCCCGTTAGCCATGACTTATCCATTTTTCGGATTTCCATATTGTTTTTAGTGTGTCGCTCGCTCAGCCATCGCTTCTGTCAAATTCAAAAAACGCCATGAGTGCCTAGCAGCACAGCAAACGTTGCAGCAGCGTCGTCGTCGTCGTTGTACGCTCATACAGGCAGAGGAGGAGGGAGACGAGAAGAGATAAATGGCCACGCAGATGTTTCAATGATGAGGAGCATACTTGTTGAGCGCGGATGAACCGTGCTTGTATTACAACGGTTGACCTCGTTTCTCTCTTCAAACAAGAGAAAGATGCCATTGCAAATAATGGGAAGCTGTTTCTGCCTCACTGCTTCTCTCTAATGCTCCTATAAGCCAAGTGACGTGCTACACTGATCATATCACGACGATAATGATGATGATGCGACGATGACGATCAACATTTTCTAGTGCTGGTGGTGGTGGTGGCGTTTGCATTGTTATGCATGTGTGGTTATTCATATTATTATTACATTACATTATATACATGCACCTTATTATGCAGTATTATTGGAAGCGGCGTTTTTGTTTGTGGTGACTATGACGACGACGACCATGGTGATGAGGATGATGGCAAAGAAAAGAAGAGAAAGAAGATATGACAGAGATTTTCACGGCAACCTAATAACATTTATTGCAATAGTATTACATACTTGGTCGCTATTTAAAACTTACGAAAATAAAGGCTTTGTGTTCATGCATGAATGGTGTCGCTGAACTGATTGTGAATGCATTTAGTCTCCTTTTTCGTCTTTTCACTTTGTTCTTGGCTTGTCAGCAGCATGACAGATTTAAAATGCTGAAATTTAGTGTCACCAATAAAATATGCTGATGGTTATTACTGCATCAACTTTATTGTTATTGAGTTGTACCAAAAAAAGTATCATTGAATTATGTATTTAAAAACTGTCTAATCAGACTTTATCAGATCTTGAGATTTTCTTTTGAAGTTATCGAATCTGCACCACTTTTATTGACAATTTAGCAAATAAAACTGTCTCAATGGTATGCAAACTTTTTCTTTAAAAGTTACAAGAGCATTTAAATTCAAATGTCTTCAAGTTTTTTTTTGACATAGATACATACATATAATGTGAGCATCTGTAAAGTTACATATTTCAACACAATACACCCACATATTATGCTTAAAGAGATGACCGAGAAAAGTTGTTTTCGCAACAACGGAATCAATTACGCTGCTTCGATGGGTGCTCAACGACATAATATTTTAGTTGTTCGGCATGAAGCAAATAATCATTAATTGCAATTCTCTTAAAGTCGAATCACCAACGACGCATTAGAGAAAACACAACGAAAATTTAAATTGTAGCCTTGCAAACTTTGTTTTATTGTCGACAATTAAAGAGTATCATTTATCTTCATATAAAAAACAGCATTGTTTTAAATAAAAAAAAATTATGCACACTTTTTATGCGTGATTTGCATTACTGTTGTAAAGAGGAAGGAAAGAAGAGAGATACAATCTGTTCCTTTCTTCCTCCCCTCGTTCTTCGTCTTGTCTTTCTGTGACTTTTTGCAAGCGTTACCTGAATATCGTTAATGCACACAAAGTAACACATTTTAATACAGCGTACGATATTAATATTACTTTTATTCTTAGCACACGCAAATTTCCTACTACCGAGACGAGTGTTACAAAAGCAGCAACGGTTCTTTCCTTCTCTTTCGTTACACACCATCATATACAAATGTATAAGCAAACAGTCTATTTAAGTAACGTAATAATTTTCTATCTGCACATACAGCCATGCCATCAAAGCATATATTTTTTGCAATAGTGATAGCTCTTCTTCGTCTTCATCTTTTTCCTGCTCTTGGTGGCTGTGGTGGTGATGTATGGTAATTGTAAAGCTGGTTGTTTGTTGGTTGGTTTTGCTGCTGCTATGCTATCTACGCACGTCGTAGACTTAAACCACTACCATACCAACCAAGTCGGAATGTGTGTCACTCGTCTGCTTTCATTACCAAACCTTGACATTGCTACAGCTTTATCATGAGTATCATCATCACCATCAGCATCCTACCGTGCTCAACCGTCACAGTAAAAGATGACATGTACAACATACCTTGGTACATGTATATAATGATACAAAAGTACAATATTATATTATTATTTATTATCATTTTTGTAATACTGCAATAAAAGTTAAAGCTTCGCTCAGACTCTTATATACCATTGTGTTACGTAGCTTATTATTATACGAAAACGAAGAGAACCTATATAGGCCTCTTTGATTGTCTTGGTTTAAAAAATACAAGCAAAATTCAGGTTAACATATTTTTACAGAGGAAAGCGTTAAAAATATTGTGAAACAACTTTCTCAAAATCATGTCATCCTTTACGTGTACAGTCGTATACAGACACATTGTTACCCTTGTTGTCGATGATCATAATAATGTAGTCTTCCTGTGAAGAACTTTTCTTGTAACCACTATTATTATGATTACCAAGCAAGTTGCACTTTTTATCATTATCATCATCATCATGATCACACCAAGCAGCTGCAGCAACACGTTGCTAGACATATTATAGCAAACAATTTTTATGCAGCAAAAAAGAGTAATGTAATTCCTTCACACAATAAGTGAAAACAAGTTGTGAAAACTTCTGAGGACTTTAGCGACGCGTCAAAAAAATCAAATTGAGAGCATAGCCACACCGTGACAATGAAGTAATAATGAGACGAGTGTAATATGAATCCTAATTAAACTAACAATTGTGCATGGCGTTTTTTTCTTCTTGTTTTTATAAAGTGGACTTGGTATTATCAAACATGATAATGAAGTCATGTAAAGCATGACATTGACAAAATGAAGACACAATTTTAGTGGAAAGATACAGAGAAAATGCTCCTTGGAGTGAGTATAATGTAAAAAAGTAAATGCCTGAAAAATAGCACACGCAGATATAGGTATTCTTTGTAAAAGTGACGTAAGTAAGGCAACAGCCCAAAAAATTGGCTACATACTTTGCTTGCTTTCACGTTTGATCATAAGGACTGGGGATGTTGAAAACAAAAACTGGATGCTTGCCTAACAAAAAGATAAAAATTAGGTCATTCCCAGATAAATAATGTGCGTAAGGCAATAGACGATTTGGTGTGCCCATGATGTCTGCATACTTGTTTATTTCTTGTTGTCAAACGGTTTTCAACTATTTACCGAGAGAGCGTTCCAACAGCACTGGGAAAACTATTCACGTACCTATGTATGCCATATTATATCATATGAGTGTCTCAATATTGTAATCATTCCCATTCATTTTAAATTGCACGTCCAAAAGATAGGTCTAGGTTTCCACGACACAAATTCGCGCTTATATATGTAATTGGTTTTAATTTGACTTTTATAGATTCATACATATGTGTCTCTTTTCTACAGTAATTTTCATAAATGCCATGCAAACAACCACCTTTTCCCACAAGAAAGATTCTATATTTAGACGAGATAACTTTCATCTTCACTTCACCCTGATGACATGGCAGTGCGAGTGTGATGTAACTCTGCGGAATTGCAAGTTACACACCATTAAATTTTATACGTAAGTGGACAAGGACAAATAAAAGTGCCAAGACGATTGCCAGATTGAACCTAGTTTATTAAGTGTATGGTAGTGTAGCGTTACAAGCAGTCCTCCAAATATCTTTGTTACACATAAATGTTTGCAGGGGATATCCAATGATAGGTCCAAGACCTCAATTTTTTGCCTATTTGAAAACAGAGCGCATAAATTCCGTTCCATTTTATGAATGGACATTTCCCTACGGATTGACAAAACCGAAAACGCCACCTTTACCACCGAAAAAGTTTTGGGCACATTCCTATTAGAAATTAAGGCTTATAGGCATCAAAGTATACATTTGGCCTTTCTAATTTCGACGATCATTTAGAGTGCTAAATTGCATTAATTAGCAATGACGGATGAGAGTGGCATTGTTCTGATTTAACAAGTCCTAGTTAAATAATTTGTGTGTATTTATAACATTATTAAGCCCTTGTCAAATTAGCAGTAATGATTGACATGGGCTGGTGCAAATAAAACAAACTTGAGTAAATGTTAACCACTTCTGACCATGCAGTTTCATGTAATATGATTTTTACACGTAGCATTTTAATTCGTAACTTTTGATTTTGGTTATTTGTTTAAAACAATGAAACGTAGCAGTGTTTCATATGAGCCTGGATTCTGGGTATTCCAGGTGCAAATCTGAAAATTTTTAAGCGATGATACGTGTTTTATTTTAAGACGATTTCTAGGAACATTGTTGTCTCATTGCCACTTGTCGTGGAGAAACAGTGCGTATTTTGGAATTACAAGGTCAAGTCTGCTGATACATCTTATAAATACATTTGCAATTACAATAGTATATTTGCATGATATTTGTAGCTCAAGACTACTGTCGATCGGCAAATACGTATGATTCATCTCATTTCTTGTGGTTCAATAAATAATGTGGTTGATTACACATAGAAATTGAATCTAGATTGCAGGTAGAATTTAATGCATTTTTAGAGTGACTTCTTCAACAGATAATTCTTTAAAATGAATAATGTTTCATCAAGAGAGCAAGTGACGAGGGTATAAGCGGCTGTCAGACAAACAGAAACCAAGTTTGATGGAAAGTGCAGCAAGTTTTGTGTTAGTTATATCGACAACCGGTCTCTTGCACAAATGATTAAAATGCACCTACAAAATACCTTGCACAATGCACATATGTGTACAGCTTGTGTGAATACGCGTGTGTAGTGTAAAACAACATTTTACTCATATAATAGGTCATACATCCGTCCGCTCATCAAAAATCTCCTCATCAGCAAGTAAAAAGCTGCTTATGGGAAAAACTAGATTTAGACGAAGAAAAAGAAGAAAGGACTACTTTCATGTTTACGTACTTACTTTCATATTAGTATATTATAAATTATAGCAACTACTAGTACAGTCCCAGCCATAATAATACCAGCTATACGCAGACATATAGCATCTATACCTCCTATTAACATTGTATCAATTTTTATTATTATTATTTCTCTGTTGCTGAGAGTAGGTAGAGAGATAAAAGCAAATGAACACACAAACAAACGCAATGCATGCATCAAAGATTACACGAAAAATGGTATACTTTTTTTCTGCTGTTGTGGTGATGGTGGTAGTACTGCAACTTTTATGTTTTCTTTCAGCCTTGCAATTTTTCCTTGCAGAATCACTGCCTTGCAATGTGAGGAAAGGAAACGGTGAGTTTTTGTGCTAGCTCTAGCTAGTAGCGCAGTGGTTTTATTATAATAACCTACCTTAACCAGTGTAAGTAGTTCTTGGTACGTACGTAAGTGTGTTATTATGACGATTAAAAGGGATAGTATTTGAGGCAAATGCTACTTACACTAGAACAACCGCTTTAACAGTTTTACCTTCACTATTAGTTACTTCCTCTCAAAACTATATTTCGCCTTTGTTTTATTTACTTCTTTTAGATGCAGTTCAGTTTTTTATTAACTACTTATCAGGTATTTAAATGATCATCTTTCTTTTACCATTCTATTATGCATTTGTTTCAAGACTGTCAAGAGATGTTCGTTTAAAATTAAACAGTCATATTTTTTATAATAAAATTATTTTTAAATCATTAAATAATCCAACAAGCAAAAGATTTTTTTGGTGGAGTACATCATTCCCATAAGCACAACGTTGAAGTAACTTCCTGAGGTAGGCCTAAGGTGTTAACACTCGAGGAGTCAAAGTCAATGTCAATGCTAGTCTCATTGCTATTGCTGCTAATGTTAACAATGCTGCGCAGTCTTCTTCTTCTGGCGTGACGATAACTATCCCCATCATAAAACATCTCTATGCATATAATACGTAGGTACGTACATTAAAATGTTATCTTATAAGGGAAATTGGTACACTTTCATCATCACTTGCAGCTCCTCATGAACACAGCCGTCTGAAGGCAATAATTTTGCTTGAAATGTGCTCAACCGCTTATCCCTTTCATCATTTATGCGTACAAGCACCATTGCTGCTGCCGATATTATTTTATGTTTGCGTAAACATGCATCGCTGCCGCTGCTATATGATGTTGCCTATGCTTCATTACGAATCCCATCTCATATATACCATCATCATTACAAGACTATCTAGTTCCGCTCTTTGTGGTTTACATGACGATGTGGGTAACAACAATGTAATGTAATAATAATATATTATTATTATTATACGATATAATCACTATGATTATAGCAACAAGTGAAAAAAATTATTTGGGTGTGATGTGAGTAAGGATATTCTCCTGTGTAAGCACGTTGCTGCTGGGCTCATGATGGTAGTATTTTTGAATGAAGGAAAAAACGAGGTCTTGTTTAACAACAGTAATACTCTAGGTTACTAGGTTACTGCATCATCACGATCATCTTCATCGTCATGATCAGTATTTTACTTATTTATGCAGTGCATTAAAATTACACAGGCAAGTGTGCGCAGGCTTAAATTGAAGGCGCTTCTCGTATTGCTCGAAACAAAACTGCAACTGCCGTTTTGCACATTATTTCTTCGATGTTCTGCTCAGAAAAAAAGCATCTTCGTAATCGTAATTAGTTATGCACTTTGAAGGAGAGTACTATATGGCGATGTAAACAGTAATAAGAGTCAGGAATTAGGGTAGTAATAGTTGCTTCGGAAGAAATAATGATGAGATTGCAAGCGGTTGCATGTGTACGTATAAAGTTGTAACGAGAAAAGTAAAATGGAAGTACGAGGCGCATCTCTGTACGATCTAGCGCATTCAAATTAGCAATGTCACGATTACCTCTTATTCAGGCTTTTCAAATTATATACCCGCATTACACTATTTTTTTTGTAGTTTAGTGCAATTTTTCATGGTTTCCCGAGAGAACAATCTTACGAAAGGATTTCTAAAGCAGGCAGAGTGGAAAAAAGGAGCAAAGTATTGAGCAATCTATGACTGATAATTTACTTTTCAATCGGAGCATATTTTAAAACGAATATTTGACCTTGTCAGCAAGTAGACATACAAATATCTATGTTAGCATTAGTTCTCAACGGAAGCACATACATGCAAATTCTTATTCGGGTAATTAAAAATATGTTCACTGAATTTTGTAATATGATATTGAAATATCAGAAACCTTGTTCTGTTGCTTAAAATATTTGTGTAACCGCGGTAAATCAATGTTTATTTCGTAATACTGCGACCTAGAGAACTATCTGTTCGCCAAGCATCAGTTGATTAATTTTGCTTGTTGTCATTTTTGTCAAGGTAAAACCAAAATACCATTTCATCAGCAATGATTTATCGATTTATAAAAAGCTATCTTAGTGGTACATGCAAGGATATTATGCGTAGGCATATATGCATCTTTATGATGGCAGATATGATTCAACTATCAATTCTTGCGTTGTAACCAAACTATTAGCATGTGATGAGATTTTCAAATTTTAAACTTCAAACCGTAACAAATGACCTTATACTAGGATCTATGGGTTAAATTCGTGTGTATGTAAATCTTTTTTAAAGGAAGAGGAAATGCAACCCTTTGATATATACCATTATTGGTCAGCCATCGACAAGTAAATATGTAATTACTTTAGTTCTGCTTGCTGTTTTGCTCATTGTCTGCATTTTATATTGAAGCATTACGAAGTGCACATGTACCTAGATTTATTTTGTATTCTTTTCTCTATTAAATAAAAAACCTCTTCTACTGACCTAGTTTCCCCTCACATCATCTGAGAAAGTAAGCCATGCACTACGCCATGCAGCTACAACAGCATTATGTACTACGATGAATAAAAAATGGTATCTACTTTATATGTACATATAATACACATAGGTATACGTAATGTAGCATCATACATACCTACATACCTTGTACTTGCAATAATGCACACGTTGAGTGGTAAGCCGCATCTCTTATCTCTGCAAAATATGTTTATACAGGAATTAGCATTGTGAATCCTATTATTATTTTTGCTATTATTATTGTCGTTGTATCAATGTTCATTTCTTTCTTCTTCCTTCCCACATGCACCATTGTTGCATTTTTCAGACACACGCATTTATATCCTACCATCATCGCTGCCATCATCACCATCCTACCAAACTTGCTCTGTTTCTATGTTGCATGAATTCAAAGTTACCATCAACCATATTTAACACAACAAAATAAAACATACCTGCTCACTTCAGTAGTAACGCCAAAAATTTGATCATACAATCTTAGTCAACAGGTTATTACAGCAAACGTACGTGTCATGTGGCTTACCGATACTCTACCACGCACATTGCACTGCCATACACACACATAGGCACAGAAAGACAGCAACACACTTTGCTCTCACCACTTTTCTGCTCTTGTGAAAGTTTGTCAACTAACTTGTACTTGTACCTATTGAAAACGACACATTTCTAGTGTAAGAATATTAAAGACATTGAATGCCATCATAGGGACGTTTAAGGAAAATATTAAATGTTACGTCCACAGATGTTATATTTTTGTTTATTATGTCGCTGAAAGGTGTTGCAAATAAAAACTAATAATTTTAGTAATTTTGCTCGCCCATCAATACTTAGATGTACATTACTACGTTTACTTGCATCTGCATCATAAAATAATCATTTTAGTATCAATCAGTAGGACGAGGATTTTTTTCCCTTGCAAATTGTATTTATGAATTTTGTCCACAATATCGCTTCACATGTTCTTTGCACTTATTGCTTTCATTTGTAAACTTGCCATCACATTTTGTTCTAATCTTTTTTAAATATGCATAATAGTTAAACAAAAGTTGTGTGTGAAAAAAAGTTGCTATATTGAAATGGGTTTCTATGGCGTGGCGCATGATTATAGGTGCACGCCGTTCCATAAAAAGTGTAACCTATATACACGCATCACCATAATTAGCATTGTGCAAGCATTGTACATGTATATATATGCCTATATTTTCATGTTTTAACGAATGCATAAAGTTTTGCGTACGCATAATCAATTCATTGTCAATGTTAGTGTCATTTTATGTGTGTCTGTCATAAGCCATTGTATTCTGCATTCACGGGAAACCATTTGCTGCTATGAGCTGCTGCAAACTATGTACCGTACCTACATTTGAATATGTCACTACCGCATCTTAGAATCGTCCCACAAATAATAATATAAAGTTTTTTTTTCATTGCTGTAAAATTGACAATAAGCATTTCTATTTCATATATTTATTTGTACATAGTGATTTTCAAAAATCCTAATTTGCTTTCCGGCCAATTATTTCTAGCATTACGTATACAATGTAATGTCTTTTAGATGTCCTCGTTAAATCGCTTCCTTTTAGTATTACTTTGCTGAGTTTTACACGAGAATCTTGTACAGTAGAGGTAAGGTAGAATAGAAGAGAATTTTTGGTCGATACCATGCTTGCTGTTACCATGATCTTTAGTAATGACGATGATGCTCTGCTTTAACTATGCATTTGAATAAACTAGTTTTTGAAAAAAAGTGCAAGCCTTGTCATTGTTTTTCTTTTCTTGTTGACTATTACGATGGCATGCGTTTATTGGTTAGTATGTGCTAGCTTCAGAATGTGTGAAGTGTCAGAGACATAATATTTTTTTTAAAGATTGCATGTCTGCATTGTCAATTGTAGAAATGTAAAATTATATCTTGTAGGTATGTATTTATCCTTTCATTTCACAGTACAACTGTTGTTCATGATCTTGGTCAAATCAACGAGAGTAAGGTTTTGCGCAACTTGATAATCATGGTATTTAATTATTACGATGAAAGGCAAGATGTGGTAGACTTACTTGTTTCGATACAAACATACATATCCATTTGAATCAATTGTAATTTTTTTACATGTTTGTGCAAATGCATGCGATGTTTTTAAGTGAATTTTTGTAATAATTACAATTTTGCTCTTTTGGACAGCATGAAAAAGAAGCCTAACGTGTATTCTTTGGTAGCGCGTAATAAATCAGACACAATGTTTGCTTACGATTTTACTTTCGCTCTGACCTCATTACGGGAAAAATTACTTAATTTCTTCAACTTCGCTTAGGTAATCTATTTGACAATAGACAGTTTCAATTTTCGTTCAAAATTGAATATTCCAAACTGAATGAAACTTTCAGTGACCTCGTTTGTCAAACTTTCAATTACACTTTATTGGAAAAGAAGAAAGGAAAACGACTTTTTAATCAGTTCAAATGCCATGTTCAAGCAGAAATAGCAACTAGACAGCTGCAAGTATTAAAATTACGTAAAAGCCTTGAATCTTGTCAAGTCTTTCCAACTGATTTGTCGTTCATCGTATGAGAACAAGTCTCGTTAAGCGGAGAGAAAGCAAGTTACTTGGAACGACACTGGTCATTTGGCCATGGAACGAAAGTCTCATGAATATAGTAAGTAACATTTCAATTTTAGCATGCCTCTGTCACTCTTGTAGGTTTTCCAGCAGGTGGTCAAATGTCTTTCTGTCATGGCCATCATCAAAGACAACTACTAAAAATAAAATTTGCCATCAACTTCCCTTCCCTCCTTTCGTGCTCTTGCGTATGTAGTAGACTATATGTCATGCTATTATTGTCTCCGCTAAAATATTGTCTAAATATTGATCTAATTTCGTTGGAATGTAAAATGGTAAAGGATGGAATGGAATTTTAAAATAATGGTTTGTACATTTGACAAACAGAAATTATACGTCAAAGGACGAAAGGGCATGCAATATCATTATAAAGGTAGACTTGCTCCAACGACAACGCAATAACAGGTAATCAAACCTCCCCTTTTGGTATGCTACTTTAGTCACTCGCTTCCTTGGAACTGACTACTATACTGGTGTGCCTTTAGTTTCCGTTACTTTTGCTAAGAGGCTTCATATCGTTTGTTGATGTGTAAGCACTGCTTATTAAGCAGCATAATAATATATGTTCCTGTTCTCCATTATGACAATAAAGAATATGTACTTCTCCTAACTACTATTTACTTACATAATAGTCAATGACTCAAAAGACACAATGTAAAGTACGATGGAGTAAGAGCGAATGGTATGGCATAATAATGATGTAAGAGGGGATAGGAACAGGCAACCTGTTCCATTACCCTGGAGAAAATGAAAGCTGTCTAGTTATACGGTTCTCATCATCATCATCATCGTGTGCGTGGGACTTTTAGCTCATGGAGCAGCGGTTGATGCAGGTAATGTAAACCAAGGTGAAATAAATTTTGCACGTATGTATGTGCCCATCATACACATTATTACACGGGATCACGTTGCATCTCACATGTTTAGGCATGTTTTCATTTAAAAATTCTGTTTTAGGCTGACTGGGTGGCAGATCAATTTGCGCCTCACGTTGCTTCGTGGCTTTCCCAAATACCATTGTTTTCTTTTCATTTTTATGGGGAAAGTTAAAACTGGAACTCTCATTACGTTGCGTCAACTACATCAGGTTTTCTTACCATGATTGTTAGCCATGATATACATATGTCTTGACTAATTGGAAAATTGAGAGACTGTGAATACTGGAATTGCGGAGCTCTAGCGAAGCGTCACATGCACGCGAATAATAACAAGTAGAATATATCATGTAATATCATTCCATGTCATGTTACCTGCTTCTGTTAACTTTCTCAGAATGTAATTCGTTCACGTGCGGCAATCTCCATTACCTTATTTGCAATTCCCTGACAAATGTAAGCGAATACATAATATCATTTTATCTGTTGCCCTTTTAATTGGCCAAACTGAATTTTTCAACCAAATAATCACTCTTGTATACAAATTGGGGAAGGTTGAATTTGGTCGTGGTCCTGGCTTAACTCCAGAGCAAACCACAAAAAAACCTCGTTTCCCAGTAGCGTTCATCCAAAAATGGTATTTTAACGTTAGGAATGTGCCTTTGAGTACCTTTTCATGTTATAAAAGTTTGTTAGTTTCCATTCTTCCATCCTCTGTGGCGGTTTGGATGGCTACATTATTATAGAATGAATGTATGTATGATGTAAACTAAGAAGGTCGATTTCATAACGAAACTCACGTTTCATGGACGTCCTTTCCACTCGACACGCCATTATACCGGTAAAAGCAGCTCTTCTGCGTAAATAAGCTTCTTTTCTATGCTCAAGATTTGATATATAATGATGATGGAATCATGCAGAAATACTATGCAGGCCTGGAATATTTAACAAAAAACGTGACATACATCAGGGAAATCCTCCCACAGTTACTATTGCTGCCATTTCTCCTCACTCAAATTGGAATACCTGGGCTAGTGCGCCTGAACAGCACTCGTTTTGACTTGCTTCGTCATCCATATAAATATGTAATTACTTTAAAACCATTTCCTTTCCCAACATTGTAAAGTCTCAGATATCAAAGCAATTTCAGCAGAAAGTAAATAAGACGAAGCTTGTTATAAATATTTAATATCAAGTAATAATAACGTAAGGTGGAATTCTCGGTTGACTTTTTCGTGAAGAAAGCATTTTAAAGGAAATTATAATAAACTTGACGGGAAATGTTTGACGGAGAAACGATTCTCATTCTGGCACAACCAAAAGTTTGGCTTCGGGAAAGACTGATCTCGTTTGTTAATATTGCTAATAGGATAAAATTACCATTTTCAAGCAAGTTTCCACGAAAAATGTAAACAGTATAAATAACTGTAAAACTACGAACGACAACGTGAATGATGAAAAAGAGTGTTCACCTTATCAAAACCTTAGTCTTTCTTCGCCTATCCTAGTAAATAAACAGGATATTTTTAAACCATGACGATGATTGCCTTTTGTTTATATTAATGCTACATTAAATTCTTCGAAGGATAATTTTAACTGCTACATGGTATGATTTTTTGGTTTATTGCTTTTGTTATTTGTTTGATATGGGCACCTAAAAATTGAAAATCATTCCAGTGATGTCATTGAAATCATAGGAGTGTTGATCAATACAAACCAAACAATATTTAAGTATAAATATTTAAATCCTTTATTTAAATATTTTCTGCTATAGTAACCATATCGGATATTATGTCGATACGTCATCCTTTCATTAATTTTGATCAGATCCAGCAAAGCACCGTAAAACAAGTTGTAAAGTAATAATAATATACCAAGTCATGTATATATGTCACGGAAACAATGGCGATACCCTAGAAATATTGCATAATAATTCATGTACAACCCACACAAACTTTTGGTCTGGCGAAATTGTTTATTCGCTGGAAATAGTCGAAGAAGTAGAATTAACACTTGAGTAGCGGCAGTGGAGAGGCATGTATGCTCAGGGATTGCATGAGCCGTGGTGAAATGAAGTTTCCAAAATTTCTAACAAAGTTGTGCCAGACGAAAAACCAACACAGGCGGAATAAACAGGCAGCAGTGGAATTAGCTATGAAAAAATAATGAAATGACCATGAAGAGGAAAAATAATGACAACTGCCTACGCCCGGCAATAATATGACAAGCAACAAAACTTAAAGAAACTTTGCTGCTTAGTGAATTCCACTTCACCTGAATAGGCAATTGTACATGGCATAATGTTGACGAAACTGTATACTCTTGCTTTTATATGCAAAACGAAAGGAACAACTTGTCTGAAAATCAGTTCAGCCTTTCCCCTTTTTGAAAGTAGTCAATGAATTAAATTTGAAGAGAACTAGAAAAACTTATTTGGTCCATTTCATGCAGTAAGACAGACAGAAGCTACAAGCAATCGTATAAAAGCTCGGGTGCTGCTCAATAAAAAAGTGAAGCAAGCTCTCTTTCTCCATCTCCTTTCTCGGTTTCAACGCTCAGTTCTACTACGAGGCAGTATCGGATCGCGGCACACGTACCAAACATGTGAATTTGGAACAACACGAGACAGAGTGT
This sequence comes from Sinella curviseta, assembly GCA_004115045.4. NCBI lineage: Eukaryota > Metazoa > Arthropoda > Collembola > Entomobryomorpha > Entomobryidae > Sinella > Sinella curviseta. The sequence goes on along the minus strand of CM065489.1, from coordinate 19,863,532 downwards.
TCACGTTTCTCGATCTCGTAATACTTCCATCATTAGCATCATTGCCCCATATACATGCTGTATTATGCAAACGGCAACACTTGCGTGGAAGTAAGTGGAATTCCTTTTCTCCATTCCAGGAGAATAATTTTGTATAGCCTTGCTACGTTTTTGGGTGGGAATTGCTAAATCGTGAAACTAAAGCATCGCACATTTTGTAGATACATATATACTGTTTATCATAGGTCGGCTAAATGTGTTTTTCAATGTATGAACATAGTTGATTTTGATAACCACAGAAAGGCCTTTAAATTTTGTATGACCTGAGAATTTCCTATTGTATATTTCATGTGCTATTGCTGCGTTCGCCGCAGAACGTTGTTCAGCTTTAGGTTGGTTCACGTTTAGTGTGACGTGCTTGGCAACCCTCTGTTTTCTTCATGTCTACATACAATTTTAACACGTACGACTGCATCCAAAGAATGGAATTTAATTTAAATTAAGATGTATCTGAAGAATAATATTATCGGGATGGTGCATCTATTGTAGAATTTTCCAGCCACTCTCACTCTCGAAATGTTTGCAAAAGAAATTCGATAGTTTGAGCATATTCTTGACGACTTTCTCTTTGATACCTTTGTGTAGTACTTTTCCATGCAATTTTATTCGAAGTTTCTGGAGATCTCTGAATAAACAAACATGAAGATATTTGTTTCAAAAATTTACTTTGTAAGGTTATTCAATGACACATCTCCAGAGAAAATATTATTTGATAATAACTGATCATTAGCTCGCCTCTGTCATGCTAATATGGGATATTATAGGATTTTTTTTTCAAATTTTCAGATTAGTCATTTGCGTATTTGGAAAAACGTGATTCCTTTGTCTACGACTCTGAATCTAGTTCGTTTGTTATGACACACGACAAAGAAGTTTTCCAGTCAACAAACTTTCTACCTTTTAACAATATTTTTAAATCGTTAATTATGGAAACATGTGTCTCTACAAAGTCACATGTCTCCGCCACTTTCCCCGTGTAGAGCTTTCGAGTTACGCACATGTTTTCCCTTTCTTTCCTGTTGTTCACCTCCATCAATAAAACATGAGTTTTCACCAGCAGAGCTTCCCCGTGGAATATTATCGTAACAAGATATGTATATGGGAAGCGTTTCAGTCACACGAGATTTGTCACATGTCGGCAGCCTCGCATACAAGATCCAGAGAGAGGACATAGGCTTTCCCTTTTTTCCTGACTCTCGTTGGAATTTCTACTCTCCTCCGCCTATGCTAAACCTCTCTGCCATACATACGTCGTCATATTTGAGAACAAAGCTGTTTTGAGAGAATGTGCCCTTGGTTTGCCCATATCAGAAACCAATTAATTATTAGCGAATGTGCGCATCCATCCGTTTTCAAGTATGCACATCCAGTGAAAAAGTTCTGAGAAAGGTTACTTTTACTTTGTTCCAACGACATCAAAGAGTGATTACTAGTTTTATTGAGAGTGAGAGCAAATGAAATACGGAACAATGGAACCTTCCACATTATGCACATACAATTTTTATATGCTTCAATTTATAGTTAAAAATCCTTTATATGAAAACTACCCAACATAATGTTGTGCATGTTTGTAACGAAATCTAAAAAAAACAAAAGCTTTGCCTTGTTTTTTTCTTGATGGCTTAACCGAAAAGAAAGAAAAACAAGCTAGCAAAGGAAAGGGAAACATTAACGGCTCAACGACTTAAAAATGTTTTCATGAACGTACACATGGAAACGGCACATGTTAGGACACCACCATATAAAATAGCAATATACTTTTTTATTGATTTCAGCCCACACTCCTCCAGTTGCTATCTCTCCATCATTTCGCGAAACGAGTGAAAGGATAGTTTCAGGCATTTTCTCGTGCTATATACCTACTGACCGCTATACCATCATCATCACTACAGATAAGTTCACGGTCGGATATTGTACTGAGGCGAATGCTTGCTTGCTATGCAATGGATGTTGTGGTGATGGTGCCGTTGGTGTTGTTGTATACCAGTTTCTTTTTGCCATCAGACTAAATGTTGTTTGTGCTGACGCCACGGCAACTGAAACCTTGACAAATTAATTGTTGGATGACGGAGTTTTCACTCGCAATGAGTCCCATTTTTTAGACAAAAAATAAAGATTTTTTTTCAGTAATACAGCGTTTCTTTGTGGAGGCGTAGATATTAGTTATTATGACATGCCAGTTAATTCGATTCAATCCCCTTATTGTGTGATCTATAAACGCATGCCTACGCCTAGTTCAATTCGCAAATGGATGTCGCACTGGAGAAACCAATATTTGTTTAAGAGATGTGTGCATCATTTCTGCTTTCCCAATTTTTGCTTACATTGCGTAGTAGTGTGGGATTCGTAGGCGTTCTGTATTTATATACACAGGTCCTCTTGTGTAATTAATCTTACAAATCCTAAAAACAATTCTCTTTCATTTCACCACCTTTTGTCCTTGCTTCTGGTCATTATTTTCTATTTATAACGTTATGAGCAATGGCATCTTACAAAAAAGCAAACTGGGACACATTTAATGAAGAACGAAGCTAATTAATTTACTTTTCAGCATTTACAATCCCACATCGCTAACAATGCCATCTGATTCTGCAAGGATCTGCTAAACCTCATAATAGATAAATAATTTACATTGATTTTGGTGCGAGAATTTGTTTCCTATTGCCTTCGATTGATAGAATCTATTCGGGCATAAATTATTATTATTTAAAAATTAAACATGAAAAGACGAAAAAAACGTTCCATTATATTTGACTTGCACACTTTTTTTATTTTACTTTCATACTTCGATAATAGTTTACAATAATATAAGGTAGGCATGTATATACGTAACAGATATGCTTGCGCAATTGTATAAAGTTCACGTTGCAAACATTAAAAAGCTTAAAAAATACACGAGACTTGGACTTCAATTGCTACTCACATTTTTGTTGTTACCTAACCTGCGTCATATATACATAACAGCGAAATATAATCGTTAAAAAGGAGAAAGCTTTTTATTAGAATGGCATAACGGGAAATTAAAAAATCCAATAATGAAGGCAAACGAAGAAAGCCTTTCTTTTCTTACGGCTATGTTTATGCTCGAATAGCTAAAAAACAAATACAAATCGGACTGTTATTAACGGAGAGCTTACTACAAAGAGGTACAATAATATGGGGCAAGTTAAGCATTTTAGAGAATGATGCATGCCTTTAATAGCATGCGTTCCATTATACTGTTCCATTTTCTTTTCTTTACTGTTGCCTGAATTCATGAAAGGTAAATTATATTTAAATTAACTGCATACATATACACAAAGCGTACATAAAGTAGGAACAATAAATATTTTGAAACTGTTAGTAATTAAAGTGCAGTGATTACCTTTTAATATCTGCACTAATGGATACATGAAGAAATGAACAAGCTATTCCTCGGTACGATGATAATTAAATGAAACAGCGACATCATGTCAATTACAGCCTGTTTGACAGGTAAATACAGACAACGAATTTAGAATGAATCTGAAAATGACCGCAATTTAAAGACAAACGCTAATACTAGGTTATAAGCTAACAACGTAGCATCATCGGTCTGAAGTATGTAGTACTGCTGAGTGAGTGTATTTATGGCAATGGGACTATTGACATAGAGGGGATTCTTAGGAAAACAAACAGCATTATTTTGAAATGTCAAAAGCAGGTGAAGTAGTTTTCCGGAAAAGTATTTTGCATCAGTCACTGTTTACAATCCCGCTTGTCTTCATATTTAATTACACCAAGCCCTGTTTTGTACACACACTCCAAACTCCTATTTGTTTAGTATTATCATATCTACATCGTTATAGCGTGGCAGGTCTTCCAGTTTCGACATTGCATACATTTAAGTTGTTTCATACAGCTTTCACCTCATGTATTATTAAATGCGATGTCCAAATGAGGAACTGAAACATTTGCAACATACTTATCTCTTTGAATTTTGTTTTGTTATTTCCTTCCAGTTGCCACTTTTCCTCCATTTCCCCAAGTCTAGTGTGTCTCTTTCTGACCTTCGCGGTTTAATTCACAATCTAAATGCTGATATCGATTCCTGTTGTGAACACCGTTCTAATAATATGATATTTCCATAGGAGGAAGTGTAAGTTGTAAATCGTCGTCGCTCTTTTTTGCGATGACCTTGTTGGAAAGTAAAAGTTCAATGACACTGCAAAGGCTTATGCTTATGTGGTGTTTGATGACAAAAAGAAAGAAATCTACCTACACAGCGTATAACACACTACGTGTCTGGATGAAGAATGAGTGTCCATACCTACACGGCGAACTACCTTGCGATTAAAGCATTACGTGTGTGCTCAGCCCTGCTTTCGAAGGGAAAAGTTCCTCGTTTTGTAGTAGTGAAACTTCATTCATATAATGGTCGAAAAGCGCATTGAGGCGGACATTGACATGGGACGGTGCTGATGGACGGTTTATTACATTTTCTCTGATGTAAAGCGTTAAAGCACACTTTAGAAAGTACTCGGTTGCCAGAACAGTTATGTAGACTTTCCGAATTCCATTAATGCTAATAATACTAATGTTAGCAGTTTTTTAAAAGAGTTTGACCTCTAAGCAGGCTAACTATCTTACTATTTAAGCATAATGGCAATTAGCAGATTGAATGTGGTGTTGGTGGTAAGTGCTGCAAGTCGCTTATGAGAGCACTGAGAAATTAGGTGCCGTTGTTGAAGTTGTTGATGGAAGTAGGTAACCATTACAATAAGAAGTTGAAAACATTCATAGGTTCACGCATTCATTGTTTGCTTTGCTGACATGGTCCAAGCAATCCTACGTACTTTGTTTACAAATGTCATATTATATGTTTCAGTAATAAGGTGGTAACTACATTATTTTCTTTTAAATTAACGATGATATACACGTTCGAAATAATTTCATTCATTTATTTGACACAACAGCATCATCAGGAGGAAAAGCATTTTAAGGTCATGTCAATAGCAAGCAGCACATAGCTTTGTTCTGCCTCACTGACTGATGGTGAGTAAGAAGACGGTCAAACGGCACATGTGCATCTAGGACCGAGGCGAATTACATTATGGCTATTTTACTAACCAACGTAGCAAGTGATAACGGTGGCATATTGTCTCCCCAGACACTGCATCATATAAATAAACCAAACACTTTCTTTTAATTAGTTATGACCAAAGTGTCAATGCCCTTAAAAATGTCGACGAAAAATGCTTTACAAGGAGCAATATTGTATGTGACGGGAGATGTATTGCGGTCACCTTGTCATTCTTTTTTATGAGTCAGTAGGTAACTTTTCCCTTGTTTGCTGCTGAATATGAATGGACAAAAGTGAATGAACTGAGAAGACGCGGAGATGCAATCCCTGCACATTGTTATTATAATTATTATTGCGTTTAAGTGACGGCTCTTTTCTTGCTTTCCAAATTACGTCGCTTCTTAGGATAACAGTTACACTATTTAAATGTCATTTGATAAAGTGCAGAGAAACAACTCAAGTATTTTTAGAAGCAATGAACTGCAATGTGCTATTTGGCTGATGGTGACAAGGTGTTAGCGTGCTTTACGAATTGCCTGGTAAGAACGAAAACTTTACTACTGACTCATAAATAAACGCAGTCACACCGTCACCGAGTGTTAACGTACGCTTACTAGACGCATATATTAATACGCATTTTGTTTACAAACTAATTAGTTATATTTCGGAACACGCGAAAAAGGTGAACAACTTTTATTTCACGAGTGCAGTGAAACAGTCATGGATACAGTAACATAGACAATTATCGTTTACACTTTTGCTGATGTCAGCAAATGCTCATAATATTATTATTATAAATAAGCGTAGCGAAAGCATATAGCTCCGCTGTAAAGAGGTTCTCAGTAAGGGCAATTGATTTACAATTTTTCACATCGTTAAAACTCCTTACGGTCCTCTGTCAGTTGTCCTTACGGTCAAAATAAAATCAAGAGTAACGATAAAATCGTTAACCACCATTTACAAAACTACTACTAGGTACATATGTTTTAAACTCGTCTTTAACGCCACTTGCAAAAAAGAAGATTTTAGTATGGATTTAGGTAATCAGTGAAATTTCATTAACAGCTCGTTCACATTTTCGTACTTAATTATCATTTTGTAGTACAGTCTTTTGCCTATGTTAATTGTTAAAGTGAACGACCTCTCATGCACAATTAAAACCTCATATTATGTCTATTTAAAGACGACCACCTCGGAAAGCGAAGAGAACATGTAGTTACAAATTTTAGCAACGCAAATCAATCAGATGAAAGTTGGATAAAGCGAACGAGGAAATGCACTTTTCAATTTTGTACTCATTTTACCTTCACTGCTTCCTTTAAAAAATTGGCAAAAAAGAAAGCAAAAATTGTAGAGTATTTCATAAAAGGGGAGTAACATGTGCTTTTAGCAGATAAACCCATTTTCGTTTTCCTTCACTATCCTTGAAACATACTTTGCGTACCTACATTTCTTCGCTAATAATATGTTAAATAATATAGAATTAAAACATTTCAAGATTAAATAACATAATATATGGGGTAAGTGTAGCACAAAGTAATTTAAACCTCATATGCTAAATGACGATGCATTGTATCTGTGAAAACCTCGTGGATGTAAGTACCTATGCAATCAACGGGTATGAAAATGCTAAAGAAAACACTTTCAACGCTACAAAATAAAAAAATGAGCCGTAAAATGGCGATAAACTAGTTAATTACATTATGTAGCAGTGGGTTGAGTAGTAGCCACCACAACTATAAAAGATTGTGTAAAAATCTGTTCTTATTAAATCGCTCAATTAAGGTGTATAAAGCTTCAAGGAGCGCATACAATGTACGTGTAATGTTGCACTTCGTAATACATCAATGCTATGTAGATTACAATTAAAAAGGAAGCAGAGATAGAAGATTACGTATGCACGTCTTTATCTTCTATAAAAGGATGATAGGGATGCTGATACCAGTGAAAAAATGACCAAATATTCAGCAAACAAAACATACATAAAGTACATGATCTAGGCCTATCATTCCACTAAACTACACGATTTACAATTACCCTTGATGCGAGTTAAAATTGTGTTGATGTAGCAGCGAGCATGAAAAAACGCGATGTTACAATTTACTAGAATCGCAAGCCGTGAAAATTATTGCAGGTGATGATGCGATAACACAAAAATGCATGAATGAGAATATATGTGTGAGTGCGCCTCCTCAAGAGGCTTTGATGTTTTTAAAACTTGCTGATTGTTGAGCGCAGCATTTAACTATAGAGTTGTGCTACGGAGACAGCAAGCGCGTACTCTATAATGCCCATTGTTGCAGATTGCAGACTTGTTCTCGTCTTGGGTTTTGGCAAGCCCATACAAAGCAGCGCGCATTCACACACATATACAGTCTTGTTGTATTATTTAATATGTAGGTCGAGCACACTCACTTGCCATCGTCTCAAGTTGGTAAGTAAGTAAGTATGCTGCAAGTAGTGAAAACTTTCTAATTCCTCATTTTAAATTCCTCTTTTTCCTCCTTTCTTCTTCCTTCTTCTCAGTAGTACCAAGTTTTGTGCCGTTTGATAGAATGAAAATATATGCATATATAGATTATGTACCTATGTAACATCAAGTCATTCTCATCATGCTCAGCATCATCCGCAGCAGCTATTATTCATACTCCACAGGTTAACCACTACAATTTAAATGCACTATAATGGCAGTAAAATTGTTGCCGTGATGATGATGATAATGTGAGGAATGGAGCTAGGTTTTTTTCAATTCTGTGTCGACGGTAATAACGGCAGTAGTAGTAATATGGGTAGTAGTCAGGTAGATTGACGTTGTTGCTGTGTGTATAGCATTATTATCAAAGCAAGTGTGATGTTCAATTCATCCATTCAAACAATCATGAAAATGTGTACTGCTTTTTTTATCATGATGTGTGAGGATGATGATGATGATGAGATTGTTCGCTGGTCTTAGTTACCTATGCACATATGTAGGTATTTTATTATTATAGGTAATAGTGTATGCAATCCCAGTTGCGTGGGATTTCAATAGCATTTCTCTATTCAGAAAATGAGCGGAAAGAAGAAAAGTAGAACTTGGATTACAAAAAGATACGTGGTGAAGGTGATGACGATGATGATAATCATCATGACACTATTACTCAAAAACCTATTTGTCATACATAATAACAAGAAGGGATTATTATCCGTGAAAATTTCTTACTATATACATATATTTATATTTGTAGACGAGACAGGGCTGTAATTTTAGTAGAAGAAAAAAAAATACGACAAATTTCCTTGTGATAAATTTCAGTGTCATTGTCAACCGTTTGATTTGTTAGCATATAATGATGCGTTTTGATTTTCAAACATGGTAAATATTTTAGCCTCATGAGCATTAAACTAAATTATCTTTTCGGGAAAAAATGATGTGTATTATGGACTCTATGGATTATTATTAGAATTGACCAATTCTGCGAATAAAATTACTGTTACCTTAAATGAAATTGGCAAACTCCTTTTTTGGCTGCAACAACACTCACGAAAGTTTGTGTTGCGTTAACAAACTGCAAGTGCAAGATCAATGGCAATGCCAAGGTGAACGCTTCTAAAATTATATGCTATCATGGAGTAGCGTATATCAGGTATACTTTTATTCTATGAATTATTGAACAAAGGGATTTGTCGTTTTAATGAAAAGTACAAGTGAAGAACAGGAAGGATATTGTATGCTCTTCTCTTGTCTCTCCTCTCATTCATTACTGCGAAGAACAGTTCCCAATTCATCATCACTCATATTACAATTTTGGTAAGCTGCTGCTGTAGGTAGGTATTTCATTTTATATGGCTTTGCTCATGAATGATGATGATCACATTTTATTAGAAACAAGTAAAAGATAGGTAACACTGACTGAATTAATAATCAATTCTACTCTAGGATACTAACTACTTAACAAAATAAACTATCAAAAAGAATGTTATGTTAATCATGTGCACTTATTTTTGCTTCATTGATTGGATACAAAAAAACAATAGGATGCACTAATAATATATAAAATTGTTACTACACAACTAGAGAGGTATGTTGGAATCAAGAAGGACACCGGATGGATTACAATACCTAACCTAGTGCTCAGGTTGAATCAGCATCATGACTAATATAAAAAATATCGCCACTGGGGCCTATTTATTTGGCAAGATACATTGTTTTGTAACCCATTTAAATATACTGGTACTTCAGGTAAGAATATGTCAGTCAGGTTAGGTTAATGCTATGTTGTGCGTAATGAGCATTGAAATATTGACGCCATAATTTGCGAACATTTCCACAAAAAATGTACTTCAGTCTATTATATGTACTCTAATGATGATGGTGTAATACGACATGCTACATGACACGTTAAACTTATCAGTAGCAGTAGCTAAACTATTGACTATATAGGATATTAAGATTTGGTGGTGTTAGTTTCATCTTGGTAAATGCTCTTATTGACAAGGAATTTTCCGACTTGATTACACTTTTAAGTTATACAACATAATTCTATACAGTATTTTGCAACATACCTAGTTACATTTTCCCAACACATCTATTCAATCGCATGATAGTTGAGTGATATGATATGATAGTCTTTATATTAATGATTTCTGTACAGCTGCTGCTATAGATATGAGTTTACTTGCGAATGCATATTGTGTGCTAAAGCAAGAAAGAGAAAAAAGTTCCACTTCCGAGTTTTCTGAACTTGAAACGCAAGTTGAAAACAAGGTTAAGTAGACCTTGAGGCAACAACAATTGCATGCAAACGCACCTTACGTCGTCGCCATCATCACAGCACCATCATCATCATATCATCTTAATGCATTGCCGTCGTTCACCAATTTGGTTCTGTGTGGTCTACAAAAACAGTGCTAAAATCCAAAGATACATATATTATATTTTATTGGCCAAGTTTTACGTCTGTGTGCCATACGGCATTATGAATATTTTTGTAGCATAGTAGCGAGATATTATTTATGTGATCTCAATTTTACAAGCAACATCAAACACTGTTAATTGGGCAGGTGAATTACAACATTGTTTTAAGATGCATTTTTTTACCGTTAGACTGTGACACGCAGAATAGATTCAACGTTCAAGGTCCTCTACGCAGAAACCGCTACTGGAAGGCTTTTATTCCAATTCCATGCTAGCAAGAGGTGGAACCATTTAATTTGCCTTTGTAGAAAATCTGCAGATTACGTATGACGCAAGACCAGCATGCCAAAAAAATTCAAGTTCATGATATTCATGCACTCTTCCGATGAAACTATAGACGATAATTAGAAATAATTAACATCCTATTTCATTCCGCTTACTGCTCAGTGCTGAATTTATTTTTGCCACACAAACGTCATCTTATCAAAAATTGAAATGAGGAGTTGTAACCATTCCCATGATTTTAACCTAATTTGTAGGCGTTAGTGGAAAAATTTGTGTGCGTCCACCCATTTTGCAGTGCGTTGTCCATTTCCTCCATTTAAATAACATGTCAAATACATTAGACAATTATCATTCGGCATTATGCCATTTCTATCGTATCGAAGGAAATTCTGAGAATCATAAAATATGTGCATAGGTACAGCATGAATTCACTTTTAATCACACACACGCACAACAGTCATAATTTACCAACAGCATATTTTCGGAAATCGGAAATACTCAAGGTCACGGTAGCGCGCTCTGTTGCAGGCGTATGAAACTTTCAACACAAATGTTTGTAGTAATATTAAGGAGGTCAATTACTATTACTGTGTATTAAACAAGGTAGAAAATATCTGACGCAGTTACGCTGACGTTTTTTTGTAGCTTTGAGAAAAAAGATTAGCAAGAAAGTTCACATGCATCCATATTTCAATTTAAGTTGGTTCATTCATCATTTTTGCGTCATTACAATCAGCAATGAGCAGAGAGCAAAATATTTGCAAAATTCTATCATACGAACATCAATTTACTTTTCACGAATGACTCGTGGATTCGACTAATCTAGAGTATTCTCCAGTTCTAAGTACACCTATTTTTTATACATGCATGTCAATTGCAGAGACAGAAGATTGCATTGGAAATGTGACAAATTGGAAAACTTGTGTCATTATATCTGGCCTCCTACGTCTTTGATTTTTAACGGAGATGATGATAAGAATTCGTTAATGATTACCTTATTTGTCATTTACCTGTCGTTAGCATCTTCATCACGTTTTCAAAGGACACACTGACGAACACCCATATTGAGAATTACTCTAAAAATAAACGATAATTCTTTTGCTTGGAACAAAATGTAGACCATGTCCATGTAGAAAATGTCATTCGTTACTATTGCTTTTTTAGATTGATATTGATCAGGAAAAATGCCAATAACTTGTTACGTGTACGAAAAATTGAAAATGACACCTTATTCACTGGTACTAGTGGTTGACAGTTTATACGTAATATACATATATAATGATACGTAATATGTACTTCGCGCTAATTGTTTTTCCATACCTGTTCAAGTCCGGAAACGGTTGGCTTGGTTTTCTTCGGGTTACCTTGGTTGGTTAATTATTAATTCACAACTGTGTATGGAACCGAAAGAGTTCGATATGGTCATGTTATCATCGTTGTCTGGAAATGGTTTTCCTTTAATCAAACTATATAAAGGAACTTCCAATTGAAAAACTTTGACCATTGTATTGTTGTAGGCATTTTGTTTCAATTAGTTGCGCATATGCCTATATGTTCTGTACTACAAAGTAAAAAGTGTCACAATGTTCCTCCAAAGATCCTTACAAAGTGCCAAAATATACACGGTTGGACTCCAGCACTCATTCATATAGTAGCACAGTCGGCAAGGTTGACGACATATTACCAGTATTACCTTATATGCGACGTCCTTGGATTCATCATTTTCCTATTTTTAGTTGAAGAAAACTTAGATTCTGTATGCTATTCCTTAATTGCTTGTCTCTAACATTTTAATCTAGAATTTTAAAATATGATATGATTGTACTACTACTTCATTTCATGTACAAAATTGAGATATGCAATCTAATGTCGTTAAAGTATTAATAAAAAGGATGAAAATTGTTAATAAAATATTGTGGGATGAAATTATGAAATAGCTGCAGGAATTCTTAAGCCAGGTGCGTATTTTTGTTAAAAGACAATCTATAAAAAGACACTGAAGACTAATATTAAATTCACAACATAATCTACTTGAGATGCTTTCTTTGTTCACGTATCTACAGGCATCAATATTCAATATTTCGCTTCACTTATACGTAAGTTTTCCGTATCTGTCATGTCTCCGTATCTCAGGACGAGAGGGCTCAAAGTAAACTTTCCTACTAATTACTAAACAAGGTAGAAGGTACGACTTTTGATCTTTAATGCCTTCAATAAAGCCGTTTGGTAAGCACTTTCTAAAAATATACTGTGATATAATCCAAAAGTTATGCAAATGTCTCCCAGTAACCGGAATATGCTGGAAATGCTTTGACCTCATATTTCCTATACTGTCTCCCTTCCATTACTTATTAGTTGATTACGTATTAAAGAATCTTCAAAACTATGCATGAATCTCCTTCTAATCAATTTAATACAATGGCGTTTTAAAATGGGCAACTCTCTTAACAGAAGATTTATCTTGTGTCCACAGTTTCGAACAATATACAGCAAATGTACGCAGACTCTGCTATTAAGTCATGCAAATATGTATACCCATAATGCGACGATTGTAAGATGAGCATGTTATAATAAAGACAATTTTCAATCATACAAAGCAAGTGTGTTGATTATGACTCATTTAATTGTTTGGTGTAAGCAAGAGTAGCATAATATAATATATATGAATTAATAATAATAATAATAATGTAATAGGTAAAACATGTTAGAAAACAAATTGTTGTCTTCGCATCGTATTAAAATTAAGCACTAAAACACGTGATGCTTCTTCACTCTTACTGCTAACCATACATTTGGCACTGTAACCTCTTAGGCATATCATGAAGAACATTTCCTTTTTTAATTCTGTCGTGTACAAAATTGACATCATACCACGAATCACTAAAAACTGAAAATTTATAGGGAAATCATTAAAATGGCTCCTTTGTTAGTTTAATTACAGATGCATGAATATACACACACAATCAAACCACTATCGCTACTTTACAGTTCTTCTGCCTCAATATAATTCTCTTAAAATAATATATTATTATTTATATCTTATCAGCATCAAATTGTAAATTGTATACTCTAATTATAAACATTTTTAAAGTACAGATTACAACTAATCTCAGCACGTAAAATTATATATATTTAAATATAGACTAAATTTTAAATGGCCACACTTTCATTACTTATGTCTGGACAGAGTCCATTAAAAATGTTTGTTTCGTTCGAAATACAGCACTGTGATACATTAGCTTAGCAACAGTAGTAAATGACGAGATACATTAAAGTTTATAAGGATACTGTTCATGTGACAAATTTCACTACAGGTGAATTGTCATGCATTTATATAATATACTGTACATGTATTTATTATTTTCATTGTCGAATAGGCACCGTACAAATGTGAAATTAACCATACATATGTATGTGAAGTTTTTTTGCAATGGAAAGTATCCTTAAAATGTCCCCACCATCACCAAAATATTCTCATCTTTTAGGACTATTTTTAACAAGTAAAATCACAAACTATATAGTTGGATTTAGAAAAACTTGATGATAATAATTAAATAATCTAAAATTTACGTTGAAATTCAAAACAGATAAAACGTAATAGTAACGAATTAGTACAAAGTCAAACGAAAATATATAAATTAAATAAATTATGCGTAATAAGCAATGTTTTACAATAATGGTGAATAAACAAATAATTAATTTTCTTGCATTCTTATATTTACATCATGTTCGTAATTAATTGCCATTTTGAATGTGTCTAAATTATTTATATTTTGGTTGAAAACTGTTAAAAATTAGATGATTCACTCCAAAATTGTCGTCAATGGGTTAGAAACATGTGAATTTTCTATGTCCCGTGATATTGATTTTCGTTCATCTTTATTGATTTTTTCATTAGCTCATGATTGATTTGTCTCATTTGTCAAAAATCGGAAGAATATACGTTTTCTAAGCTTTCACTCACAGGTACAGCAATCCAAGGAAATTAATACAACCATGCACCATGCATGCAAAACGATATTTTCGTTTGTATTCTTTTCTAATTTTCTGTGTAATGTTCATACTTAAGTACATCATCGTCGTTAACGTAAATGTAGATACACGTTTTGGAAGATAAAATCAGGTCGCTGACTACGAGCTGACTAAAAATTGTTAGTCCTGTATATATTTTTATGTGTTACAATAATATGGCTAGTTAAAAACTGCTTATATATCACTAAATATACATGGCAATCAGTTTATGTCAAATACAGAAATTCAGTTACTAGTATTGTAATTGGCCAAATGAAGGTTTTTTGTCTTCATTGTTATTATTATTACTATTATTATTAAAATTGAAATGTTTTTTTAAATGTCTTCGGAGAAGAATAGAACGGCGGAACTCATATCTAAAACTATTCGTAGCTTCTGGAGTGGTCGATTGAGCTTTTAGATTAAACCCTAAAACACTACGTGACAAAGACGGATGCAAAAATATTCCGTTACGCTTTATTGTTGTGTACAGTCAGTTAGGCATGACACAGTTGTTATGATTATTTAAAAATATGCTTTTAGAAATTAACAATAAATAAAGTTTTTAAGCAGAAGATTTTTCTTTGATGACTCATTGTTTCCTACGAACGAAGTCATGGAACGTTATTTCGTTGTAACAAACTACCGCCTCATAAACTCTGAAATGAAAAATGACAAGAACAATTACTTATTGTAGGATTATTATTTTTTTTTCAATCATCACCGCAATATGAATAAAGAGTAACCTACCGTCAGGTAAAATTTTACGAGAGTTGCCAAATGCAGGCATTCCTGCTTGAGATGCTCCGCGATTCGATCCGTACTGTAATCCAATAATTTTGTTGCTTTCTGCCAACTTTTCTGCTGTGAAGTTTCGCTTGTTTTCGTCCGCCACCTTCACTCCAAGACGCGGTCCATCGAATCCCTTCTTTTGTGCCTGAAACCAACAAGACCACCAAACTCTTTTACTGTTTACCGCTAAAAAATCGACTTTTCCTTGCCATGCATTAAATGTATTTTTAGACGTTGCCTAATCGTAACTCGCCACATATTCCAGGAATAGATATTAAAGTAAAATTAGGCTTCTTACCGTTCCACCTAATGCGAAGATGCAATCAACAACCATGTACAAGTTCTTGTGCTCATACAGGTCGTTAACCTGGAAAAGGTCTTGAGACTTGAGGCCATACGTTTCACAGCCTTTCAGGAACATTTCTAGATTCTCACGCTTCAACACAAATAAAAATTTGTAGATTAAAAAATGATCTCATGTACGCTCATTAATAATATTGAACGCTCTTCCATTTCCAAAATAAATCATGACATTTTCTCTCTAACCTGCTTAAATGGTGCACTGGAAGTATTCACCTTCTTAACAGCATTTGGACACAAGCGATTAATCAACCTGGATAAAATAACAAGTATAGAATACAAATAACTCATCTGCCACATCACATTTCATGATGAATCACTGAGTCCAAACTTACTCGCACAGAACCACTCCATCTCTCAGAGCCGTCGCAAAGTCGAGTTGATCTCTAATTCCATTATCGCTGCCAGTATCCAGCTTTCTCCCAAGTACCGCTTCCACCCAAAAAACTGCTTCCTTTGCCCTCTCCAGGCTGAACTTGGCTTGTGCCTTCATTTGACACTCCCGGCTAAGGCCGTAGGACGGTCCATGGAATGCCATATTTTTGGAATCCAGTTTTACGATTTCAAAAAGGTGTGATTTTTCAGAACAGTTCGAGCAAGCAACAAGCTTCTGCAAACAAAGGGATGATATCACTAATTACTTATTCCGCTCCAAGCACCTATCTTGCATGCATGCAGAATCACACAGTCCACTATTATCGTTTTCTAACAGTAGCAACTCATGCAACCGCGTAGCTGCCTAGTTAACTCGCAGTCAACTTGCAAATGTGTGGTCTTTGCAACATTGCCAAACCATTTAACTTGTCTCCATAACCTGCATCTCGCACATTTACCGCATCGTAATGCCGATCTACCAACTTGCCAGTACGTGGTTACTGTCGTGTTGTGGGCAACAAAAGAGGCAAACGCAACTATGTATGTTTTCTAGGGTAATAATAGATGTAAAATAGTGGAAAGACAGTGGCCATGTACATTTATGTATGTCTTGTTTAATCAAAAAATCTTATTATGAAAGCAAGTTGCAAAGTTTACGTTATGTGAGTGAGTGTATGTCTGTCTGTTAACGCGATGCCTTTGAAATTGAAACGGTTTTTATTAATGAACAACGAACACACATAAAGCCAATCTTGCAACCCTGGAATTTCAGAATACAGAATGACACACTTATTAAATTCGCTGAAAGATCATAGGCATGTAGTCTAATCTCCTCATTTTGGTAATAATTAGGCATGAATGAAAACATCAAGCCACATTATCTGAAACCGCCATTTCCGCCAATTAAATAAATAGTTGGAAATTTGCTTCCGCTACGTTTCTACATTTTGATCGATAGTGTATTGGTATTGCACGAGTTTGCGGCTTTATCAAATACAAATAAAATATAAAAAATAATTGATGATGGTGTAGTAAGCAAGTATAGGTAATTTTACTAGGATAAAGTAACGTCGGCGCAGATTCATATTACATTAGGCTTTCTAGATCTTGATATTATATGTGATACGACAACAAAATCGTGTTTGAAAACCATATCATACCAAAACTAAAAATCTAACAAATTTAAATGGAGATTCTGTAACAAGGGTAGTCAATTATGGCCACAACAGTTGTTACTGCCTTAAATGTACAAGTGTTCAACTGCTTCTACGGACACATCATCATATCATAATATCATGTACACTAGATAGGCATTGTGTACATATCTACAAACTTGCAACTTGCAAGGTGTAAAAGTTGTAACACGACGATAAGACAATATTTACCTACAGTTGAGCCTTTAACTTACCTTAGAAGCATTTCTAGACTGTCTATTAAAATTTGCATTGTTGATGTTTGCCATGTGAAAAATTGCCATTGATAGATTCCTTTAAAGGACATTTGCAACTGACAACATTATATCGATGATGAAAACATTATGATATCATGAACTAGTGACGAGACAAGGCACTGTCGATTTTTATCGTATCCAGACTCCGACTCCAGACTCATTAAAATTAAATGTCGTTTCTCTTTCTACGTTTTATACCTTTTCCACACCATTTACCATTAACACCTATGCTAGTAATCAGTGGGGCTGCTTACATGATATGTATTCGGTCTCATAATTGCACTTGTATTTACGGTGCAGAGTAGGTATAAACGATGACTTGAATTTTATAGCAGCAGTAACAGTAACAAATTTTAGTATAATATATTATTTTAAATATAAGTATGATACCATTCATGTGTGGTGAACGAGGGTGGAAGCGAGTTAGAGAGAGAGAGAAGATGAAAAGAAAACGAATGTGGTTTTTGTAGAGATAGACATATAGCCTCCTCATTAGCCTTGCACGAAGATTAAGAATATGTACTTTTAAAAGCCGTACACACACACTTTTAGAATGTATGACAGAATAGGACACAATTATTTATGAATCCTTTGGGTGTCTCGACGTCTGGGACTTAAAAGGAGTTTATGAACTACGCAAGGCTATTAAAAATGTGAATCAATCCTCCTTCGTGCACAATGGCTCTTTGCCGTCCCAGTCAAAAATGTGAAAAGAACTGGACGTGTGTTATTAGCCAAGACTTGGCGTGCTATTATGACGGTATGTAGTATTTGTCGGCTTTTGGGCACCATTTCCACAAGTCTGGAGAAAAGAAACGATTTAGAAATATCCTTTTGTAGTCTGGCACGATATGGTAAAGTGAAAAAAAAACCAGCCGAAAAATGTGTGTGTTTGGGATGATGAAAATATGCGGTACTTTTTTTGGCGATACATAAGTGCATACCTAGGTTGGCGTGTAATGACCAAAGTTACACCGCAACTGTGCTTATGAGAGCTAGTGTCAGAGTGGATCATGCACGATTACGTAATGAGCTATTTAATTTAATTAAGAATTAGGCTATCTGTATCCATGTGCGATACGCTGACGATGATACCCACCAACACAAGGTACATAATCAGAAAAGACAGGTAACCTGTAACAACAGAAGCCTTATTTTCCTCAAAAAGATATATCACTATGTCGGCCGTATATCATATCAATTTAATTGAGCTGAGTCGTTGTTCTACATGAATTCAAACGGAGGTGGACGTAAACTGTCATTTGAGCTCGTAATTGACGCGAATCATTAACTTGACCGGCACTCCAATTCCCACTACTAGAATGGAAGAAATGGCGTGCTTGTGCGGCGAGGATGTGTGGGTGGAAGCAAGCTTTTGTAACAATTGTAATGCCAATTCCACAATCACCATTATTCACACATACAAATAAAATATGAATGATTGTCGGACCACACATTCAACATTGGTCTATTAATCAATTTGTTTGT
Source organism: Sinella curviseta (assembly GCA_004115045.4). Classification (NCBI taxonomy): domain Eukaryota; kingdom Metazoa; phylum Arthropoda; class Collembola; order Entomobryomorpha; family Entomobryidae; genus Sinella; species Sinella curviseta. The sequence continues at coordinate 19,844,794 of CM065489.1, read as the reverse complement.
AACTGGATAAAACGCAAGAAGCTCAACATGGAAACAATGAACTTATTAAGTAGCCTAGTTCTTTCTTTTTTTCATGAGCATATAAATCCATACTGCACACGAAATATGGTACTCACTGTCCACCCTTTTCTAACCCATTGTGTGAGACGTTGCATGAATGGACACTCACCTCACTATGTAGTACGTCAAGGCAGGAACGGTCTCGGTCAGACTTCACGTAGATTTTCCTTAATTTGAGGTAAATTTTGTAACGAATAAGTACAAGAATCTAAAGTATTCAGTATCCAAAAAGTCCACGGAATATGTTCGTCCTTCTACCACTGGAACATGTCACTAAACATAAAACAACGCGGACACGACAGCAAGTAGTATATAGGTACAAGTTAAAACTCAATTAAAGACGGATGGAAGCACCAGCAAAATTAAACAACACGACACAAACAATTAAGATTAGACAACCAGCGTCTTGTTGGCTTAATTACAGTTATAAAATTTAGTGGATAAATAGGAAGCAGAAAGCTAAGCAATCGCTTAATGCGTAGAAATATTATTGTATTTCCGTTCTCGGGTTAAAAAGCAATAATAACCAGACAATAATAATTATTGCTCATGTCACGTCGTCACTTTTCCACCTGGTCTTAATGTCTCAATGCATTTAATGTGTATAAAATATGCGTATTTAAGTGTGTATGTATCGCGATTCCACTAATTCACATAGGTACGCACAAAATGAAATGATCTTTAACATCGATGTGGGGTATATACTGCGTAATTAACAATTAATTCTATTTAAATCCTACGTGAAGGAAGTTGTTGAATTTAGTCATATTGAGGATGTCGAACACGTACCGACGCAGGATACTGGAATTTTTGAACTGTGGTTAAGTTGAAGATTTGCCTATGCTGCTGCTGCTCCTAAAAAAGATGATATCATAGGAATAGTAAGTAATCGCAAGGTGTAGGGAATGAACTAACAAGTGTAGGTACACATTATTACACTATTACAATATATATATTTTTTAGATAATATGTTACATATGAATAATCGTACATTAGCATTAGTAGTACTACTAGACACCACAAGAAAAACACCACTCGGTGCAGTCATCAGAGACGAAGAAGTGGAAGGCATTCAATAACGCTAAACGATGATGATTATTATATGACGACGAGGACGAGAGTGCAAGTATGCGTATATTATAAGTATCGTGGTTACATGTCGTCTCGTTGAATAAAAAAGCTGGTCGACGAAGAAGAAGACGAAGAAGGAGCAAAGTGGTAAAATACCTGTACACTAGTGACTAGTTTTTCTAGCTGCATTAAATCCCAGTATTTACATCATCCCCTCCTCCATTGTCATCATCATCATGCATCTATCGTCAATCCTCATAGGTTTTTTTGCCTTTCAGAATACCGTACAGGCAGTAGGCACCGCAGCAATAAAAACACAGAAAACAACTGTGCTTCTGCAACAATGCCAGGCAGAATTGCCTTTACACCTTTCACATGTAGAAATTGTCATGTTCCATTCTTTACTCCCATTGTTCAATCACTTGTTAGTTGTGGACTGCCAGTCTGTCCGTCTGTTCAGGCTTATATAGGTATGCATTTGTTCGTATAAATAATCTCCGGTAACGGTTGAACATTTTGGATTTGGCAATTAGTGCTGCCAATACATGCAACTCAGCCACTACATGACAAAATCAAGTTTTACTGCTGTAAATGTTTTAGACAAGGCGAATCAATTCTGTGGTAATAACTTTATTACATATATCATGTAATTTATATCATCATGCCATATTGCCCCAATTCAAGAAACCTTGAAATGTATTCGTATTGTCAGTCTGAAGATGTCTGAAAAGTTTATAATGAGCAAAAAGGAAACAGTCATATTTTGCATTACATTTTCGACAGTAGCAGCAATACTTAAAATTTTAACGTTACCATGACCATGTTATTGCATTATTTCTATATCGCATCTGAAACATAAGTCCGAACAACAAGCGACGTCAATAATATTAGTATGATATACACCAGTGGCCACACGGTATGTAGTAAAAGTTCAAACTGTTCCTGTGTGTTAGCAAAAGGAAACTACAACCAGGAATAATAAAACAGAACATTATCGCCGCCTTGGAGGAGAGCAGTAAATATCTTATAATATTATTTAGTAGATTCATCCACTCTAGAATACACCTAAAAAGTACGTGTCGGTGTGGTTAGTTTAGTCAGTTAATATTGCAAAGCAAGCATAATTCCTTTCCTTTAATCCTCCCAACATAAGTGTAGGTTATTATGTGTGCAAAGGAAAAGACATTTACTTACGAACACATTGTAAAAATATAATGTAGCATTACTACTTACTATTACTATTATTACAAGCCTCCACTTAATATTTTGTATGCACAGATTCATAATTGTGCTCCTGGCATGACAATTGTATGGTGGTGGTGGTGGCGAGCACATTTTTATGCGGCAAGCAGAAGGAGTTGTAGTAACAAAACGAGTATTTAACCATTGCACTAAGCAAGAAAGGAAGCGCCACAGTAACTGCAATATGTAATAAACAATGATGATCCATATAGCAAAAAGTTTCGGGAAAAGATTTTCGTGTCATAATAAGACGAAGGAATAGTAAAGGCAGAGGTATGCATAGCATGCCATGCAAAAACGAAGCTCAGATAAGAGGGAAGGGCGGCAAACAAGCCGGGTTCTTGCCCCGATTACACGGGGAACAAAGATCGAAAGACAATGTATGACGTGGTCCACATTCTGAACCTATAACTGACCTTACGTGCATTTCACTATTGCGATTTTTGTGTGCCCGACTTATTGCACATTATGTATTCTTAAAATTAGTTCGAATCCCATCAGTAATCAGTATGACTTTTCCACATTAACAAAAAAGTTGCATAATCAAAACAAAACTCCAGTGTACATTCAAACTTCAAACTATGTTGACACGAATGGGTGTGGCAGGCAGGATGTCGTAATTATTAATTACAATACCATTTAGCATTACAACCTACGCATCTAATCTGTCTGTCTATGTATGTTTGTCTAATTTGAAAGAAATCTCGCCGTAAAAATCGAAATAAAATATTTGTGCATTTTTATGGATAAAAGGCAAAGTAGAGTAAGTTGTGATAATACAACAACAGCACAGGGAAACCTTACAGCAACGAAGAAATATGAAGAAAAGGTTTTCGAGGTAGAGAATATTTGATAGGAATACGATAATACTTACATATATCGTAAAATAAGCATGTAGTGCTCCCAATGCAATGTTATGGAATAGAAAAAAATGATATTATTAAAGAAAGTTTTCTTATTATTTTTTTTACGTATGTGTCAGGTTGTCAGTCTAGTTTGCTTTGCTCTAGGATGGATGAAGAAACGCGAGTTTAGCTTGACTTGAAAGAGTTCTATTCGTCGGCACACACTTCAGTTCATACATACTTTGGAGAGAGACCATGACATGGGCCACGTACGTAGTAGTAAGCCGTTGATGTTGATAATATTTTGTAGTGAAGTACAAAGTAGTGAGTGGTTACTGAACGGGATATAAAATCAGGATTTTTTATTATTGCTAAGCTACGCTACAACGACAGGAGGACGCAGAAGAGACCTCTCTTGTATGTTTGTGTATGGAAAGGAAGGAGACTAATGGAATTTTATCATCATCATAATATTTTGTATGTATGCCTTACATAGGTATTCGAATTTATTCGATGTCAGCCCATGGACTGTCCAACTTTTTTCATTTCTACGTTTTCATCTCTATGTAAGTACTTAATTCTCTCTCTCTCTCTCTCCGCTGCTCCTGCAATGTCAAGGAGTAGCTCCGACCGACTTGAGAAAAAAAGAAATGAAATAAAAGAATCAAATAGAAATATATGTATGTATATATATTCCTCACTCTTAACGAATAAACTTGACTTTAATTCATATATACGTGCACTTAGGGTATTGGCTTGGTTTTTTGATAATCTCTACTCTCTCTCCTCTACCTGCTTTGTTGTAAGCATACCTAACTGGCCCATCGTACTCTTTAAAAAACTGATTAGGTATATAAGAATGGACGCAAAAATATCTACCTATAAAACATGCTTTTCTTTGTAGGTTTGGGTTGACTACGGGATTAAGTATGCATATTTTGTATATCTGTATGTATATATATTGTCCCTCTCCTCATGTTGTTGTAACTTTTTAAAAAGACGGTTTCTCTGGTGTGCGGTGTTCAGTCAGTCAGATCCGTCTTCATGATTCTTCCTTTTACAACAACCTGGCTTCGTTTTTCTACCTGTTCGCCAGCAACAACAACAACGGGCGATAGGATGATGATAGGGGCTTATGGGCATTTTTGTATTGCTCACTGATGACTATATTGTTGTCGTGGATGGATGGATGGACGCAATGCTTGCTTTTTTAGCTGGCTTGAGTTTAACTCTTCTTGGTGGTGATTTTTTAAACAGGTGTGTCTTCCCAAAAAAGGACTTGGTGTTCACAGGACATAATATTATAACCTATTTGCTTGCTTCGGCAACCTAACCTCCTTTTTTTTAACTCAAGAAGAGATAAAAATGTATGTATGTATGCACATATCCAACAACTCTCAACTCTGAGATTTGGATCTTGTGTGGATTTTTCTGGCTGGGCCATAATGGCATGTTGTACGCAAAGGGACAAGCATTCACAGACATATTTTCTTTCTTTTTTAAACAGGTAATATTATTATTGTAAAATATTAAATCAGGATGATGATGAACATAAGATGTGTGTCTTAGCGCATATATGTACATACGGCAGTAGTAAGGTACGCACGGAGCATAATTTAAGCTGCATGAAATAAATGGCTTTACCTCAACTTGCTGGCCTGTGTGATCTTCAGACTAAAATACTACAGCATTGTTTGTTGTAGTGAAAATGTCGTATTGCTTTTCCTCCTCGAAAGTCAGTCAAAGCAAGCAAGGCGTGTGTAAAATGTACCCAATGTAAAGGCTTTTACATAAGTACAATAATAATAATAATATAATGAATAATTGTGTTTTTATTTTTTATAATAGCATCATTGGTTTGTATTTGGGTTGGATTGTTGTTGTTGTATGAAATCATTTCTTCTTATATTTTTTGTTTCGTAGGTGGTCAAATGAAAAGTGTTGTCATTTGAGTGGCGTATCGAAATGAATCAAAAACTGTCTCCTAGGCAGAAATTATGAACGTTGCATTACTTAAGCTCATTTGAGCGGACGATGACAATGCGTGCATAAAAGGAACGTTTTATCGTTTTATTCATGATGCTCATTCTAATGTCACCTTATTTTTTACTTGGGCAAAACACAAATTCATATTTGTAACATCGGCGAGGAGACTTGATAATAATATGCTACACACAAAGAGGTGAGAGGTATAGGTATGATTGCATAATGCAAAGATGGAATTCATATGAAACATCTGCCATCATTATATCTTCTCTGTGCGATATGTACATATAGTGCTCCTAGGTACATAATTACCATTCATCGGTTTTTACATGGTAAAAAGAATTGAAGTAATGGTAGTACCTCTCTACCTGGTTTAATTGTAAATCGGGGGTCAGTCCAACGTTTGGATTTCAGTAGTAAATTAATAATTCAAACAATGTAATCCCTGTAAAAGTAATAGGTAAAATGTAATTGAACATTGGATATAGGTTTGTACGTGGTTAATCCTAATTTGAGTTGTGGTAAGTCTCACAAGCGAGTATTGTACCCAGAAGAGGTCCGCAATAGCTTCTTGGTTTATTTGATGAGGAAAGGAAGCCAACGTTTGGTTAGGGCACATTATAGGTGTGCATAGCATTACCAATACCAAACCATCAGCAAACAGGTTCCGTTTCAATCAACATTTTGTGCTTGTTCCTTTTTAATGGCAGCAGTAACTTTTACTGTAGAGGTACCATTCTTGGTGGAAGCAGAATGGATGGAGCTCCAATGATAGTTGTTAATTAATTGTGATAATATAATTGCATTTTTTGGGATTATGAATATTTTGTTGAAACGAAGATGACCTAAAACCTATTGCAAATAGTAATTATGCTCATGTATAGGAGAAATTAAAGCCATATGTATATTTCAAGAAAAGGGCAACAGGTTTACTTTGTGAAAGGGAATTCAGACCCATGAACTCAGAAAACAAAAAGTAGACAATCAGGGTACATTTTTTTAGGTTTTATTCAAAATCATATACGAACATTACATGCCCACGATAAATAATGTAATAGTTAGAGAATCAGTCCATACGAAAGTTAACGAATCAAATAAATTAAAAACTAATGACACCGTCAAAGAAAGACTAAACTATTAGCTACAACTTACCTGTAATTAACGCATTACCTTTTCCATACAAATGTAAGCTTTAATGTATACGTTATAATAAAATCATGAGAATAGTCAGTAACACCAAAATCTGGGTAATTTGGAAATTAGTCTTAAATGCTATTTTTAATGCGCCTAATAAATTACTATCACTAAATAATAAGTTGTTAACTAATGCACGTTAAAATAATTTCAATAAATTTGCACTGAATCATTCATAATATGTGGAGTAAAGCTATGCAGAATACCCACTAACTCGGTGGAAGAAAGAATGTCTCTGTTTCCAACATTTCCAACGCCATGACATCATCCACTTCCTGTGACTGGTAATTTTTCCATTCCTCCATAAACTTCCACAGACTGGGAGACACGCATTGGTGACACATTAGACGGGATCCACCATTCTTGTCTGGCACACACTCACATCGTTGACATTCTGTGGGATGCGACGTTTGGGCGACACGTCGAGCCCACACATCCATCATTTTCTTTGTCAAATTATCCGAAGTGAACCTTGTTCCATTGGTTTCTACCGCTAGTGGAGTGCATAAATCCTTTGGAAGGTTCAAATGTCGTTTGAAACTAGGGTCAGCAACCACAGGAGTTTTCTTGGCTTGCTGAACAGTGTACACCCCATTAGCGTCAAAGCCCAGAATCCTATTTGATTCATCTTGCTTCTTTTTACCCTGAAATAAAACCATAAAATAAGTCGTTTAGGTAAAATAAATTATTCGGGCACCACGTCTGCTGACACGTGATATGGACACGTACCTTTAGCGTAAATGGCTGAGGTGTTATCATGTGTAGTTTGAAATCGTTCTCCACCAACAACGTCAACGTGTCTGCATAGCGAATAGAATCCCCACATTTCTCATCACCACACGTAATTGCAAGTAGCGTCTTGGATACTCCAGCTCGATATGTCATGGTGGATGCAAAGTGAATTGCGCTATAGAAATCAGATTTCCTCTCTCCAACAACATCACCTTTCTCCGGAACCTTAAACAAAGTACTGTGCGACCACACTTTGGCAGAGGACGTTTGCAAATGAGCGTCATGATGAATACCCTGACCTCCAAATCCAATCAATGCGTATCGGTTGTCGGTGATTCCCTCTGCTCTCAAGGCTGCCTCCAGCTTTACTATTGCACTTTGAATATCCATTTGATCCATGCAGTCCTTCTCCTCCAGTAGGATGACAATGTCTGATGAGGATGGTGGTTTCTGATCAAGGCTGTTGGTTTGCAGTGTGGCATTTTCTCCCGTGGTAAGAGCTGTTCCATCCTCCAGTTTGCATCTCACTAAGGAAAAGTATGAGTACAAACATGATGCATTAAAATCGAGATATTTTATTAATTCTAGCCAGCAAACCATATAATCAATGATTCCATGAAAGCAACAGACGTGAACAGCATAAATCAGCGTCTACTTTTGCACTAATGTATATTTTAGCGTGTAATATTTGCATTTAGAACTTGGAACTCACCGCAAGTCGGTGGCATCCAGACGTCAACATTATGTTTTTGACACTCCGTTACATAGGCACTCATGGACGTGCAGGCACTCTCCGTTCTGCTGGCGCTGTTAATGTTTCTTGACACGTCATACTTACACATTTCCATAAATATGGTTGTGTCTACCGTGTTGAAGCAAGGTCGTAAAGGAGAATTGCGATTCGCAAGAAGGTCGTGGCAAATATTGTCAACATCTGCCGGCTCCGTTTCATCCCTTGCGAAATTTTTCATCCTACATTGATTTCTGTCCTTGCCAACTCTCCAAGAATATGCAAACGTGGGTATGTCAGAAATTATTTCGCCATCGGGGCTGCGGAAATCGTTGATGAGCTCATTATCGTAGGTACCCAAAAGTCCTGCGAGTTTACCGTAGTACCACCCGGAAGTGGAGAAAGTGCAGACACTTGGTGACAATGTGCAGGTGATTTGATAGCCGCGCACGTCATAAATATCCAGTCTGGTTTCTTGTCGACGGATGTACAATGTTTCCACCTTGGTAGGCAATTCTACTTTCTTGTTATCAACGGTTACCTTAAAGTTGGCCACGTCGAACTCAATGTTGTGATCCTCCAAAGCGATGGTGTAAGATTTTTTCCGAATGACCCCGTCTCTCGTTTCATAGTTGACAATGAAGGAAAAGCCATTGTGGAGGAGATCTACGACTAAAACGTAGCTGCATTCTCCAGCAAATCTGAAGTATTTTTTGTCAAAGGTGTAATAATGATGATCCCCAGCCATCATTGCCAGACCTCCAAAAGGTGGCAACACATCTCGAATCCTCATGTCAAATATCGGTTTTAAATTCTCAATGTAGTCCATAATTTGGTAATAGAAGTTGGTAATTTGATTCACTTCCTCCGTCTCTTGCGCTTGCATTCTCCAGCGAGGACTCTGGGTAAAGTCGACCCATTCGATAAAGCTAAGGGACTGATCGTACTCAATTACTCCATTGTCAACGTCCCATTCCAGTTGCCAGGACGGGAAATTGCGTTGCATCAACCCATCTAAATTCCTCAGAGCTTGGCGAACCAAGTCCTTCATTTTCTCCTCCAGCTCAATCACATTCCAAAGTTTGACCAGGGCGTTCTTTGTTTGCTTTAGAACAAACCGAATGTAGGGAATAGGTGGAGTCTCAAGAAGCTCCTTGATGTATTCAGAGTCCAAAGCATTTCGAACAGCTTCCAGGTATGGGCCAAAAAGTGCTTCCAATTTATCCCAAACTCTAAAATGTGGAAAACGTGTATAGCGTCATTGATAATAAGTATAAATAGTCTTCATGCATCAATATATTTTGCTTAATCGGCAACATACTTTATTTGGAAATATTCCTCTATTGCTTCCACGTAGTCATCTAGTGGGATTTCATCTAGCCATGTTGCATAGTCACGGTAGAGCTGGATAACCGTTTTTACGAAACCTACAGCCATAAGTTTCTCCTCCAGCATATCAATCTTCCCCTCAAGAGCCTCGATTAGTGCATCAATAAATTCCTCCAGTTCCTCAGATACCATCTGAATCCATTCCGCATTTTTGTTCCAAAGCCTAACAACTAGTTGTTCCACGTCTTCCCATGCCTTCATTACATGTAATTCCAGTCTGCCATAGTATCTCAACAAGAAATTGGAGACCGTTGTTCCCATATTCATCACATATTGGCAGACAGTTTTGCATGCCTGTCTCACCTGAAGTATTGCATTTTTCCTGGAAATTGACAAAATTACATTTTCAATATTAATAATGCCATTTAAAACGAGTAAAATTACAAAGGGAAAATGGTACGATACTTACACAGCTTTCACTAGTGGAGACACACTAGCTTGAACCACTTGGACAATATCTTTGATGTAGAAAGCGTTCTGAGCGTAAAGCTGTTGAATACGTGCTCCTACCACTTGAAGTTCCTGTACTATCATATTGATTTCCATTGCTGAGAACTGATAAAATGATGCCAAGAAACTTTTTACTGGTGACGAGAATAAGACCCAGTGTCCTTCAACTTCAGATCGAATGGCAGTTGAAAATTCTCCGAAAGATGGAAGTAAACTGGCTAGAAGATTCTTGGAACCTCTCATCCAATCATATTCGGCCATTTCATCAAACAATTCAGGACGCCAATGAACCCTGGTAGATAGGAGATTCGATGAGTTCAGTCGGAGCATGAAATTGACATCATTAATCGTCTTGGTGAACTGCAAACGGGACGCTTTGAAAACTATTTCCTTGGGATGTGGAAGCCCACACACGACATGGATTTTGTTGGAGTTGTCTTGACGGAGGACCAAGTCTAAATATGGAAGTGATGTATGAACTCTGCCATAAACCTGGTAATGAAGCAGGGTGGCCTTTCCAGAGTGCTCGTTGTGTGATGACTGTATACTCAGCGCAGATATGGTTCTCGGCTTTGACAAGTTTCCGCTTTGAATAACCAAATTTTGAGAAGTTGAACTTCTTTCCATACTAACCCCAAATAGCTGGTAATCGCCTGTGGAAAGCATATGCGTTAGCCTGAGCATTTTGCTCTGATCCGTTACATTGTACTTAGCTTCCATGTCAATTTTGGATGATGGTTGTGCAAGTGCCGTAACAAAATTTGTCCAGTCTCCATTCTCCCATAATGCGGACCATGACAAATGTGAGGTGGGGTTTGATGACGGTTGCATTTTGATCTCGATCTGTTTCATAATGTCATGGACGAGCGTCCTGTCAACGCTGAAAACTACAGGCTCGCTCCAAGCCACATGCTGAAGTGCGATGGAACGTGAGAAAACTGATGTTCTCCATGTTGTACTCTTTTGAGATGAGATATTGACTTTGAGTACTTTCTCCGGACTCCTCAGCGCATCCCATGCTATGGCAAAGTTATTAACATTCCGCTTTTGATCAGTGGACTCGGTACTACCCGAAATAACCACAGATCGGGAAGGCACCACAAGTTTAAATCCGTAATCAATTAATCTCTTAAAGCCGGTGGACTTGTCCGTGATATTAAGGGTGTAGCCGATATCTCCCATTTTACCAGCATGTGCGTTCCATTTAACCATCAAATTTTGAGCAAGCTTTGAGCTGATGAGAAAATGTTCAAACTTGGCTGTAATGATACCGTAATTAGCTCCCGCAACATAGCCTCCCAAAGTTACTCCCGTTGGGCGTCTATAAAAGTAGGAGTCGAGTCCAATGGAAGATTTCTCTGGTACCTTAAGATCCCAGCACACTCCTGCCTTCAATCTTAGAGAACTCCAGTCAACTTTCTCCACAGCCAATGATAAGGATACTGGGCGAATTGGATTATGAATTTCAAAAAGGCGCATGCCATCTCTGCTCACAAATTCTAGTCCGATCATCTTTTCGGTCTTAAAGTTGACCTCGAGGGTAACGTTGGAATTTTGTAGGAGCTGGGAAAGGGACAGAGCTTCGTCCATTGTGAGGAATGTGATTGGGGTCAGTGCTCCTTTTGAGCTGATTGGTCCCCATGGAGTGTACATGTGAAGATGTCCTTCACACAATTGGTCCTCATCGGACATGAACACCTGCAATTCCAATACTTGCTCTCCTCTCCAATGGAGTTTTTCCTGGAAAGAGAAATCATTCTGCAACGGGATCATTTCGAAAGTATTTAAAATGTTGTAACGGTCATCTTCTCCAGCCTTTCCTTCCATAAATACAGTAATCCTTTCTTCCAAATTTTCTGCTTCCACCTTCAATGCTGGATGATAGGATCCAAATGCACCTTCAATTGCTCCACTGTATCGGCCATTCTTCATTCCACTTGTTAATTGAGCGTGAAGTGGAGGGAGATTCATGTACGAATCCATGTTCACGTTCACCTCTCCTTCCAGATTAATGAAGCTTTCAAACCTGTAACGGTAATCCGCATCCAGACGGAACAAGTTTTCCCAGTCAGGTTTTATGAATTCCACATGGAAGCTTTTCCCATTTCCAATTCCCTGGAACGTTTCAATCGCAATAGCGAAAGCAGATGTTTCATATTTCGGAATGTTGGTTAGTAGCCGGGTGACAGCCTGCATGTTTCCGTTGCTGTTGTCAAAACTGGCGTCAAATTTGCCATTGTGAGAGTTCAAGACTCCAGTAACTTGCAATTTTCCAGACCGTTTACTATTGATCTCCCCTTCAACTTGAAGACGAGCCTGACTGAGTATTTCAAATGGTGTTACCAACTTGATTTCCAGGTGCCCTGGAGAATCCATTTGAAGTCTGAAAGTTTTAAGCGGAGAGATTTCCGCATAAGCTTCCATGGTCTTAGAGTCAGCGCCAAGGTATTGGAGTAAAATGTGCAGTTTTCCTGCGGCGTCATATTTCGGTGCCTCCAACGATGCTACAAAATGGAAAAATTATCGGTAAGTGGTTAATTGAAATGATGTACATAATGGTAACTATATAGTGAATCTTGTGAAATATCTTGATCAATTACCCATTGCAGAATATTTTCCATTTGGTACTGAAATAACTAAATTCGGCTTCAGTTTATACCAAAGGCCTTGTTCCAGGTCCTGCATTCCTCCTAATTTAAACATGACATTGGGCATGTATTTGACTGGCGTGTGCACCTCCAAGTAAACTTCGTCTCTGACACACTTGATTCCAAGGGTTAGTCTATCAAAAAATGCAAATGGGGTGCGAGCTTCAACTTTGAAAACCATGTTACTGAGACCGTTGAAAGCAGCTACGCCTTCCAGTCTCCAGTGAGACCCTCTGATTATGATGTCTCCCATAAGATCCACATTTCTGCTATTCACAATCGACTTGACATGGAAGTTGAATTCATTTGAGGGAAGCAGTGGTGAAACGATATGTAGTTTCCCTTCAAAGTCTTTTATATTGACTCCAAATTCTGCTTCGTGGTTCTTACTGAACAGTTCAATTGACAGCTTTCCATAATAAATTTTCCCCTGGGATGACCATTCCGCATTCAACTTAGCAGGATCAGCAGCAGGAGAAAGTAGGTTAACATTGAGTTTACCCGATCCATCATCTTCTCTTCTCCATGACGCGCTCAGCTCATGAATGTTTCTTCTCGCTCTGCATTGCAGCACCGTTGTGATGCTTTGTTCATCAATGGTCATGTTTCCACGCACGTTTACCCTCTTTCCAACCAACAGCGAGGAGGATTCTGCCGTCAACTCAAATCCATACTGACCTCCATCGTTACGATTTCCAACAATCATTGCGTAGTGGGATCCGTAGGAACCCATTGCCTTGGCTACAACGTTGAGATTGTTTGAGCTGAGTGACGCCTCGCCAACTAATTCCATAATGAGTCGTCCTCTAACTGCTGACGCCTGCAGTGTGTAGCTGCCATCATCATTTGTCGTTACAGTGATTTTGTATTCATTTGTGGATGACAATATTTCTGGCGCGTCAATAAATAGCTGCCCTGTGATTGTGTTCGCCTGGCGTACAAGGGAAGTTCTGAAAGTGTAATGGGTGTCCCATCCGTGACAATTGATGCTCAGTTTTATATTTTGACCAGGATCGAAAATGCTTTCAATCTGAAGCAAAAGACGCTCGCCGTCGTCTGTCTTGCCTGAGTAACTGAATGATAGTACGGAAGTTGGCATAATGAAGTCCCATAGGACGTCAAATCGAGTAACCTTGTAGTTCAGCTTCCCTTCAACCTTTTTCAATGCCTTTCCGAAAAGTTTCAAGAAAAATTCGTAGTTCTCGTCTGCAGGGAGGTATGAACTTTGAAGCTTTGCAAAGATTCCAGCGTTCGACGGTGCATCTTGACTGGGCAGCTCATATCCTCCTGAGAGGGTTGAAACTTGGTCATTGATGTTTAAGGTTCCTATCAGGTTTAGACTGGAATATGTTTGCAATGGTTTCCTGATAAACAACTCAAGGCCAATTGTTGTGACCTCGGTTGTGGTGACGTTACTCGTTAGCTGCAGCACACGTTCCAAGTACCGCTCCCCGCGGCCAGAGTCAAATACCTGTGTCTTCAGACCTCCGGATATTTGGAACTCTTGGTCGTTTATCTTGAGATTTACCTCGCCTTTTAGATTTTGGGGGGCTGTCACAGTCGTAACAATGTCCATGTCAATTTTTTGCTTGACAGCAGGGATGTCCAGAATAGCTTTGCAAATTGATCGAGTTCCTTCTCTTGTCAGAGACGCGTTGAGTACAGACTTCTCGCCACTTAATCGGAGGACCCCATTGACATACGTTGTTCCCTCCGATGAACCATAATCAGCCAACAAATGTGCGTTGATGTATGATGGCACTTTCAGAGATACCTGATAGAAAGTGAAAATATGAAATGAAAATACCTACTCTTCAAACTTTTGCCTTTCATTAATAAATGTACCCAAATGATATAAACTACTTACGTCCACATTTGAAGGCAACAGTTTGGCATCCAATTTCATTTCCTCAAGGTCATACCAATGAACTTTAGCAAACAATGCAGCATTTCCACTGGTCCTCACATAGCTTTCCAAATTGACATTTTCCCCTGTTGTTACATTCAAACTGAACTCTTGATCTCGAATGAAATGGCTGGAATACAATTCAAAAGACAGATTTTCTTCTCCAAAAATATTCCCTTCCACTTTCAAATTGGTCTCTCCATCGTTTGCCCACGCCGCTCCATCATTTCCTCTTAGATTGGCTTCCAGTCTGAAATTATTGTCGTTGCGAGTTCCAATGATTAGAATGTTACCACTACTTTCCATCACCATTTCAAGTGATATTGGGACCGCTGAATTGCTTCCAGATGTAACGGTTACAATGCCGCTCCCTTGTTTTGTTTCTGATGTGATGTTAAGATGCCCGGCAATGTGAACATCATAATCATCTCCGTCTTTATATTTAATGTCAAGTTGTGTATGGTCACCATTAAAGTTAACTTGTCCGTCAGCCGAGTAGTCGTAACCTGAGCTTGTAACGTATTTGAAATTTGAATGCCATTGTGTCTCATCAATAAGCAAACTTGATATGAGCTCTACTCCGTCAAGAATTACAGTGGCGTCACTGCTAATACCCTGACTTGCATTTCCTGCAAAATTGAACTCTGCCATAAGGGTAGGTAAAATTTGCAAGGGGCCTTCAAAAACAATCTTGAAATGCATGTTGGGGGTGGGCCTCAAGTTGCCGAGCAGCTTCCAATCTCCAACTTCATTTCCATTCAAATGTACGGAAATTTGTCGGGTGCCATCACCGCTGACAGCATACTCCATACGAAGCGTTCCGGATACGTCCAGGGGTAATGTGGGAACCGTGCTCTCAGCTTGCACTTTAACGTCAACCAGATTGCTCTCAGTTGGTATAGTAACGGTTAGTTTCAAATTCATGACATAAACATTTTGTTTGAACAACAGTCGTACGTCTTTGTTGGGGGTAGTCATGTCGTATGACGCATTCAGTTCCAGAGAATCAGTGACAAGTGGAATGTCCAATTTTACGAACAGGTCGCTGTTCAAAGGCTTGACTAACAATTGAAGACTTCCAGATATAAGTGCTTCGTCATTGAGGCTTGCATCAATTTCAAATCCAATTTCATTCTTCATTTTCAAGTGACCCTTGGCTTGGAACATTTCAAAGTCCTCGAAGGGGGTCTTAAGCACCGTGTCAAAATTCAAATTGGATGCTTGTTCATCAAGTGATGCTTTGAGTGAAATGGTTTCCATCTCGTCTGCAGTAGACAAAGTGTAATTTGCTGTGGCATGAATGGATCCGTAGTTGGTGTGCGGTGTGACTTTGTACTGGAAGGTCACACCTTTTTCAGTTTCATCCATTCCTGTTTTTATCCAGAGGTCAATGATAACCTCTTGCCAATTCTGATTTCTCCAAGCAGCACGAATAGACTTTCTTCCAATTAAGGAATTCTTTACATTCAATTGCCCGTGGCCTAGGTCACCATCGCCCTGGAACTTCCAGTCTACGACTGTATTGAGATGCTCCATAGATGAAATTGCAAAATCAAAGTTGCCATGGGATATACCTTGCAAATTGAGGTGGAAAGCGGTTCCATATTCATTATTTCCTGTGCTGGTGGAAACAGCTAAAATCAAGTGATTTTCCCAGTTGGCATTAATTTTCGCTTGAACTGGAAGATACGAAAGTTCAGAGGAAAGGACCATATCTAATTGCTTGTTTTTAAATCCGAGTTTCATGCTCATTTCCTTTTTATTTATCTGAACGATAGCAACCACGTTCCTTTCCATGGGCTTTGCTGAATGTTCCAGTGAAATGACAATATGCTTGTATCCCACAAGCGGAGTGTTCACTTGCAGTCTCCAGTTCTCCTTATTCGCTTCCTTGACCCTATCCACTTTCGCTAGCCATCGGACCTCATGATTTTGGAACACAACTTTTGTATTTGTTACTCCAGCCTTGCTAACAATTTCTCCCTCAAATCCAAAGGAGCCCACGAGATCCGTTGGGGTGGAAACGTTGAAGCTCACTCTGGATGACCGGAAGCCATTACAAAGTACGTCTCCGTGTATTTCCACATGCTTATTGTTTCCCGTCCAAGTACCCAACATATTTATGGTATTTCCCTTTTTAAGGGCGAATTTCACCTGACGAAGAAACGGCAGGCTGGTACGCATTTCCAATTTCGTGATTGTGCTCGTCAGTTGAGACAATCCGTACATTTCATACCTTTTCCCATTTGCTTGTACATGAGCGGAAACGGTGCTTTCTCCGTTGGGATCCACTAACAAGGAGGCGTGAGCGGTTGCTCTGGTCGCCAAGAATGGAGACGTTAAAAAGGCGGATATGTCTAAAGCCACTGGATCAGAGTGTTGGAACATTAAATTGAGTTTGCCCTCTGTCTCTCCATCGTTGCGACTAAAGGAGACATTTGCCGCGTGTATCAGATTATTTCGGTTGTACAGCAGGGAAAATTTGACGTCTTCAAAGTGTTCCACTGGAGTCTCAATTGCAACGTGAATGCTGGACGATGCTGGGCTCTCAAATCTAGTCATATTTCCGGAATAGTCCATTTCAAAGTTTATCTTTACCTCTTCTCCATCTCCACGCTGCGAATGGAAGGTAAAATGCTTGAAGGGAGTGTCATAAATAACTGTGACCACAACAGAGTTCCATGGAGCCACCGGGGTAGTAGCTCTCAATTCCACCCGTCCTTGATCGATTTCATAGCTCAATTCTACTTTGTCTGCCCGACCACTAATGTCCCATAACAGGGTAAATAGTCCCTTATTGAGTGATTCGAATTCTTGTTGTGCTGAGAGGGAGACAGATTCAAAATTTTTGAATGGTGTTTTGATCTCAAAACCAATCATGTTTGGCTTGATTGTTATCTTTCCTCCCACATTCCATTGTTGATTTGGTGTTTCAATCCACACATTCGTTTCATAATCATCGGAAAAGTCGTAGTCAACTTGAAGGGAGTATTCATCTGACGTTAGGCTCAGCTTGCCTTTGCATGTGTCCTGTTCGTGTTGAACGTTGACCTGCAGGTCGTACTGGCTCTCATTGATTTGTCCAGTGACAACCAAAAACTTTTGAGGCTGCTTAAATTCCCAGTTGCCGGAAAATGACAGTCTATTCAAGACGTCCACTGGTGTTTCAACTTTGACATTGAAGTTGGTAGATGCCCACGTGAGCTGGAATGTGAACTTTTGAGGATTCACTGCAGAGAGACCAGTAATATCGGTAGCCTGTGCTTTCTCCAAAATTATTTGCCTTAGCTTTGAGAAACCTACAACGGAAAGCTCGGAAAATATTTGGAGGGTCCCTGTTTTTCTTGAGTTTTTGGACTCAAAGCTCCCCTGAATACTTTCAGTTTCCCGTTGGAGTAGAAATTTTATGCCCTTTGCAATGGATGTGGATGAAATCTGACCATCGACTACAACATCGGTCCAATTTGAGAATGGAGTTTGAAGGTTGACAAATACCTTTCTTGAGTCAAGCCCTACCACAATGTTGAAATTTTTCGTTACTCCGGATTTGTCCGTGAATGCAATGTACACGCCATGTTTTCCCAATGAAAAGTCTCCTTGTTCTGGTCTGTAGGAAATTGATATTTCTCCCAACTTTTCACCGTTGTAGAATACGTGGGCTACAAGTTGGCTCATTCCTTCAAGGGCAGCTTCAAATGAGACCTTGAAGGATCCCTCATACGATCCCTTTACACTTTTCACGTGGTCACCCCATGAAGATTCTAGAGTGGCAGCGTAGACTATAGCGTTATCTTGGAACCTCACCTTGCCATCCGCATTGGTTTTTGAAAATTTGTAGTCAACTTCCATCTGAAGATTTGCAATGGATGGGAAGGTCACACTTGTCAGCTTTGCTCGAATCTGCCCAACAGAAGATGAAATCTACAAGGGAAGAAAATTATTAGTTACCTTGTTAGAATATGAAATTAAAAATCTCGCAAGAAATTAAGCTAATGTCACATTGATATGTGCTTACCAGGCCATTTGCATTAAAGTTGAAAACACTTTCGGTATTTTTGAGGAGATATGTAGTGAAATTCCAATTGTCCTGTGTGCTCAACGAAATGAATGCCTGTAACGATGGGGTATATGAACTCGATAGCGACAAGTTTCCTCGTTTGTCCTCGCCACCTTTTGCAGCATCTAGGTCCACTTTAAAGATAACGTTGTCATCATAGCCGGACAGTTCTCCAGACACAGAAAGCTCGTCCTCCTTATTTTGATAAGAGCCTTGGAAGTTCAGTTCGTGGAATGTATTTGATGCAATTTTAATATTTGAAGAGAAGCCTTGGTTGTTATTGATCTGCTGGATTTTCCCGGTAACGACAAAGTCGTTCTTGCCAAAGATTAATGCACCTTGAATGTCTTCAAGGTTATCTATAAACAGGTCAACGGTAAGACGTCGTGCCTCCAGATATTTATTTAGCCAAAAGCCTTCCTCTTTTACCGGAACTAATCTGAGCGTGGTAGTATGATTAATTTTTTTAATGTCGAGCATGTTATGCTTGGAACTCAGCGAGATGGACGGGATAACATGGAGTGTGGATTTTAGCACGACGTCCACGTCCCAGTGCTTGACCCCGGTTATCTGAACGACTGAAAGCATGTCAATGATGGCCGTCTCATTCCTATTAACCTTGACCTTTGTTGTCTTCTTTCCGTTTGAATTGATGAGCTCCAGCGTTGCGGAAGCTGGAGCGTAGTTGGGTATCTGACCCCATACAGTTGCGACCCTGTCTTGGGTTACATCCGAGTTGAAGTCCCACTTGACTCCTGCAGCCGTAATGGCTCCGTCGACGTCAGCTCTGAATTCTCCAAGGTACTTTTCTTGCTCTTTCTTGCTCAGGAGGTCGTATGAAACTTGATGTTGTGGCAACTTTATAATTGTGTGCAAGTTTGAGTCAGACAGTCCGTTGAGACCACCGGATACAGTTATTCGCATGGTTTTTGAGTACCACTCCCCATCCAACTCATGACGGAAATTTTGCATGTTCCCAACGACATCTAACTGGAGCCTGGTGTTGACTTCATTTGCGCTCTCTTTTGTGGTAAGTGAAAACTGCCGATTTGCACCGTCGATATCCCAAATGAGTGAGGACTCGATGTGTTTCACTGGAGACCATGGTGAGGTGAACTGGCCTTCAATGGATAACGGATAGTTTTGGTGTTTTACTTGCAAGATAAGTTGTTGCTGATTAGTTGTCTTTTCGCCCCATTGAATTTTGGTGTTGTATGTGGAAACACGAGACAAGCTGAATTGGTGATTGACCTCAAGTGAAATCTGTACAAGATTCCATGATAGTAACATTAGCATTACTATAAGTTAAGCAGCATTGTAAATATGTGGAACATATTCATAATTTTTACTCACCTCTGGAAAGAATGAGCATCCGTGAAAATCAATTTTTCCCAGATATCCTTCATCGAGACGGATAAAATCAAAGTCAAAATGACTTTCCTTTTCTCCGGCCTTCATTGCTATTTGAAGAGACTTTCTCTTTGCTTTTCTCAAGACAAGTAAGCTCCCTTCATATTTGGGGTATCCTGTTACGTCCAGATCTGTGGAGATATTAATTTCATTTGAAGAAAAGCCAGCAGAAAGATTCCAGTTTCCTTCAGTATTTTCAACAGCGCCCTTTACAGTAGTTGTTAGCTTTGCGTTGTCCAACAAATGTTGAATAGTAAAAGCAATGGTTCTGAAGCCATCAAATGGTGTCACAACGTCCAGTTCAATTTCGGCATCCTCGAATGAAAATCGTGGAACTGCAATCGCCACCATAAATTTTTGATCTTGTGGCCAGGTTACTTCACCAATGACACTGCTGTCGTCATAACGCCCACCGACACTGACCTCGTCCCCAAAGTAGTCTACCATCACTCCTATCGAGTTTGGATCCAAATTTCCTTCAAGCTTTACCTTGCTGTCTGGTTCGTTATCTTTGTCTGGAATTACGAGAAGTGTTACAAGCATAGGACTTGGCAGCATTCCAGTCAACTGCAAATTTTGTACACACAAATACGCATTTTTTGGTAAATGAAAATGCATCTCATTCATTATCATAAAAACTGAACTATATCCTTACCGTTGCTTCAACAAAGATATGATTTTCGAGCTGCAGGTCCACAGTCAAATTCTTTCCTCCCATTCGATTATAGACGTATAATATTTCGCCGTTGTATTTCCTTTCATTCAAGGTCACCTTCCCTTCCAATTTATGTGAATTTTTGGTGTGGCTGTAGTCAAAACTTGTGCTAATTCGGCTGCTGTATGGCTTTTTGCCTTCAAACTGAACCTGGAGACCTACATGACTCTGTTTCTCCGTCGCCGAAAATCCAATGGAGCCTGAAAGTGGAACGGGTGTAAATCCCCTGGCACGGAATTCAACATTGTGGTCAAGTCGCAAATTATTGGACCGATTAATGTACATGGCCGTTGCCTTCAAATCCCTGGTGTTGTTCAGATGCACCAGCAACTCTGCCTCAAAGTCGCCCCTCTGTTTTTCAATAAATGAAGCCTTTAGGGAGTAGTCGGTGTTGGGCCAGTTAGCGGAAGCGTCAAGCGACTTTTTCAGAAGGTCATCCACTGCGCTGATGTACTCAATGTTGGCATTCAATTCATTATCTGTTCCTGTCCTTCCAAGGAACTTTGTTTTGAAACCTTCGGTTGTCGTTCTATGGGCGAATTCCAGGCGGTAGTCAATATTTAATTTGATGCACGTCAGGGACGACTCAAGTCGGAGTTCTGAATGGTCTAGTTGGTTTTGACGGCTGAAAAGAGTGTGACCTTCCCAAGCCGTTTTACCCCAGCCAATCTTCAGTGTGTTCTCACAGAATCCATTACTGGTTTGTGTTTCCCAGTAAAAGTCTGCAGTGCTATCTGGAAACTGAGTAGAGGAAAATCCTGCAGTCACTAATGCTTTGGTGAGGGTGCCCTTTCTGGACCGCTGGAGTTTCGAGCTGATATCAGCAGTATGCACTTTTCCTCGTTTCCAAGAGTACTCCATTGCCGTTTTCGTACTCCAGTGATCTGGTTTTCTCTTCAATTGGGAACGTATGTTTCCAGTCAGAATGTACGACTCAATTGACAACGTTGCTTCTTTCACCTCACCGGTACCAGTTATTTCACCTAAAGCATACATAGTTATGTCCAAAGTACATAAATGAATATTTTCATAAAAAATGACAGATACATTATACGATTATACATATAAAATGCTTATGAGCAGCTTACCGGTTACTTTCACAGGCGTCTCCGTAAGATGCTTCAGATTCATTTCAATTGCCATCTTGTCTTGATTAGTCGCTTGAGGTGTCATGTCAATGGTTCCCTTAAGATCCACCAAGGGACGACTATGCCACGTAATTAAAAAGTGTGGTTTCACAATATTTCCATCGCTGCGAAGTCCAGTAGATAGTATAAAGCTGGTCTTTTCCTGAGAAATGAGCGACAATTCCAGGTTTTTCTGGAAGCGCGTGTAAATACCTTCTGCTCGAAGCGACGTCATGGCACTTTCCAAAGAACCGGCAATTTTTCCCATTCCCCGGTCCAGAAGAAAGTCCGCAGAGACCCTGCGATTAACGACGGAACCTGGTGTATCAAACACCGCGTTGAGCGTTGTTGTGCTAGGATCACTGTCATATTTGTAGTCTACCGAGTAGCCAGTGAAGTCATCTATTTTCTCCAGGTACAACTTGAGAAAGACAGGACGCACCGGTGTAACGGACATTTTGTTGGGGACGTTCATTTTCAGACACAGTTTCATGCCAACAATGTCTGACCAGTATTGAGAGGTGCATCCATCAGAAACGTAATCAGTTGCAGGGGCCAAGCGGGCGTCAAAATTCTCTCCAGAATTTTCGGCAACGAGTGCCTGACCTTTTGGTCCAACGGCCATAAGTTGCGATGAAATGTCAATGATTTCTTGTTTATTCTGAGGAACGTTGATGGAAGCTTTGAACACGTTTTTGCCTTTCATCAGTAAATTCATCTCAACTGCAGTGGAGGAACGGAGCGTATTGTGGAGTTTAAGTCCTGACTGAAGGGCCTGCTGTGTGGCTCCAATTTTTATGGCAAGGGTTCCATCCACATTCACCATTGTGCTTGGTTTCAGCGTTCCTTGAATGTCAAGCTCTTTTGTTTCGATAAGTCTTCCAACATTGAACTTCCCCTTTGCAGTCATTGTCATTGTTGCTGCTGCGTGGACATTGAGACTTAACGGCAATCCAGAGCAAGTGGCAACAGAGTAACCCGTATCGAATAGAATCATTGATCTTGAGAACTCCAATTTCTTTCCAGTACTCAGATTATCCAGAATATCTCGAATATGGAACCAACTTTTTCCTGATTCGTCAACCACGTTGGGAATTGCGGTATTGTCGGATATTTCAAACTTTTTGTACATGGTTTCATGGCCAAATATTCTTGCGTAAACGGACCCTCCTGGAGACTCCTCACTGTCCAGCTTGGCTTGATCGTAAAGGTAGCCCAAACCCTCCATATCTTGAGCGGAGGTGTCCCGTTTCCTCCTATTTGCATTTAAGAATTCGGTGACGCGCGTGTCAGGGAGATATCCTTGTGGTCCAAAAAACTTTTCGAGTAGATTTTCCATTCCATGAGCCCTTAATCCAAACTCAAATAGATTTACAGACTCGCCAAAGAGCTGGACTGTGAGATTAACCATTCCACTCTTGGGAAGGAAAGACTCCTCGGTGAAAATTATGTTTGAGTCAATGCCAGCCCCAACATTCCAATCTTCCCAGTAACTGGAAGCTTCATAATTCCGGGAGAATTTTCTCGCATCAGTGTTGAATTTATTTTTCAAAAATTCATTTGATACCAAGTCGCGGATGTCTTGCTTTTCCGGTCTGTTGGTTTCTTGCAGATTTGTCAGGAATGTCCACACAAAGGAAGCCACTATCGTGGAGAAAGTAAAATATGTACGTGTTATATGAGTATCATTTAAAAGCATATTTTTAATTGCCTGTGCACTGCGTATACCTTGGTTGACTGGCTCTGTGTACAGCACTGACTTGATAAGTTCCATTGTGTGTCTATCCACACAACGCATCACCGCAAGAAAAGCCTTGATTCGGATTTCCGTGTTTTCATAAACGTCAGTAAATTGGCGGAGTACATCTTCACTGTCATAGGACTGGCATGGTAAACGCCGTAATGAGTCCAAGGCCGCCAAGCGAATTTCGAGTGGGTTACTCTTGTCATGCAAACATTTAATGACCAACGGTGTCCTACTAACTTGCTCAGCAACTGGTAAAACCCCTGCGTTTCCTATGGCCTTCAACCTCAAAACCACTTGCCGCACGTTTTCTGCGCTCACATCGATGATTCTGCATTCATCTCCCAATTGATCGGTTATCTTCTCAAGAATGTCATTCACAACAATTTGTTCATTACATGCTGTGTGATGCTTGCAATACGAGTTAACAAGGGAGGAAATTCCCAGTAATGCTTCCATAGATGGTGAACCTTCCCGTAAAAGTGGCTACAGAAATACATTTTATGTCTTTTAAAGTTTAAATAAGAAATATGACGCAAAATATTTTAAGAAATTAAGAGCATACTTACTGTAAGAGCCCTGAGCATTTCCACAGTAGGGTGTTTTATGAAAGCGAGAGCTGTTAGCCAACTTCTTTGTTCACTGTCTTCCAGTGCGCCCTTCAGTGTCAGGTCACGAAGGAACGCCAGTGAAGACGCTGTTCCAACTAAAGGCATGGCCTCCATAAAGTATTTTTCCTTAGCCGATCCCTGATTAGAGTTGAAAGCGGTTCGAATGCTGGCTTCACTTGAGCTTCTCAACGCCATCACAAAATCAGTAAAAAGTTGTGGAGCCGCTGGGTTGACTTCAGGAGAGCTTGCCGCATCCAGATATTCTATAAACTGTATCAACTCTTGGGAATTGTCCAATGTGCCATCAAAAGATTCATCCCACTCAAATAGAATAGTTTTCTTGACAAATACGCCATTATCTGCACAATAAAGGTAGCATATAAATTTAGTAAAATAAATGCCAGACATAATATAATTTTTTGTTGATTTTTCCACAAATAACTTTCTCTTACCGTCACTGTGTCTCTGTGCAGTGTGCTCAGAGACGTACGTCAAACTTTGAACGGTAGTTGTCAGGGCACCACTGTTTCCTTCCTGAAAAGGTTGAAACCGCTGCACCTCTTGACACCTTACGTTTTCAATCCTTTTGTTGCGAACAGTCTGCGAACATTCCAATTTTCCCGAGAGGAGTGGAATATTCTGAATGGGAGAGGTGGAAGAGTATGGTACTGACTGAAGGGCAGAAAATTGGCTTTGTCTTGAGGTGCACTTGGTAAGATCCTTCACTTTTTGATATGAAACTCCTCCACCCCAAACAGTTCCGTCGACTACGTATTCGGTAGGACACTTGCCATTAATGTCAGTCTACACAACATCCGTTACATATTATGTAGATAAAATCATATATGTGGCAATTTTAGACAATGATATGTTAGTAAAATGATTTGGTTCATAAAAACATACTTCGTGAACGAAACCGGATGAAGACAGGTCCTCTAATGAGTTCTGTATCATGGAAACAACTCCACGCTTTACATTGACCACCCACACTTCTTCATTTTGATTAGCACAAATTTGCTCGATTCTTCCATCTTGGAAACCAAACAGGAGGGAATATGCTTCCAGTTGAGACTCCTGTTCCTTAAAGGAATCCAATCGCTCATATTCCGCCGACCCCGTCGTGAGATCTTCAAAGTGGACATTTTTTAACTGCGCAAAGAATACATAGGTATTACAAACAACCGTTGCAATTTCCTGTTAACCATTTTGCACAGCTTATTGTACTGCTTTTACCTGTAATTTCAGATCACACGCGGACACTGCTTCTAACTCCGCCCTTGCCGTTACACGTACATGGCTTTTGTGCTGAGAACCTTGAAGGATGCTAGTTTCTATATCCGTTGCATAATCATATACGTACGTGGTTCCTGGCTCGTAGAGAAAGTTTTTTGCCTCTACAGAACAATAGTCATTGGAATGTTCAACAATCAAGTAGACAGTTATGAATAATATCTTAAGAGATTCGTTTTACAATATGCGCGCATTGTAATTACCTTTGCAAAAGGATACACATTGTGGATAAGATCGCTGTCCGGTAGGACCTGTGTTATGCAAGAAAGTTAATCATGTTGACATCAGAATCGGGATTATCTGGATTTTCATATACGATTATTGTCTATGCATGTATATCTCTACTTTATTATCGTTAGAGGGTAAGTCAAGTCAAACGACAAATGAGAGCTTTAGTAATTAAACATATTTTCAAGAAAAACATTTTTTTTTTCAATTTTGCTGCTAGGGCCGTTGTACTCATTATTCACCATCGCCACGACATACGAAGAAGTTTCTTTCTCTAGTTGAAAAAATAAGGCGTCATTTTCCTCTCATATTGATATGATAAGATCGATCATCAGCAGAGCCAGCGATGAGACAGTTTTGTTAATACTTATTTTTCACCAAAAAACAATTTTATCTTGTAGTTAACTTATTTTTATCCAATATTTCACCCTTCTCCACGTGATAAATGTAATTAGTGTTGGTATGATAGATAACGAATGAGTAAATAATGACATGCCTAAATATAACGTGATATGCAATAGATAAAACATCGGAAGACATTACTACAAGTCTATCTATATTATTTAAACTTGTTATGCTTTTTAATTGGAAAACAGTTCCTTTGTTCAGGTAAAAGGTAAATTGTATCGTATTGCCCCAGAGAGTTTATTGATTATGATAATGAAATTTACTTGTTCAATAAATTATAATTAGTCAATAAACGTATATAATGATTCAGTAATACTAATTGTAGTTAAAAAAGTATTACGTTACTGCATAGGTACCATATTATTATGTCATGTGAACACCATATGTGACATGATAAAAGGTTATTTAAGAATCTACCATGAAAATCAGTAAAAGAAATCAATGGGGTCTTTCATCATCTCATTGGGCAGTAGATGCAACTATGTACAGGCTAAAAGCTGGCAACCTTCACGTTTGCAGTTTGTGTTTCCGCAGAGAACTGACAACTTGATCTCGTAGCAAGAAAGGAATCATTCATGAGGATCAACTACCTTTACCAACAACAAAACCCGCCGTATCAGAGCATCATGCTTATTGATCGTGACTGCATTTTGCAAACGCAAATTATACCAGTTAAAACACGAACTACTTAACTAGATATGAATACGTCAGAATTTAGGTACTAAAAACAGAAATTAAATGATACAGAATTCCACAATTCAAAGAAATATAACAGAAAAATCAGTCTTTTCTTTTTGGTAAACTATGCATAAAAAGCATTAGCTGCGAAATTCATATTATATGGAATGTTATAAATTTCTGTACGCTCGTATTTTAACTGTCTGAGCCTTTGATGGTGTAATTATATTTTTATGAAGATTATACTGTTAAAATAATTCATTAATTATAAAAATATTAAACATATCATGGTTATGTGAAAGTAAAAACCAAATAGGTATTTAGAAAATAACAAAAAACCATTGGATCCTGATTAATTTCACGTACTATTTTGGCTAACGCATAAAATCTAAAAACTTAAACCGATTTTCACAAGTATTCGTAAAATGTTGTACAATGGATGCTACTGTCCCCTCCCCAATCGAATATCGTAATGTAGAAGTGACTTATGTAAATGTAGCCATGCTTGTGTGTATATTTCCAATCTGATGAATAAAATCAAGCATATAAAATTATCATTCTGAACAAGTGCAGAGCGCAAGTATGTAACAATATGTAAACTTTTAAAACAACAAATATAATGAAAACACTTATCAGTGGCACCCGCACTAAGAGTAATCCAATATTTCAATCCTTGGCTAAGGAGAAAACTCTTCAAATTTTTGTACGAGGTGCATGCATTAAACTTCCAACCCTTACTAGAACTATTTAAACTCACTCTCACACCGTTAGTGGTCGGTGCTAAGGAAACGCTTTTGCACTTAACTATTGCAACGTAAATGGGTTATTAACACTCGCATGCGTTTTGAAAATATTACATATCATTATGTATCTGTAATTAATAGGCTAATTACCTGCACTGACAAAATGCAACGTCAACAAAATAAGGGTTAACAAAAACTGTAGTATTATCACAGGCTCACTCGTCCATGCGAGTCTAGCCATTTTGCAAAATATTGGAATTCAGTAATTATTGCGACCAGTTTGGTGAATGATGACAAACTGAGCTGGGAACCAAAATATTATAGCTGGTGATGGGCGACCAACAATCTAACCCTGTCGTTTTTTATTCATGCTCGAACTTTGAACTGATATTCGTTATAATTAGTTATTATAAAGTTTTCCTCTCTCTGTCTCTCCCCATCTTTCTCTGTAGATCATGTAAAAAAACTTGGTGGTATATGATTATGTCCATTAGTCAAGACTGTTCATTATATATTTTATATCAGGTTTTAACCAAGTTTGTGTGCTTATTATTATCATGAATTAAAGATATATAGTCATTTTGTTACATGATTGCCTCACTCTGTTAATCAGTTTATTGGAAACGATGTGTTGGCTTGGCATGCATCTCCTTTTGTGCCGTGTTGAAACGCGCTTCAAAGACAGCAACCTAAAGTTGTCCCAATGAATTACTGAGAAAAAAACAAAATGGTTTTCCTGTACATACATAAAATCTCTCTGTTTTACTGGAGTTTGTTTACTCAAAAAAGTTAAAATCATTAACGTTTGTGTGACCTATGTTTGAATGTTATCAATAAAGATGATCTGAAAATCAAGGGGGCAGCGAAAGAGAGGGAGAGAGACATTTACAAACTACGCATGTATTTTATGGAGATAGTGCATAAATAAATAATAAAAGTTTGTAATGAAGTTGATGGATTTGAAGTGAAGTATTGTAAAAAATATAAATGCTCTTTAATTCTTATGCCCTGTCACATCATTTTCTCGCCTTCTTTCTGCGTTCTCACTTTTTATTAACGATTTAACAACGATTGATGATTACAGACTTGTGCGCATTCATAACGTAGACGCTATTTAAAAAACAATTGACTCAAGCCGAGTTATCTGATTTTCTTTCGTGAAAATATAAAAAATCTCAATGAGTAAATACCTACTAGGCAATCAGTACACGTGTGTTACGTACGTCGAAGCTATTTTTTATGAATTTTCCTCATATAATGTCAAATTCATCACCCCTATATATTCTTTATCAGAAAACGATGCGCAGAACATACTTAATGGATAATTCTTTTGGAAGCGACGTGCGAGTAAAGTTACAGATTTGTAATAAAATTGTTTCACTTCTTCATAAATATAAACTCTTTCTACAGCTAATGCGTATCTACCTACAGTGCAACTTCATTAAATACATTCATTCATTCTGAGCACAGAAAAGTTTATAAAAATAGCTTTTTAGCTCAATCATGTTCATACGTCGGAGGGAGTAATTACAATCTCCGATGCACTGAGAAATCATGTGCCTTTTGCTTATTTATGAATGAATGTTAAGAAAATTAAATGGTTTTCCTCCTCTGTAAAATTCCCCAATAAAGCATGTCTGCACGTAAATAACCTTGTCGCACGTTGCACATCTTGCACCTCAGTGGGTTAACCTCGTCTCGGAACTCCTAAATCACTAGACGTTTCATCAATTCGTTAAAAAACCTAGGTAGTTCACATACTCTTTCAAGTGATATGACACGAAGCGATAAGCTTCGGCATTCACATGATCAAGGGATGCATATAACGAGCCGATTAATTTGATCACCAAAAGAAGGCAGTAAGATGAAGCGATAACAAGAATGGCTGAGATGATATTATCAGGGTCATCGCAACCAGGATAGCTAACAACTGGAACCAATACGACGGCCTCCGTAAAAAGCAGCAAGACACTCTCAAGTTGGTAACTGAAAATGGAACAGATTATAGCAAGTAATTAAGCTTTCCATGCGACAGAGTATGAATTGTACCAACATTGGAAATTAGTTAGCATTGAAAATAGCAATGCTAACACATTAAATTGCATTTGCTATTTTCAATCAAACTATCTCCGTGGAAAAATAAAGTCTTCCAATCTTTTAAACTAAAAAACATACTTTATAAACGACAATGAGATTTAAAAAATATTTTCATAGATATCAAGCAGACAGACAAAAGTAATAAAGATAAAAATGAAGCCATGTATCACTTTACGATAATTATCGTAAAAATGTAGATTATACACGCGAATCACGTTATATGAAATATGTTGTTGTAAAATTAATGAATTATTGCATATATAACATAAAGCATTGTAAAAACAATTGTAATTTTTATTCCAAGACATGTTTTTTACAATATGAATGCTAATTATAAGGCATATTTATCTAATTAAAATCATTTAATTATTAACGGAACCGAAGAATCGTTGACATGTTTGCCATATTTAGTTAAATACTTTTTTTGCAATAAGAAACAACTAGAAGAAATTCCGCTAATAATAAGTCAAGCTCATTAAGAACCATTAAGCCTTACATCACTTAAAAAACATAGTTGATATTCGGTTTTTTGGAATAAGAAAAATGTCAATTTCTAGTGTAAGTTACCGTTCTCGTGGTGTGTGCATGGCACATTTGGTCTTTCTCTAAAATTAATGCAAGCACAAGGAGCAGTTTTGCTGCTTTTGGCGGAGACATGTGAACAGGTGAAGTCTATTCCGAACTTCGCCGATTCCGTTGCGGGAATCGGTATTTTCCAATGTATCATTCCATTTATGCTGCACTCATGGTAGTACATATAGTACATTCTCTCAATGTGCTAAAACAGATTCAAAACACGTTTTTCCTAAATCCAAAATATAAACCATGCTTAAAAATTAATTAGTCGAATTTGGTTGTAGCCAAGGAAGAAAACAAATGTCATCATAATAAATAATAAGACTTTCATGCATTTAAGTATACAAAGTTTACAAAGACCAAAAGAGGGCAAATCGAGTATATCAATGGAACTCATTTTAAAGTCAAGGTGTCTATATGGAATCAGTATTAAAAGAGTCTTTGAGATTGAACTTTGGACTTGGATTTCATTAGGGCTTGGAGAACCATAAACATATTGATCATTTATAGCCAAAATTCTTGTGAAATTGTGCAAATTATTAATTTACGAAACTGTAAACAGCGAGCGCTGGAGCAGCGCAAGTGCATTGGGAACTGTGACAAATTACAATTACTGTATGTTTTCCATCAGTTCCCCAACTGATTGTGATTAGTAGAAAATGTTTCTCATCAAGCAATACATCACAGTACTGGCCGTTCAAATTGTAGGTACCCGTAACGAATCAGTAGTTACTTCTCGAGTTTTGTTAAATGCGCCATTAAAAAGCAGCGTTCATCTTGTGATGTTGTGACTCGTGCAATACCTCCTGCTGGAGAGGGTCTCTTCTGGTGAACAAAAATCTTAACTAAACTGATAACATCAAAGCATCCAATCAATACTAAGTAAGCATTAAACAAGTAAGAAAGAAAATTAACAAAGCTGCGCGATTTTTCTATTTAAAATTGTTTTATTTTGCAATGCAAGTAATTTTAATAGTTATGCGGAAATTAAAGACGCACACAATTTATTTAGAAAGCGATTAGTGTGCTAAAGCAATTGCTCGATTTTTGGATTTGCTGCGCTCATAAAAGTGTACCTATATTGCATCTTTGTTCTGCTAGCAGGTCTGCTACATTGGCTACCAATAATAGATATCTAGCATCTTGGTACATTTGCTTGAGTAGAAGTGGAAGTATGATTTCATTGGACCAAGTAGGGTAAATGAACATTATCACTTCTCAGGACAACGTGATAGCCTGAATTGCACACCAACTTTTACACTCATCAGCACAATTAGACGACATTAAAAGAGGAAAATAACCAGATCATGCTCACTTGTCCGCTCGACATTTTATTCGCCATAGTTCAACCTCAAACATTGCACTCATCATTTGGAATCGCAACAACAAAAATAAATACAAGATTCTGGCAGAATATTGATGATATTGCAAATTAAGTGGAATGATGAATTTGGCACACCAACTAAAACATTGTCGTTGTCAGTGTCTCAGGCTCTGTCCATAATCCACATTATTACATTACTGAACATTTACTTCAATATCGAGGTTTTTAATATAGGTATTTATTTGTACATACATGACTAATTACAGCAAAGCGCTATGTACACACACAATATCAGCCAAGATCATCGGAATAACAGTATTTGAATGTTTTATTAGATTTTTTCTGTACCAAATAGTACATAGTGTACGAAAGAAATATTAATTTGGTGGTCAATGGTACAGACTGCTCTGGAGAGCTTGGCGACGACACCTCGCGCCTCGGTCAAGATTCATGTGCATGTGTCTACATAAAATATATTTATATTCAAGCTCATTGACTATTTGTGGTTGGAAAATTGGCAACTGCGTCTGTCAGGAATTTTTGGATGCGTTAATGCTGGACAACGCAACCTGAAAACAGCCATGAGCTGAAAAATTATTAAGAGTGGCCATGAAACGTCGTCATAAGAGAGACCTAGAAAATAAAAATTGGATTGATGTCTTTACACAGATTTCAAGGCATTTAGATATTTGTCGAATTTGATTGTAAAACGTACAAAATTGTGCATACAATATTGCACAATTATTTCTAATGGGTTAGATTGATTTCTGTTAATCCTTTAACATTCCCAAAGCCTATACTTATCTAAAATTAATGATAATGGGTTGGAGGAAATTCTAGTGTTAATCCTGAACGTAAATACGCATTAAAACATAGTCACCTCTGATCTTGCACTTTGCCTGTATTGGCAAATTACATCTGTTTCTAAATTACATGAGTAGTACGTGTAACAAATTAAAAGTATGTAGAAAATTGCCACCTCGTATTACGTATGTGACAGGTTATTTGTCATTAATTTGTATGGCTGGTTGCAACTGATAACATGTTACATCATTTCGCAAAGCATCTGATATCGCTTATAATTAGTCTAAAAGTGAAATCAAGAAACAACAGAACACGTAGTATTCCCAGTTATTCTGAATATTATTATAGATTTGATTTGCCAAATTCTGTTATGTAAATGTAAGTATCGGAGATTCTAGGGATTACCAACTAATCTAACGCTGATAGGTTCAAAGTGACCTAGCCTACCTCAAGCAGTCTGTAAAGAAACATGAGCGGAAAATAAGTCATAAATCATGCATAAGAGCAGAAAAGGAGGTGAACATTTATCCGTAAAGTTTATAGTCCATCGAGCAGCATTATCCCACATATTTTAAGCTAAGACGACAGAAAAGCGCAAACGTGCAAAATCAGCAATTTATTTTGAATGATATGTGTGAGTGAAAGGAAACCATATTAT
Organism: Sinella curviseta; assembly: GCA_004115045.4. Lineage (NCBI taxonomy): Eukaryota > Metazoa > Arthropoda > Collembola > Entomobryomorpha > Entomobryidae > Sinella > Sinella curviseta. The sequence continues at coordinate 19,812,071 of CM065489.1, read as the reverse complement.
TTTCTCATGGTTCCACTTGCTTGTATCCAACTTTGATGAAATTCAATATGACTTGCGTTTAAATTAAATGCACTACTGAAATAAAACGATTCCTTTGAGACGAGAACGATTTTAAACAGACAAAGCCGATGAATTCATGCAGTGATGCAATTATTAGGCTCTTTGGCAGGCAGACATATCAATGATGGCTATTGACTGACCATGCAAAATTTCTGTCCTACGACAAAGTATATTACTCTCTCTCTCATCTCATCGCCTTCCACTGATAATAATATATTATTATGATGCATGCGATAGAATAAACTGAATATGTGCCTACGTACGATGTACGGAGCAACGACTCTTGGACTCTTCGTTTATGCCCATAGGAAGTGGTATGAAATGGCATTTTTATGGGTTGGAATTAATTGTACACATATTTAATACATATTTACTACCTGGACTCCGTGTAACATTTTTCAAACTTTCCTCTCATTGTACCAGTTTAATTTTGGTATAGGTTTTACTGCAAATTTTATTATTGAGTTTGGCCCAGCCATTGGTTATTTCTTCATAAAGTAATCGCATAGTTGTCGTTTTTAATTTGCAGAGCTGTTAATGCTCGCCTTTTGGAGCGATAGTGACATTTACGGGGAATTTAATGATAATTTACAGCTCATTTTACAGGTTAACTGTAGACAATGGAACAAAATGCAAGTCGTGATACTAGGAACAAGTAACTATTTTACCTCTCATATTGCATATGACTCATGACTGAATGTTATTCTTTGTACATCTAGTTTTCTTATCTTATACCATCCCGTGTAATTTGTGTCATATCTCATGCCGGTTTCAGCCAACTTCTCAGCTTATAATTACTTATTTTATTTTATAATATGACTAACGCTGCAAAGCTCACTAGTTCGAATCTGTTATATAATTTATGCTGTTTCTCAGGAAAGTTTACGTAGTAAAGTAAATATTTCACAATAGGAGAAACCAATGCTACGATAAAGTTTATACGTCGACATGTTAACCTTGATTTTTCATGTAGGTTATTTTAATACAGATAATATCTCCAGATTTAACTGACATCAATATTATTCCAGGAGGAAAACACATAATGCAGTAACTTATGTTCAACTGCAACTTTTATTTTCTCTAGTTCACTAGCACGACCCAATTTTTGCTTTTTTACATGACTATGGCAACATTGGACTTTTATTTATTACCAAGATGAAACTTTCGAATTAACATAGGTAATAGCCATATAGGTATTTGTCTGTCTGTCTGAGGAGAATCATCTAGAAGCTTTCTCGGAGTTTAATCAGGCATGTTTAACTGCATGCACGTGGTATTTATACATACGCGAGAAAATAACACAAGGAACAATTTTTTAAGCAAATAAAGTAATTGTATAGCAAGTAGCCAGACATTCGCCACCCTCTTAAAGTTGTTTTACAAGTTTAGTAGGATATAAATGAGTCTCACCAGCATTCAGGTTTATATGTTTTTGATATACTCAAATCATACTCACGAGTAAATTCTTTTTAGGTTAAAACACACTAAACCAGAAAGCAGTAGTACTCGATTTGTTGTTATTCTTGTTAGATAGAAGCTACAAGATCAATCTAGAAGGAAAAAATTTCAATTTTGAAAAAGACATATATTATTCGCATATATCACATGTATCATAAAATCTTATTCCAACTCTAACTAATCATTATTGAAATGCTTATTGCCATTGTTACTATTATTATTATAATTATTCTACTATTGTGGAGTCGTACAAAAGATGTTTTGTAATCTCCTATTTCCCCCTACCATTACACGATTTACGCAATGACGTAAACCGCAGCAGTGCTTGGCTTGAGCACAGCCAGAATGTTCGTAAGGCTGAATAGTGAGGCAAAGGTTACCAATAACAAATGTAAAGGTCAGTCAAGCCAAGTTGGAGTTTCCGATGTTTTTCCATCAGCCAGCATAATTGTCATCGTCATAGCCGTTCGTCATTCTCATCCCAGGAATCCATTAATTCCGTCAATCTCTCTTACAATGTAATTTAAGCTGCGACTGTCTCTTATTTCAGACTGGCTCTACTTTGTGCCACGAGAAATTTATGTTTAATTTTTCCTGATCAAGTTTCTGATACAACGGAATAGGAAACCACTGGAAGAATGCTTACATAATGATAGCTTCGAGTATTTGCATAGCAACACTGTTTTAATTTTTTGCTATCAGTCAGTGGTTACATCACTAATCAGTTCCAACCGTAAAAAAAGCAGCAATTTATTTAGACATCTTCACGATAAAGGAATTGACATGCATATGTACATGGAATGCAAGCAAGGTTTAATCAAGTCAGACTCTCAGTTGCAGAAATTTTCAGCGTTCATAAGACTAACTTGACCTAGTATTCAATTTTATTCACACATTTAGTTACCACAAACGCTTAAATTCCATGTGAAAACTGTCATAATTTTAACTGAAATCCATCATTCTTATGGCATACAATAAACCTAATTGAGAAAACAAAATTTCTCCTTGAGAGGTTTAAACTCCAAAGCATTGGATACTTCAATGAAATCGTATTGTCATTGTGCTGTTAAGGCTGTTTTATTATTTTCTTTAACTTCTGATTTCAATACTACAGCACACAATTACCTTTCATTGCAAGGCATTGTTCCATCATCACCGCTCTAAAAAATGTGCAATCCAAAATCTCAAAAACATACATATACCAATTTCCCTACTAAAATTGCCGGCAGGAATAACTTGAAGAACGCTCATGAAATGAGTAAATTGTACATCGTTGCGCAACTCTGCTTCAAAATTCCACGGTAGGCAAATCACTTATCATCATCACCCAAAAGAAGGAATACTTACCTATTCTCCTCACTCAAGTTCATCTTGCCATTGGCTTCCTTTTCCTATCTTAAATATTATTGCATATAGCTGTGCGTAAATAATATTACAAATCGTACTTTACGATATACAAAAGGTAAGTTGAAACTATACATGATGATATGTTGATGAGATGATAATTGTTTGCTAGCCCTGCAATTTCTGTCGAATTTGGTGTGTAATAATAATAATGAATGACGACGGTTGCCAGTCGTCGGAGTATTTTTCGGTTCAGCATGCGTACAGCCAGTGAACCAGAAGGAAGTCGTACACACATACATTCAACAACGTCATATAAAAAATCACGCATATTATAAAAAATGCCAAATGTTTTAACTTCCCCCAGTGGTGTATTATCATCATTCATCATACATCCTTCGTTCCTCTTTAATCATCGCTGGGGTTGCATCAACAGGAGCCATGATATTGGCCGGCATATCATATAATCATATTACTATCATCATCATCGTCGTCGTCATCATCGAAGGATAATCTTCCTTTATGCCACACTGCAATATAGATTACGTAGGTATATTTAAGTATGTTTGCAGTTGATCTCATGCAATTTATTTACGCGATGCGCAAACTTGTTAAAAAAAGGTGAACACTGACACAGCAAAATTTTATTAACGAAACGATTTTTTGTATTTTGCCATCAACCATTGTCTAATGCAATGGCTTCCTCACTTACTGCCATATATGTACATATTCTGCAATACGGTAAAAGCGTAGTTCAGTTATTATTATTATCAACAGTATTTAGCGTACGTAGAATCATCATAGTTTACTTTTCTGCTGACTATCTCCTTCTTCTTCGGTGAGCATCAACTACTGCCAGCCATCAGTAGCAGGAAAAAAACGGCATGGCAGTAGTCATAGTCATAGTACTCGATTTATCACTGCAAAAGCAAACACGCATATAAATATACAAAATGAATCTTCTTATTCATAATAGAATGTTCAATTCAATTGTATTGTAATGCATCATCCCAAAAAAAGAGAATATTATTAAATGATGATAATTCCTGTTGGATTCATGTATGCACATATTTCGTAGTGGTAGTGATGGTGAATGGTGGTCTTTTCTACAACTTTCATCATTGCATATTATATCCTCGTGAATCTCTGCATTGTGGTGGTAAGGAAAAGGATGATGATGATGTTTGAACCCTCTCCTGTGACTGTACATTTCTTATACCCACAACACACACATGGACTAATAATTTTCTGTTGTCTGATGAGAGAAGGCTCAGAAAAGTAGCAGTAGTAGTTGTAAGGAGAGATATATATGTGTAGTCTTAAAGTAAGCACTAATGCAATTGGTAACGTGTGTGTAGTTATGTATAAATGAAGAAAAAGTTGAACAGATAATAATAATAGGAGTACAATGAAGATATTGCAGCGATAATAAAACTTTTCTTATGAAAGACAAGAGAAGTTCAAGTTGTTTGTGTGACGACGGTACCTACGTCTCTCTTAACAGGCAGGCTCCTCCATCACCACCACCACACTACGCAACGCACACAAATACCTGAGACCTGTGTGTTTTGTGTGTGTGTGTGTGCGAATGATGATGATGGAGTTCACTTTCAAGAAGTGAAGGAAAGGTTTTTATACTCACACATTTTTTAAAAGATGGGCTCAAGAAATTTAATGCATGTAGACGTGATGATGACGATGATAATACGGACGCAGCCAGCGCACTGGTTTGTATTGTGACTTGTATTAAGAAAGTTATATAGCACACAACACAACATGACTATTGTTACTACTTGTTGTAGTATTAGTTGTAGTATTAGTAGTAATATTATTTATGCGAGGAGTTGATGATTGTGGTTTCATTGATGGATGCTCCTATCTGTCTCTTTACACCAGCAATGTTACTACTCACTCCGACTACTAATGTCAGTATAGTTGAGCGAGTAGTGCAGAAATCGCTAATGGCAATTGTTGTTGTGTCAGTTGGAGAACATGCTTTTTCCGGATTCCCAGGTCCCTTTTAAATAGAGACGGGATGGTCCAGTTTGTGCTCAGTTAGGAATTGCAAGTCTGCAAGTGTATACGTCAAAGAGTCTCATTCCTCACACATGCACATTTTTACCTACCTCTGCACTTGATGCTAATAGGAAAAAAGGTTGATATATTATATTATCAAGAAATATTTTTTGCCATTTTTATATCGACAATCGAGTTTAAAAGGGGATTTTTTAGTAAGTGGCACAAATACGGCCTCTCTGATACGTTTTCTCTTTACCAGGCAACTTGATCATCCCCATTCTCCTCCTCTCCTCCAACGCTGCACAACCGTACTAGTGAGTGCTGCGGTGTCTATCTACTGCTCCTGCGGCTAAACTAATACGGGACTTTTTTTATATCTACTTTCTCTATAAAATTTTTTTTCTCCTGTGGAAACATTTTTTTCTTCATAAATTACCGTCAAGATGAGCTCATCAGAGACAAAGTCTTGCTGGCCTAATAACGTTGGCATTCATGCCATCGAGATATATATTCCTCAACGCTATGTAGACCAAACGGAACTGGAGCAGTTTGATGGGGTGTCCGCAGGAAAATATACAATTGGACTGGGGCAGGCTAAAATGGGCTTTTGCACGGATCGTGAGGACATCAACTCACTTTGCCTAACTGTCGTGCAAAATCTCATGGAAAAGCACAAGATAGGTATGTGGTTATGCGCTTCGCGTCGTCATCACTTAAATATGCATCGAAATGCATGTCATACGTGGCAATTAAACAACAATGAATGTTTCATTGCCACGTGTAAAAAAAGTATGCCTGAATAAGTTTTTCTTTTCTTTTTTCTCAGGATATGACCGAATTGGGAGAATTGAAGTGGGGACAGAGACGATTTTGGACAAGTCCAAAAGTGTGAAGACAGTGTTGATGCAACTATTTGAAAAGGCTGGAAATACTGATATTGAGGGCATTGATACGACTAATGCATGCTATGGAGGCACTGCTGCTCTTTTCAACTCGTTATCTTGGCTGGAATCAAGTGCTTGGGATGGTCAGTTGACACTCTTTATTTCACTTGTGTAAATTTCTTGTGCAATTTATTGCTGCTCTATAGCAAGGAGAGAGGCGTAAAAACCATAAAGATTAATATGATCTAAGTGGATAACATTTCATTCACGGGCAGCAGTGTGCTTTTCTTGGCTGGGGTCATTGATTCGCAGAGCAAGATGAATGCGAGAATGGCCAAGAGCTTAATGAGATATTTTATGACATTGTACAAGTAAATACGTCGCGACGACGCATTCCAATCTGAACTGAACTTTACTTTTCTTATCTGTTAAAGGCCGATATGCTCTGGTTGTGGCGGGGGACATTGCAGTCTATGCCACAGGAGCTGCGCGACCAACTGGAGGAGCTGGTGCTGTAGCTATCCTTTGTGGACCTGATGCCCCTCTGGTGCTTGAAAGAGGTTCATATTTAATTTCACACTTTTAGAATCCCCTATCTTATAAATCCCGTTCAATGTCTCCATTGATTACACCCTTCAAATTTCTTTGCGTAGGTCTGCGAGCTTCGCACTCCTCCCACGTGTATGACTTTTACAAGCCTGACCTGGAGTCAGAGTACCCCAGGGTGGATGGAAAGCTGTCTATCCAGTGCTATCTGAGTGCTCTCGACAAGTGCTACCAGGGATTCAGCAATAAGGCCATGGTTAAAAATTCGGAGCGGATTTCCCTGGAGTCGTTTGATGCCGTAGTATTTCACTCTCCGTATTGTAAGCTGGTTCAAAAGTCCTTAGCTCGGCTGCTTCTCAATGATGTGATCAGCTTCTCGAACGATGAGCTCACTAAACGTTATCCAGATTTAGTTGGGATCAAGTAAGCATGAGAAAACTTTATAAAAAATGAGCGATATGTCTGCACTAAATAATCCATCGCATATTGGGTATAACATTTTGCAAGTTTCCTACTTTATGCAGAGAAACAAAACTGGAAAATTCATACTTTGATCGTGATTTGGAAACAAAGCTAATGGCCAACTCGAAGCAACTCTTTGAAAATAAGACGAAGGCGTCCTTGCTGGTAGCTAACGAAGTTGGGAATATGTACACAGCCTCTGTGTACGGAGGTCTGGTCTCATACTTGATCTCCAGGAATGAGGCAGAACTTCGGGGCAATCGTATTTGCTTGTTTTCATATGGATCCGGTTTGCAGGCATCCATGTATTCTTTCAGGGTGTCTGGAACATCAGATAAGCTCTCTCAATTGCTCGAAGGACTTTCCGCTGTGGCGGAGCGACTTAATACCCGTGTCAAAGTTGACCCGTCTGAATTTGCTAAGGCAATGCTGGTGAGAGAGGAGACTCATCATAAAGGTAATAAGCTAACTTTATGCATTGTGAAAATATGTATGATGCGGTATGTTGTGATATGGTTATCAAAATGATTTCTACATTTTCATGTTTTTCATTTTCATTTTTGCCAAGCTCCCTACGTCCCTTCCGGTTCCACGGATGATATGCTTGATGGTACGTATTATCTTGAAACTGTTGATGAGATGCACAGGAGGAGCTACAGCAGGAAAGCCTCCAAGTAGACGTTCCACTGCGTGTACAAACATTAAACCAGTAAATAAGGATCAGCGGATGAGAACTGTGAAATTCCTTTGAAAACGATTGCTCTACAGCCTCCAACGAAAAGCTTTAATTTGTTATTAATGATACGTCCGACAGGATTAAAAATGTTTAAATTCGAGTTTTAAAAAGCATGTCGTGCAGAGTGAAAAAACTCCAATGAATATGCCAATCTAGCTGCCTTCATATTTATAGTAAGACATATAGAGATATATTTAAATAGATTGACTTTTAGTGATTTAGTAATTTACAATACCAAAGGTAGTAGTTAATATTGATGATTTCTTTGGGCTACATGGTGTGCTATTTAATAGAATTATATAAACAGAGTCTCAAATTTGTGGATGCTCTTGATGGGTGATTACAATATTTAGTTTTGTTAAAATCGTGACGCATTACGTATATCGTCGTAAATAGTCGAATCATATCAAAAAGACCTATATACATAACGCCTGATAAGTATTTTCTCTAAAACAAATTGTTATTCTATTGACCAATTGCGATATTAAAAACAACAATAAAATATCACTTTATTACCAAATTATAGAAAATAAATTGTAGTTCGGTATATTGCTTTAATTTATTTTATTAATTAACGCATAAATAACATGAAAAAAGAAAGTTTTGTGAATGCTAGTTGTAAAAAAAGGATAGAAGACAACGTCGAAGAAACATTATTATTATCATTGAAATAATATACAAAGCCTGACGATTAACTTCAATGGCGGCGTGAACGGCGACTACCAGGAAGTGGTTTCTTCATGAACGCCCAATCAACATTGATCGTATTTCCCAACAGATCCGACCCATCCAGTCCATTTTTTGCTGCCACTGCGTCCTTGAAATGCTCGTACTCGATTAGTGCGTATCCCTATAATTACCAAAATAATACAATGTATTTAACTTTTAACATATTTAGCTCTGCATCCCAACGTGCGTTTTTAGTAAAATAGCCAACAATTTCCAAATAACCATACCTTGAGGAATCCCGTACGCCGATCTAAATTGAGATGAAGATTTTTAATTTCGCCAAAATCTGAAAATCGACCTTGCACATCATCTTCATGCGCTTCCTCGTGAATTCCCGTAACGATCAGAATCCAACCTTCCACCGCTACAATAAAGGCAAAAAATGTACAGTTTGTATGTTATATGAATAATAATGACATGCATGTATTACACATATTTATCAGATGGTTAATTACAATTAACTTAAAATGACTAAAGTTAAACTTACATCGCTGAGCCTGAACATCAGATGCCTCATTGTCCGTAGCAGAAATGCTTTCAAAGTTTTCCAGAACTTCTCGACTGGGATTATCGGAAGTAAAGCCTCTGCCCTTTCGCTTTCGGACTCTCTCCTTCAGTTTCTCAATTCCAACTAGCCAGTTATAAAAATAATTAAATTTAATATTCATTACTCATCTACCACCTCTTCTACTGTCATGGTTAATACTTAACAACTCATTTAAATACAGCGTACAACATAATATCCGGTAAATATCATGTCACTAACTACACAGCAAATCAATTAACCGTTAAATATTCACAATATTTAATTACCTTCTTCTTCCCCATCATCAATAGCCATGTCATCGCTATGAATAATATTCAAATCCAAGTCCAAAATATCTGCCATTTCTCAATCTTCAAATTGAACACTGCTCAACGCTAAAAAAATGACTCTTTCTTTCCACAAGGTATTACAACAAGTACAATACCTATAATTATTACAAACACTATTAAAATTTTGAAACTGTCAAAAAAATTAAAAGTGACACCGGTGACCGGTTTTCAACGCAGAAAAAAGTGTGAGAAATTCTCTTCTTTCGCTCTGCTTCTCCTGTTTGCTCGCAACCAACAACATCTGAGCACAGCAAATAAAGCCGAACTCAAACACCCTCCTTTCCCGCATCTCACCGGATAATGGTCCATCTTGCTGGTAGGTGGCGATGGGAGGTATATATTATTCTTCGGAGGAAACAACGCAACGGCGTTGCTAATGCTAACTCCTCCAGTCCTCCATGGAGGAGGAGTTGATTTGGTTTACATAATATAAACATGGTTTAATTGTTCACGCATTTAAATTAGCATGCAAGCATTCCCAAACATCTACTAAAATATACATTAGCTTCAAATACTCTTACTATAGACGTACATGACTTGATAAACATATTTCATTGCTTCTGTGTCACTCCATTCCTCCAGTATAATTTCCTCCAAACGGTGATCAGTGTGGTGACGTTCATAGATTATAAGTGGTAGGTTTCTTTTTCGGCGATACAGAAAACATGAAACATGAAAAACAAATGATGCGCAACAAGCAAACCGACCAATCCCGTCAGAATCCTTATGAGTTCCATCACTGAGCAACAACTTGTCAGATCAATTATTCAAAGTGGATTATTCTGACCCTATATTTATGACAATGATGACTACCACACAACATAAAACAGTTCCATCCACCTTTCAAAATGTCCATCTTCTCATTCAAGAGTGTTTTTTGGTGCTTAAAAATAATATGCATAATTTACAGCCATTTTTAAATACTTTATTAATGGTGACCGATTTCCGGCTCCCGACTTTACTGACATGAAAATGTTTTATGTGTTACAAAACGGGGCAAAATGCAAACTGTTTATTTGTTCTGCTATTTTATTCATGATTTCTGGTTGAACGAGTAGAAGCCTTCTACTAGAAGGGGATAAAAGTTCACGCGTTAGAAAAGGGAAGCATGACAACCAGAATTAATCAGTGATTGGAAAGGGTTGAAAATGGTAAAGCAGGAGGAAGTAATAGCATTGTAGTTGAAACCGTTCGACGTATTCGAATGTTTCTTGGAAGAAGTTGTTGACATTTACTCGGCTGCTGTTTATTTTATGTAGCTCATCTCATTTGAGAACACACACGACAGATATTTATGTACATGCATGCAGTATTCATAATGTAGGTTTTTTGTTCCGACTACGACTGCAAATATACTTACTTACCTATTTAGGATTTAACTCCTTTTTTACATCTTTTTCCGCTGCAGTGCCTACACGATGGCTGCTTTTATAATGACGCAAATGTAAAGGCAATATGCACCGGGTAATAATGGATGGTGCACAAAGGAATCGCCCTTTTAAACGTTGCCACACAGCAAGAAAAGGTACCTAGGAAAAGCATATTACAATTACGATGTGTTTATGAGCGAAATCCCAAGAAACAGAAATACTTTTCTACTACATTCAACATTGCTGATGAATGGTATAAGATGTCTTTATTAATGTTACACGCTTGTGTAGCGTTTATGCATCCAAAAGAGATCCATCGATTTAGTCTGTGAATTTTACAGCTTGCCTACTCGCAACTCGCGACAGAAAAATGAAAATTTTATGGGTATCTATCTTTACTCTAGAGGTGTTGTTCGCTAACAGCTCTATGATTATCAAGATATGTCGAATTTGTTTTTCTCAGATTTCTTACGAAAGAATTCATCATTTTGATTATATCCAAATATGCTTTTTGTATACAGCATCAAAATGTTTGGGTAGAAATAGTTGAATATTTATGCCAAGGTGCTTTCTACTAAACCGTAAAACCTAAAACCATTTTCTGTCCTGTGTTATTATATTACATATTAACAAACTAGGACGGGTGTAAACCCGAATTAAAAAACTACCGGAAGCGTGTTGTGTGTGAAATTGAGAGATTTGACACCTCATTCACGTTCCCAAACACCACTCTTGAATTTTTTGATCAATTTCCGAAATAATATATTTTGACCCTTTCGTGACCCTGTGACCCGTGAGGGTTATGGAGCCACCACTCCGACAGTTGGTCGAATCCATGGTGTCAAAATGATCAGCTTAAAATTCTCTATCAGATAAGCGAATAAAGTATTTTTGCCCATAAAGAAGCACGGGGGACCTTACCCCCCACCATTCCCCCGGGGGTGGGGCCTGGAACCCCAAAATCAATACCGAATTTTTGAATGACCTGAGGTACCTCTATGCCAAGTTTGGACCAAATCGGTCAACATGGAGGAAAGTTATAGTGTTTACAGACACACAGATTAACAGACACACAGACACCAGTGTTGTTGGATTTGTTCCGGAACAATTTGTTAACAGAGTTCTTTTTGTTTTGTTCCAAGAAAAATTGTTTTGTTCTGTTTTTGTTCAAGGCGGAACAAAACAGAACTAACAAAATGTTTTCCCGGAGAACTATTGGAACAATATTGTTCCAAATTGTTCCACATGAGAAAGAAAATTGGCTAAATTTTGATGTTTTATGACATATAATGCTATTTTTCTGGATAATATGGTTAAATATTCACTATTTTGAGTGTTTTCAAGATTGATTAGCTGAATCTTAAGTCGTATTTTGCTTAAAAGCGCAATAATTTGCGTGGAACAAATTAGTTCATTTTGTTCTACAGGAAGAGAACAAACAATATAATTTTTGTGATGGAACAAATGGAACTCGGAACAATATTGTTCTGCCATGGAACAGAACAGAACTAACAATATGATATTTTTAAAAATATTTTGGAACAAGAACAGAACAAAAGAACAATTCCAACAACACTGACAGACACACAGACAGACAAACAGAACAATCGCAATAACTACCTATATAAGCATTTCATGCTTCCGGTAGTTAATAAATGAATGTGTGCTTGGTTCCATCCCATCTTCTGAACGGCCATGACCGGCTATGCCGGGCACTGGTTATTATTTGGTCGCTTGTTTTTTTTTGTCTCGTTTCTGGATTTTCTAGAGAGCTCACTCACTCATTCTTTTCCATTCGTATACAAACGAAGCATATCATAGCACCCGTATCCGTGCATCTCCTTCCAAGTAAACTATATCTTGATTTTGGTTCTCTGTTGTTCGATATATCAGAATAGAGAGAGGGGGATGGCTAAAAAGGGAAAAATGTATGTACCTACAAACTTTAGGGTGAATGTATGTATGCGGCTTTTAAGAAAGGGAATAGAGTCGGAAGATCTCGAGTGAAATATTTCTTATTTGGAAAGACATAAAAATGTACCTGAATATACAACATGTATATGTCCATAGATGTTTGTTTCTTGTTGGTATTTCTGGCTGTGTCAGACAGAACCAGCCAGAGTCATTGCGGGGAAACCCATAGTTAAGTGAGTAGTTTAGAGATATGGACCTTGCGTATGTGTAAGTCGATCTCTAGGAACCTGGGGTAATGCCTAATTAGAGTAAAGTCTACTATACGATATTGTGTCTGCAGTAAAGTCAATAAATAAATAAAATAAATAAAATAAAATTGCTTTTCCCTTCAATACTGGAATTTTGAGTCAGTCGAGTCTGACACTTCCATTGCATAGCAAAGATATCAAAATAACGCCAATTTTGGATTCTGTCATCCAATCGCAATTACATATAGTTGAAGGGAAAAGTCACAGGAAATTCCAGGTAAATGTCATAATTGAATTTATATACACTTTACAACAAACAACTTTCACTACATCATTTTTCCCCATCAGCATTATATACCGCTTCAAAACCCTACACACAGCTAATCTGACAATCTGTGGGTTTTGCACTTGGGTGCAAAGTCATTTTAATGAAAGGAAGTAAAAGTAGCTTGTGACAAAGGAAAATATTCCAGTGTGTCATTTGTCCAATGTGACATGCATAATATACGATGATGACAGCTCAGAGCTCAAACAGCACAACGAAATACGTTGCAGGAATATTCAGCCTTATTAAGATTGCACGTAGCAATAAAGCGTTGCATAAGCATTCACCTGATAAAAGCATGCAAGTTACGTTACCAGGTTGTTTAAATTAGGGGTGGTGACATCCGTAGATTACTCTTCACTTTGTACTAATGCATTAAATTTCGCTGCACAGATAACCGGAATAGTAAAAAACATACTCGTTCTGATACCTTTCACCTTTTGCTAAATGCGTAAATATGTTTAAACTGAGATAGAGAAACTCGCGTCATAAATGTTGCCACTGCATTTTGTTAGCTTGTTAGTATAGACATGAATAATGTGACAAACATAGTTTTAATGTACATTTTATTTGAATTTCTAGTGTCTGGAGAAAATTGCAAGTTTTTACTCGATTTGCTATTCGCGCAGGTAGCCATGTCTTGTGTGTAAAATACAAAATGAATGGCTAACTCCATTAAGCAAACTTGAGAAAAAAGTGTCGCCGCCTACTACTCATTCACTTTCCTTGACTGCGGTGTAGCGCTTATATCCGTGCAGCATCAGTCATGGCAGGAACAGTTCTGGAAAATTTGAGTGGGAGGAAGTTATTCGTGTTAACCAGCATTTTTGTAATATGTCAAGTGGTATGCTTTCTCATTGGTGGTCTCATAGGTAAATTTGAAATAATTTCCTGAAAAGGCATTTTAGTGATTGACACATTGGAATTGGCAAAGATGTAAGTTTGTAACACGCAAATTTTCTCTAATGTCACACAGCTGCCGCGCCATCACGAGCAACACCTCATTTGGTGACAAAGTGTTTGGACCCTGAAGCCAATAGAAGCAAGTGGCTGTACCCCAGGGGGAAGGGAGCATGTCACGATATCCAGAAACTTGACGAAGATAACACTTTCAGCGCTGAGAACATCGTCTTTGCATTGCAAATTCCATTCGCAAAGGACAATACGATTTTGGACTTCAGTCGTTGGCAGCAAAATCTGATAGGGATCTTGCAATTGGATATTGTATACAGCAGGGAATCTCCTGTGGGTACGATCAATGTGTAAACTTAATCACGACCTGTAAATGGATGAAGGAATGCGAATTTTGTTTAAAAAGTACATATTTATCCGTTCTTGTCTATAGTACCAGGTGCCGAATTAATGCTAGACGCTCGGATTGGGTACATGAATGATAACGAAACTGAATGGAAGCTTTATGCAGAATCAATGGAAGTGCGAACTCTTGACTGTGAAATTGAAGATCCAATAGATGGTCACGTTTATAACTGTGCGCTAATACCTTTGTTTGAGCTTGGATCACTCCATCATGATTTTTATCTAATCAATATAAGGTTACCATCCGCCACAAAACAGGATTACAATAAGGTAGGGAAATGTAACGGCTTTGTGCAAATTTTGTTACCTATGTAGAATGTGCTCCCTGCTAAACTCGAAATATTATGCCCAATCATAATAGGGAATTGGCGTTCTGGAAGACATCAATTTAGTAACCATCCACCAAAATGGCGGTTTTACAAAAGTTTGGTTCTCATTGAAATCGAGTTTCACTCCAGTCGTGTTATTCGCAGTGTGGTGGTACTGGAATCGAGTGAAAGCACAACAAAGACCTCCGGCACTTTTGGAGAAAATGATTCTTTTCCTTGGCGTTGCCATTGAGTTTCTCAATTGTAAGTAAAATCATTATTCGTAGAACTAATGATGTCATTGATGATGTTGTGAGCATGACATTTTGACAATTTAAAATAAATATTCACAGTGCCAATCGAATGGTTTACCCTCTTCTTTGACATGCCATACATGTTGCTGATTAGTGACATTAGACAAGGGATTTTCTACGCCGCCTTGTTGTCCTTTTGGCTGGTTTTCACTGGAGAGCATCTAATGGTAAGAAACCTCTCTGGTGCAATTACAAATTCATTCGGCTAGCTGCGTAAAGAGCTGAACTTGATATGGTATCATGTTACGTCAATTAAAATATAGGAATCTAGTGGCGAGAAAAACACGCTGAAGACATACTGGAAGCATTTGAGCGCGGTTGCAACTGGCTGCGTGGCACTCTTTCTGTTTGACTTGTGTGAACGCGGAGCGCACGTTGCAAACCCATTCTACTCATTGTGGGCAACTCCGGTGGGCACTAGATTGGCTCTTGGCTTAATCATTGCTGCCGGTATCTCTGCTTCCTTATATTTCATCTTTTTGTCATGGATGGTCTGGAGGGTCTTCCGGAATATCAGTGCAAAGCGAACCACATTACCAGCCATGTCTGCTGTTCGAAGGCTTCACTATCAAGGTGAGCAACAGTGTTTGATGTCGTGATGCATTATACCATGAGTTGATTGCTTTACATACATTACCTACTATGTATTATAAAAATTCTTTAATTTTCCTTTGAATAGGGATTATTTACCGATTCAAGTTCCTCATGTTGGCCACCCTTGTGTGTGCCGCTATGACAGTGATTGGATTCATTTTGGGTCAAGTTACTGAGGACAAGTGGAAATGGGATGGGGAAGTGGACATTGAGTACACCTCTGCATTTTACACTGGAGTTTATGGCATGTGGAACATCTACGCAATTGCACTTCTCTGCTTGTATGCTCCATCGCACAAGATGTGGCCACCAGAAAGAGGTAAGCTTGTTTGTTAATTGGAAGAGGAAAGCAGACTAGCACTATCTTGGAACTGTTTATATATCAATTGTCATTTGATTTCACAGATCCGTACGCCAGCACAAACAGTGGTACAGAGGAAATCGAATTTACTCGATTGGAACCCGACACAAGCGAAATATCCGCACTGGCATCATTTGCAAAGAAAGTTGCTGCAGATTAAATAGGAAAAGGTAAAGAGAGGAATGATTTCTTCGTTCGGTGGCCGTTGCGTTATGAAATGGCTGGTCAGTATTGTATTTTCAATGTGCATGGTAGTACATTTCATGTAATGAATATTTATCACAGATCTCTTATGATCATATCCGTTGCAATAAGTAAATTATCCAGTATTATTAACGTATGAACATGTATGAAATAGTACATTGTCACGAACATAACTTATTACAATTTTCACGTATCAAAATGAATATGACGTGTCTTTATCATTGTCTATAAGCATACATATATTAGTTCGACTACAGTAATTTTCTTCAGTGCACACTAATGAATAGATTATACCAGTAAAGTGGTACATTTTTAATATGCAGGTTATTAATTGATTTTAACGTTTTAGTAGGAATGACTGATGCAATAATATGAGATAAATGGAAACTTTCAGAGATTAATACTAATTGATAATAGTGAAAGGTCTCATTTATGCAGATAGTGTATGTAGCATTGTTTGTAAGTTAGGATAGCGATCTTTCTCTGCCATTATATAATTGTGCCAACAATACCTCATTTTTTAAATTATAAATCTTCTCGCTTTGAAACCTATTAGAAAGGGTGTGTAGAATATTATGATTACCTATGTTATTTTGACGTGGCGATTTTCATAGTTAAAAGTAATCATGATGTGAAGTTTTCAAAAGTTCAAGTTATGTATGATAATAAATACGATTGAAATTAAACATGGTTGCAACATATTTTCGTTCATTTATTCCATACACCATAAATATCCACTTGCTCCTACCGATAACATCAAATGGAAGCTCTCAGACTCGTGGCAACAGTCAAGG
Source organism: Sinella curviseta (assembly GCA_004115045.4). Classification (NCBI taxonomy): domain Eukaryota; kingdom Metazoa; phylum Arthropoda; class Collembola; order Entomobryomorpha; family Entomobryidae; genus Sinella; species Sinella curviseta. The sequence continues at coordinate 19,795,208 of CM065489.1, read as the reverse complement.
AATGTGAATCGCAAAGTTTCTAAATGGTCTGACGGATGAAGCAATCGTGTCATAAATCACTTTAATGCAGATAATAAAACCAACCAACACTTCAAAACATCCATTTGTATATTTATTTACATAACATAATTTAAAAATTGTCAATCAAAACAACAATAAATAACAATCATAGTAATACAGATAACAACTACACTATCAGACTTACACGCTAATAACAAAGCTATCAACAATTTGCACGCTAAAATTATCTAAAAATGGTAAAATGGCAACGGTTATTCTTTCTTGCTCCATTCAATTCCATTCCAGCAAAACTCATTGGAATTAAATTAAGAAGACTTGAAAGCGACCACTAAATATTGTTTGCATCATGCATCCTCATGCATTCCTCCATCGGTATCCGTCGTTTATCAACCAACCCAATTTTTCGTCTTTGAACTTTCTGCCTTCTTGAACGATTCGCACAAGTTTTTTCGCATTCATTAGTAGTACTAGGTATACATTTCTTTGCATTATAGCTGTCTACAACTCAAGTATAACCGAAACATCATTTTCAATTCCAACTCATGAATCTAATATTCACATACAAAAATTTCGATCGCAAATTTTGCCAATTTCAAGTCAAAAGTTTAGTTGCATTGTTTTATGTTCTACACCGTTTGAAAAAATGTTCAAATCGATCCAATGTCAAACTATTGTCATTTCTCCTTTGTTCACACGATATTCCGACTATATTTTCCGATAGAGATGTCATGCACTCATGAGTCATGTGCTGTGTTGAGTGTGTCATAGTATTCGTAAATTATTGCTAGTATTTAAGTAATTAATCAGTACTATTTTGCATCTACTATAAATACCTACCAAGAGCTGCTTAAATACTTTCAGTTGCTTATATAAATATCATTAAATTATTAGTATATCAATAATAGTCTTAAGTCTATGTAGTTCTGTCTAAATATGTACGTCTAACGATGAGCCTATGATATTATGATTAACTGTACATTTAAGTAGGATAATTACACATTATTTTGTTTATTACAATAAAAATGTTTCAATATCTAAGGCGACATGAAAATACTGAATACCCCATGTGCAGTACCAAAAACCAAAACACTGGCTAGTTGCAAGTACTTATTTAATAGTATTTATTTTTATCGAGTCGGTCGTCTCCTGTCACGTCAAAAGTATTGTCCCCCTTTTTATTATTTAGCTTGTCTTGCACAACAAATATCATTTATAGTTTGAATGTTATTGATTTAATTTCTAACAATATTAATGAAGGGCACAGGTACATAAATGAATCAACAGACTACACCGTAACGGTTAACGGTTAGTTAGAAGCAAATTGTTATAATAATACCACAGGGCAACATTTTCATGGGTTAATAATCAAGAACTATTGGCAATGGAAACAGACGTCGACAATTGCTACCTGTATCGGGATTTGAAAGCATTTATTTTTTGTATGTGATGTACTGGACCTTTGTTATGTTCACTTGCTTCTAGTTAACTGACTTGGTTGTTTTTTAGATCGGGTTCTTATCACTGTTTTATTTCTCGTCGGAAATAAGACAAACACGCACGCTAAACAAGTTAACAAGGTAAAGTTAACAATGAGAAGAAAGAGAGCTGTGCCTTGTCACTATCATTCGATTTTTAAACTGTAGTGTTGTCGACACGAACGCAGTAACAGCAACATTCAGCAGGTACAAAGTAGTAGTCTATAAATTAATTAAATACATAAAAGACTTGTATCGTTGCATTGAATACACTGGATACAACGCTAAAAATTCTCTAGTTAAAAATTCTGTTTCTAATTTGATTTCATTTTTTTCATGTTGGAAATATTCTACTTTAGGTTCAACCCGAATTGTAAATTATTGTATCCCAGATTACCCCAAAAAATCATTCCCATTCGATCCCAATTAATGACCAAAGTACCCTAACAAATAAATAGCCTAAACGTTTAGTGTTAATGAAATTGTAGAAAATAATAATTTCCAGAAAATCAAATCTCCGTAAAAGTTAATTCCAGATATTTTCCTCTTTCAAATAGTGAATCAGATACATTGATGGGTTTTAATACATTGGCAGTCATGTTACCATTCATCCGACGCAAGGTGCATCATATCTACTTGACCTTTTAGCCATCATCATTGCAATTGGAAACAGTGTTAAATTTAACGGCGTTATTAAACTAGTTTGAACGTCAAATTGAATGTTGACTAAATCCAATTTCACTTTACACCACGCTCGTTCTCAACAGTAGACTCACTCGCAATAATGCTTGCCTACGTGCCACCAAACTGCTCAGTTGTGTGAGTTTTAGAATGGAATGCACCTTATTATAGCTGAACTGGTTATTTATAGCTCTGCTTCTGCTTCAAATAATGAGGAAACAAAAGAGATCTGTGTGTACATTGCATAATATATGAACCCCAAAGCATGATGATGACGATGATGACGAAAAAAGGAATAAAAACACTCGTTCAAAACTGAAAAACCCCGGAAGATGAGTCGAGTTAAGTCTAGTGTGAATGTGCTGTGTGTGCAAAATTGCACATTTTCGTTTGAAAAGTAAACTCATCATCACACCAAGACAATACACTGTTTTTTAGAAAGGGTCATTGCACATGAATACGGACAATAAAATTCCAAGTGAGATGCATTTACAATTGTACAACAATATATTATATATAACGCGAAAAAGCTTGCACTTTGCTCTAAACTTTTTAGAGTTGTAACGACTTGAATAGATGCAGAAGAGACAAGAAACAACACTTTCAAGTGCTCTTGTGAATCCTGCACTGCTGCTATTGCCATTAATGGTCTTTCTTTTCAATTAAAATGTTTGCACACACAAAGACAAAGACAAGCCATGCACAGTCGAAACATTCATATACAAAAACGCATCTGTTTTCGTTTCTGTTGATTAAAATGGTAATACTATACACTTGACATACATAATTGTATCTTTAGTTCCTTGTTACTCTTGAATATTACAGTGGAAATCATGGTCACGGATTTGACTTAAACGAGAAAAAAAACAATTAAAACGTGTATCCTGCGAAACGAGATTTTGAGAGAGATTTTCATCCAGAGTTGCCAAATCAGGAAAGATGAGAGTAGTAGACGCTAGTTCCGGATTTTGAACTTTTTGAACAGGAAGCATCTTTGTTACTATTCATAACGCTATATAGAAAAGAGAGTGTTCTACTATTATGTTATAAATACAATAAATATTCAATAAATAAATAAATTATAACAGCATTACAAACTCATATTGTATGTATATAAATTTTTTTAAACAGAATCTTTGCTATAATATCATTCCGTTGCCCGCAGGTTCTCTTTTGAAATAGTCCCCTTTTCACATTAAATATCGTAAAAGTGATCAGAAAGTCATCAAGTGTTTTTTTTTGCAAAGTTGTCATTGATGATGACTATGTACATTATAAAACTGTTCATATTTTAAAAATGCATGATCTACAAAATTTGGCGAAAGAACAAAACTTGGTCGACGTTAGTAGTACAGTTTTTTACTAGTAGTAGAGTAAGTAGTAGAGTATAATATGAACTTGTAAAGCTTGCTGTCAGAATAATAAGGTTTTTGTCACAGTAGTTGTACCGTCACGTCCACCAAAAGAGTTTGCTCATCTTCATTTCATTTTTGTCTTTTTTTGCTGACGTGGTTTAAGAATTAAATGAACATTGTCGTCGTGCTTCCCTAAGTTTCATCATCATGACAGTCTTGGGATACTTGGCATTTCACCACTCACCTGATGCAAAAATTTACGTGAGAACTGTGAGTGCGGAGCTGCTGCTGGCTGATGAGTTGCGTAAAAGTAATGAGCTGGGGTGGCTGACATGGCGCCGATAGAAGCAGCCTCTTCTTTTGACATTGCTCGTTTCCTCCTCCACAAGTACATCCACGCAAAGATTATGGCAACTTGAACGATGACAAGAACAAAGCAGCAGACGAGGAACCCAAAGATGTTCAAGCACTAGTAACGAAATCAGTTTCAAGAGTTAGTAGTACTCATGCATAAAATCGCACACACATAGCGCAAAACGCAAGTAATTTTACGAGAAATGAAGTAGTAGTGGTATATAAGATGTTGTAAATGGATGATAAAATGTTGTAAATCAATTACCTGTCCGGAAACAGAGCGTGAAGTCATTATGTCATGTTGGTCCCAGTTGTTGCTGACGTCTTCACTGCCATCCATAGGGATTCGTTTTCCATTCTCGTCAAATTTGAAACGGTCTGCGATGCGAATGCTGTTGATCACAAGGAGATTTTCTGGCTCGTGGGTTACATTTCCAGGTGCCGTGACACTGCGACGACGACGTCTTCCGTAGGACTTGGCATGGAATATTCCAGTCGTGGAAGGATCTGCTGGAAGGGAGCAGTCTACTGGCGAGCAGGATGGAAGGCAAGGCGTCACCAAGGCCTGGAACTGGACCACGTCACTGGTAGGGAATTTGAATGCCTCGAAAAATGCTTGTAATAGTTTGCCATTGCTGCTGATCTGGCCAACCGGACCCATTATCGACGGGTCAGTGGGACAGCCTCGAGAGTCAATCAATACAATTTCTGCACCGTCCGCGCCGTCCATTGCAATCAATTCTCTGACAAAGATTTCGTATGGACTTGAGGCATCAACGATCTCGAATCTGAGAGACAGTGGATCTCCGACCTATGAAAGTGCAAAAAAGGAATAAATAAAAGAGTCAAGAAAATGTAGTCAGTCTGGGTAAAATGAGAAATTATAGTCAGCTTAGAGTTATGCTTTTTTGCTCATGACTTTGTGACGTTGGCGTTCACGCGATCACATTCATTCATTATTGTTTTCTTTACTGTTGTCGCCACATTGTACTGTGAAGATAACGGTTTTTCGAGGAAGCATTTAACAAAACAGCAAAAAAAGTGTTTGTTCACATAAAATCGTTTAATTTACTGGTCTTGATTTTAAAACTGCCAGTGAATAGGTTAATAGCTTTCTTCTCTGAAAGTGTTTGTACTGCATCACAGCAAACAATGTTGATTTTTTTGTATGGCTTGTGTATTCCGTGAGTGTGACATAAAAAACATTCAAATGCAAAACTGGTTTAAAAAGTGTGAATGGTACTGCACACATTTCATCATTACCTGAGCAGTGTTAATATCCCCTCCTTCTCTGTCAGTGATACGCATGGTGACATTAGGTGAAGGAACGACCGCCGACTCGCTCGCCATGGATTGAATTTGTCCGTTGACCTGAAGTTCAATCCCGTGTGCAACGCTGCGGTTCTCAAGATGGAACGAGCATCTCAGTGCAAATCCAAGATCGGAACTTGTCATGATTTGGTCGTGGTGCTGCAATACCAAGTCCACAGCGAATCGTCCGGCCTCCTCCTGCTTCACTCCGCATCCAGGATCCGCATACTCAAGGGTCATGTCAAACATCATGCTCTCCGTAACGTCCAAAACGCAGGAGTTGGGGCGTTGACGAGCGTACACTTTCCCGTTGAAGACTTTGTTGGTGTGGAGCGTGGCCAGCATGTGATTTGCTCTGCAGTCCAATGACACATTGTAGCAGGCACCGCGCTCATAAGACAAGCTACCGTTCATTTGCAAGTAGGGTTCTTGAACATGAGTAACTGTCGCTGTAGCGTGATGACTCAAACGGCAGACGCCTTCAAAATCAAATGTGTGACAGCGGAACGGTGCTTCCAGACAGAGTTGTCGGCATTCGTCAAGTGTAGCGACTCCTTCGTAAAGAGCGTCAACTGTCTTCAGAAGGCGGTTCTCAATCTTTCTAAACTCACACATTCGATTGGGCTCCTGCACGCATTGACTCTCCATGTAATCCACATTCTCGGCTTCGGTAAATCGTGGCGACACGCCAAGACCGTAGCGGTCCAAGTCACTCAATGTACATTCAGTCTTTACAGGATCCCACCAAGTTGAGCTGTATTTTTGTACAAGAGGAAAAAAAGAGAACAAAAACAATTTTCAATGTATTTTTGTTTAAAGGAGTTTCTTTTGTAAATGAAAAAAATAAGAATGCACCGAAAATTCAACCCGATAAGCGTATCGGATCTCGATTTTTAGGGATAAATGGCTGTACACGCACAACCAACCATATAACATGTATATAATATATATATATTCTTCAGAGAAAATGAGTAAAAGTATTACATCGTTTCTCTATTGTCGCAAAACTTATCATCACAATAAAGCATCACAGAAGATATTATTGTAGCTTACATTAAATAGCTTATTATAACATTAACATCCGCTATCTACTGAATAAATAGGTAATCTATCAAGCCATTCAGCTACCATTTTTTTCTATCTCCTTTAATCATTTGCCAAAGGCCACACGTCAATCAATCATAAAACCTGCTAAGTTCATCTAATCTATATCGACTTGCCACGTTGCCAATTACTACATGTTGTGAAACGATGTAGAAGAAAGAGAGGAAAGACGATGATTTTACATTATGAGGCTCACAAGTTGAGTGCTCTAGTAGTAGCAGTTTGTTAGTTTCACTAACATTTTGTTTCATTTTTTTTTTTGTTTTCATATCGTATTATCTGCCACTGTTGGCATACATGCAACACTGCTCATTGTCAGTAGTCATTGGTGTTGATAAACAAGAAACTGGATCAACACCTTTTCTATCATTTTAATGAATCTTACGGTACTCGTTGATAGCTTTTACCATTGATGATTTGACGACGATGATGATGGCTGAATGCTATTACTATAAAGTGATGCTGAATGAGGATCTATGCGTATCTGGCGTTCTTTTTTATGCAGTTGCTGCCTGCTGACCTAGTGCGAATGGGATGAGATGACATGGACCAACTAACTGACAATAGGACTCATCGTCATAGTATTCATTCGTGGTTGTAAAGAAGTAAGTAATGTTGATGTGACGATGGGATGTGATGATTTTTATGATTACAATAGCATCGATCATATTTAAAATGCATCACGTCAGTCGGTTCATGGTACTTATTGTAAAGTGTACGTACATCGATCATCCTTCCATATTCACGCGTCAGTAGCACAATCGATAATGCAAAACCATAAACTTAACGATCATAAATTACGTCGGCAAAAGAAATGTGAGACTGTCAGTCAATTGAATCTAATAAGCTTCATCACATTAAAATTAAACTCATTAAATATTAGATTCTTATGGTGATTAGGTACCAATAAGCTGTCAGTTAGTTGGCCAATGTAGGTATAGTAAACATTACACGACCCATTTGATCACTTTAAAATAGCGGAAAAAGGATTCCAGTACACGCCGTGTCCCAGTTTTTCATTACACCAGTCGACAGATTGAAATGAAATGCCGCACCGGAAATGTATGGGTATAGATTTTATCTTCCCACCGAAATCCATTGCGAAGAGGCCATCATGTCATCGCAAAAAAAATCGCATAGTATATAGTTTGTATCTTTACCGCAAAGACAGAGCTGTATATTGTTTGATGTATATTATTACGATATTGCAATTGCAGCGTAGAAATAAAATGTTCATCCCGTTTGCACTTGACTTGAAAGCAATATGAAATTATGCACAAGTGGTTGCATCAGTGTGGCCGCAAAAAAGAATTAAGACAAATTCTAAATACGATGGGAAAAGCTCCGTTAGCAGTTTAATAGTTGATGACTATGATGAGAGCTATACGTTACTAAGCACCGCACCTCCATTCCATTGAGGATCTAACCAATGATACATGCACGGCGTACCTAAAATTTATTAGATAGCCACAGGCAGAACAAGGTGTCTGTGAAAAGTTAAGTAGACTCTTCATCTTTTGCGATATCTGTAGTAATAATATGAGCATCAAGTTATTCGTCCTCACTGCTCGCCGTCGTCGTCGTCATAGTAATCATCTTGTTGATTTGAATTCGTATAAAGGCGATTTTACCAGAATAGAATGGACCAAGATGAGTGGAGATGCTATCCCGCTTGGCCTTCTAGCCTTGGGACCTTAATTCAGTTGAAAAAGCAAGTAAGAAGTAGTGAACTAGTACAAGAAGCCAGCCTCAAACATAAAACTCAACTTAGCACCACCATAAACTCGGTTACATACACACTACACAAGTTCTATGAATAAGTAGGCGTACATTTTTACTTATCTTTATATTACTGCAGTTGTAATGTCAATACTTACCGCATTTTTACTATTTATATTTATCTTAATGCGACTTTAAACAGAATTCACTGGTGGTGGCGGCCGTATATTATACTGTACTGGTCATCTCAAATACTAATAAAGTGCTAATTCAGGTTATTTTGCACGCGAGGATCTTATAATTCAATCCCAATCGAGCGGTGTTTGGCGTACCAAAGTGCTAAATTCGGCATCATTCACAAAACATGCGCACTTAAACATTTATCTATGGAATGTTTAAAATTTGCATACATGCATCATGTTTTCGCAAGCCATTTTTGTACTATCTTGTGTATACCGATAAGGCTATTGTAAGGGTTCCTATACGATAGCCTATAATTGACAGCAATATTAGCATTCATTTCTTTTTGTGGAGCGTGAGTGAGTCGCTCTTCCATCCACATTTTGACATTTACCAGCTCTGTAGATTGGGCATTAAATAAAATACATAGCACTTTGTTCAAAATTGATTCTTGTCAGTGTTGAAAAAAAAACTTTTCTAAAAAACATGCACATCCTTCCTCTAAGCTATTCGAATTGGCAAAAGTCTCCTGTGGACACAAATATTCATGCATGTAGTATTGAACAAAAAGTCTTTCATACTCTTTCGTACAAAAGAAAGAAAAAATTCATTTTCCTTCCTTTCCGCACACGATCCGTTTATAATTCCCATTGTGAGATTGTAATGAAACGAAAAGAAACGATAAAGTACACCAGCTTTTTGGTGGTGGTGGTGGTAAGAAGATTGTAAAAAATGTGTGAAATAAGGTTTGTCACGCATTTATCGACCATGATGAAAATCTTTTTTATGCACACATGTCACATGGGCTATAGCCATGCCGGCATGCATAATGACGAAGCGACAGAGAAGAAAAGGAGAAGCGAGAGAGAGAGAGAAAAGGTGCATTTCTGTCATCTCCGTTTTCTTTTATTATTTTATTATCATTGCATTATGCATCCACGACGACGATGTTTGTTACCCTTGTCGTATTTTTGATAATAGACCAATGATGACATTGCACTGCATACTACACCGCAAATCAGCCAGATTAGTATCAACATGGCACGTACAACACAATTTTTTTTGTCGTTGTGTAGTGCATATATTTATTGTACTATTCATTCATATAGGTACTATATGTAATGTGCAAAAAAAACTATGTCCACACATTTTAATTCTTTGTAGATACGGCTTCACTATTTTGGGGTTGTGCATACACACATACACATACAGTGAGAAATAAGAGCAGTAACAACAAGAGGATTATTGTGTTACAGAACGAGTCACATTTTTCTTTTGCGAGAAAATAATCAGTGAAAAAAAGTTGGATCCTAACGTGAGATCGAGGTCAGTGAGGCAACAAAAAAAACAGAAAAAGGAGATGACCACAAGCTTTCATTATTATGGTGCACGCACGCATGTTATTATCATGAGGGCAATGAAAGAGATGAACGAAGAAGATGAGTAAGACCACTGGATGAACAGTTGTACAACCGACTCATTTTGCAGCCTTTAGTCTTTTTGACGTCTGGTTTGATTTTGGTATCGATAGAATAGCACGTTAAAAGGGAGATGAAGAGCTGGGTTTTTATGCCATGTACCATCACTTTTATTGTGTCATCCGAAAAAGTAACATGCTAGTAACGAAAAGAAAAACCACTGTCCATGTTCATTGTCAATAGGACTCTGGCAAAAAATGGTTGCTTTGTTATACCTACCAATATTTTGACAAGTTTACGGCGAATGGTCGTGATCCAGTATTTGTGCAGTTCCAAATATAAAGAAAGACTGCTGTATGGTTGGTACGCAATACGATGAAATACTTTCATCGACAAAAGTATTCTACAACGACGGATTGCAAAAATAAAAAATACTAATTCATAAAGCATCATACTCTTGAAATGGTAATACCAATTGTGCGTGTTTCTATGCCCACTCTCTGTTGTTGTAATAATAAGGATGAAGAAAGGTACACATTTTTTACAGCAAAACTGACGCGGACAAAATTACTTTTATTCTTTCCTCCTCCCCTCCTCCTCCTGCATCTTTTGGCACATTCATCCTTTTTCTATTCGGGTCGACTAGATACTCTCTTGAATCTCGTCTACGAGAAAAGGAAGACTATTATACTCGTAACCTACTGATTCTTGACCTTTGTGGCAAATTTTTATGCAACAAATTGAAAAGCAGGGAAAACAAAAATGCATTTTGTTTCTTCCTTTGAAATATAACCCATCCAATCAACTCCAAGCAGTACATTTTTCTAATAATATCCAACCGTATATGCAAATTCCTTGGACAACAATGCAGTTGAATGGATGAACCAAGGTAATGAAGATACACGATTGTAAAATGGCATTTACTGCCATCCGTTCGATTTGCAGTGTTGTGAACCGTGACTGTCAATGTTGCATGAAACTCTTCCTTATTACTCGGCGCCTTAAAACATCTCTCTCATTTCCACTCGCATGCCCCTAAAATTGCTCTCGGTTTTGATCCTTATCATAACTTCTTTATTTATTGATGCTGGCGGTGCACAATGGTGCTGCTTAAATACTTTGCCATAAAAAACTGTGTTATTATTATATTTTATGCGTTTTAAATTGTAATGATAATAATAATGGCAAATATTCTTGCACATATATATTACGTTGTACGTGGGGGTAAGGAAGGATATAGATATACTGTGATCATTTTGGTCTTTGTCCTCGATTTTCACTCATTCAATAATCACTCCGAATTGTTCATAGGCACAGGTACCTTACTCACTGTAAAGAATGGTCTTGGCAAAAAAAAATCGGTACGGCTTGCTTGGTAGGTAGTCTTTTAGAAGAAACGATAAATCGCTAGCGTTTAAGAATGCCAACAACAAAAAAGTTATTAAAACTCCTTCTGTCGATTCTTCGTGGGCAAACAATATTTAATACTTATTCGCAAATGTACATTTCATTAGATTGCATACGCTTATTGCATACTTAATTCGTAGGCATTTTATGTCCTGCAGAATTAAACGTAAATTTTTCCCGTATTATTATCAGTTCAGTGTACAAAGCATTTTTATGGCATGAACACCGAAGAAAGAAAATCCCCATTCATCTCATCTCATTTCTCATTATCGTCACAATATTGCACGTTTTTATTGCTTTCGCTGACCGCTTTGAAATTCGATTATCAGTGGTGCAATTTGCCATTGCGAGAATTGGGAATAAATTATGTATTATATTTTGCATCCATAAAAATTTCAAACCGAATCTTTTGGCGACAGATACGATGACTTTTATTGCATCAAGTAATTTTAACCAGAATACCTTGTATGTATATACATGCATCATTCAATTTTATTTTTACTTTGGTCCATCCGTTTATGAATCTTTACACTAATAAAATTTGGTAGCTCTCTGTGTGTGAGCTGCCGATTTTAAAGACAATCCCCTTTAAAATCCTCTCGAAGCCTGCCAAGGTTTTCGATTTATGTTCGTTCACATTTCAAAACATTATTGCTTCTAGCGTTCGCTCCTGCTGTATCCCGTTTAACTTCAATCAACGTGCTCACACTGAGATGTGATTGAGAATATAATCTCATGAATGAGACTATCAAATCTGAAAGAGTCCCTGATAAGCGAACACCTTCTCCTTTCGTTACATCTATTTCGAGTAGCTAAGCAGCACCATGACCATAGTTAAAACAAATCCCTTTCAGTTAAACACTTGTCATTTAAACTTTTGTAGGAGCAGCAGTAACGCAACGTTGCAATTTCCTCTACAACAGGTCCCACAGTCATCTATTGTGTCCGTTGAAGTATCTGCTCCGAAGATAATATTATGCAGCACAATCGCCAAAGTACATGTACTTAGATGCACAATAAAGAGAGACGGAAAGTTATCTGCATTTATGGTTGTGGTGGCGGTGTACAATTCTATTGTCTACGGCTTAAGCAAAGCAGAGCATAACCGGTGAAAAATGGGAAAATGTCCGACTTTTAGAAGAATAGAATGAAGAAAATGGATGCTGTGGGCAGTGGAGTCGAGTGGTGGAGGGGACAAAGACAAAAGGCAAGTGTGCAAAATTTGTTGACGACGAGGACCAAAAGTGTTAAACTTGCTGATTTGCTATGCTAATCCTTTACTGATACAGATATTTGATTAAGCAGAAGGCTGAATAGATGATAAGTAGATCAAGATGCACGTGTAGAACGAAATAAAGAGTTCCGTCGTGGAGTGTAATGAGATCCTTTTAGTCACAATGGTTACTTGGTGACGTGAGAGCCTTTCCCTTAGACAAAGGACTCAATGTACGCGCAAAACTATTTTGACTCGGCTCGGTCGACAATGTAAATGAATTGATAAAAATGTTGCGAGACTCACTGTCTCTGAATTGGTTGAAGGAAAGCTTTATTTATCCCAGACAGACAGGGAGAGAGAGAGAGGGAGAAAATAGATGTGACTTGTTTATGTCGCCTGTCAAGAAACTGCGCTGGGTTTAGTTAGTCTTCTGGCAGTATGGCAGGCACAAGGATGTCATTTTTTCGTGGTATTTATTTTTAACTACATCATAGAGAAAACATGATTTGTTTGTAAGAAAGAGAAAAGGATCACCCGCAAACTTACCGGCATGGGAATTCCCGTTCTTGAATACAAGCATCCATGCAAGCAACTCGTGAAGGGAGCTGCATGACTTTTTTAGCAGCATCCTTTATCAAGTAACCACGAACCAGCTCAAATCCCCAAGCACGAGTGCAACCCCGTGCACTTGGCATACATATCTTCTGAGCGTACATGGTAAACACTGGGAACTGTGACTTTAATAGTCCCTCTGAAAAAAAAAACAAAAATGACAAATGGTTTAGGAAAGGAAATGTCATGTGTGTATGTATGCATATATGTGCAGTTCTCAACTTGTCTCTTATTTTCTAAAGTTATGCGAGTTATGATGATGATGACGTCCTTTTGGCCAAGTCATCTTGCGAATTTTATTGGAATAAAACCAATTTACATAAGCTGTACCAATGAATCAGGAAAGTGGGCACATTAGCCAAAGGAATTGATGTGATATGAGTGGATGACGATGCACTTTAATTGTAACGAAAATTGATTGTACAGTGTTACTCTATTATCCTTTCCGCTTTTAGAAATAAGTACGCATTAATAGAAATAAAATATAAAGCACAATGTTTGTAAAATGACAGAAGAATATTATAGTCCATTTATGCAATTGAAATTTGAATTGAAAAAAAAATCAGTTTAGACACTCAAAGTTACGCGTTACTAGTTTACAATTACATATAGGCGCTGCTTGCAGGTATTTGTAGGCCAGAGGCAATTGCCCTTTACTAACATTGGTTTTAAATTTGGTATTCATTTTGCACCTAAGCTAGGTATAATAATTTGTAAAAAGAGTACCTATTTATGTCTACAATAAAATTACGTTTGCTTTTTACGTTCATTGAATGCATTTCAAATTCGCAACTATACATACCAATTTGCTACACCTTCAAAACGACAAACTTTTTAAGCAGAAAATACAGCTTTTTTCTATAAATCATTTGAATAACAAAAAACTGAAAAGCCGAAATACACCGAGAAATTAAATAGTAAGCATAGCTGCGCATTATACAAAGATGAAACGAAACTATTAGATGGATTTCATTCCTTTTGGAAGTACATCTACAAGAAATAACACAATTTGCGGTAAACCTGGGTAAATCTAGCAAAAGGAACACATTTTACATGTTCAGTAAATTCGGATTGGTATTTTCCTCGAGGATATCTGGACTTGAATTTGAAAACGAATTAAAGCTTTTTAAAAAGTCACCGCTACACTCCACATACAATAAAATTTAAATTTGGGTATAACCAACATGTATTTACTGCCTGAGTACATGGGTGAATGCAAAATATTTAAGCCTATTCTTCCACAATAAAATATGGCGTAATAAATTATTACTTGCGGTTGAATCTTAATAGCTTCAATGACACGAAACGAAAAGCAAAAACAAGACTTGACTATGTGTGACGCTTAATCCCCTCTGCCGTTACATTTACATTGTTTTTTTTCTCTTCCTCCAACAACATTCCTTAAGTACATTCAACAAAGACGTCAATATTATTTGGAGTGGTTTCCCTTCTTTCTCCACCACACTGTGTAAATATTCTTTATTGCGTAACATTTCTCTCGCAAACATGACTATTGAGTCATTAGATTTTTATTCATTCGTCCGGGACATTAAATATTTGTATTAAACTCATTACTGCCTTTGTATACATTCGTAGGGATGATCCGTTACAAAATCTTAAACTGAATATATAGTTATTATTATTATGCAGTTCCACTTAATAAGACTGATTCTAGTCATTCTGATAAAAGTGTAATAAAGTGTTCAAATCTACATGATATGAGAATTACATTAGATTAGAGCTGAGTCGAGGACTTCTTTTCTTTTGGTGCAAGTGGCAAAATAAAATATTTCAAGCCCATATGTCACTTGTTCACTTAGCAGCAAGTAAAGTAAATCTTGTTCATTTAAAGTGAACATAAACACTCGTCAGATAGGCATGATGTTATATCATTTCATTTTATTTGCAATCCCCATTTATGTACACACGATGCATATGCATAACTTTGAGACATGTTTAATTTCATTCATTTATTGTCTGCCATTTATCATGATGAGAAGATTTTTGTGTGCTATTTAGTTCCTCTTATCTTGCTACAGTTTTACAGTTCAAAATGAAAATAAATAAAAGTGATTTGAAAAGCGTAAAATTTGCATGAAACATTTTGAACAAATGCGAAAAAATACTTCGTGTGCTTCTTCAAGTACATCGACGACGATAGCGTCGGGAGTCTCCTCAACTTGTCGTTTACGGTTTTAGAATAAGACTGCATCCATTAAGCTCGAAACCTGCGGGAAGGGTTTTTTTAAAAGGAGAACGGCTTTACATTTGCTAAGTTGTTAGAATTTAGAATAAAACTGCTTATATAAATAAATAAATAATGTTGACTCTCATTTCACCTAAACACCAAATTCCTTCTCAATTTATTACAGGTGAATATATTTAGGAGATAAAAAATACATATTTCGTGTTGATGTTCGTGTACTTCATTAGTGCATGGCCATATTCAACGATAATATCTACGTACGAATCCATGCTTGGTTACCTGCAGGGCAGTCAACCACGAGAGACAAATGCCCATTTTGCATAACCGGAACTAGGAATGGGAATGATCACGAGTGGAATAAAACCGATACATACACACTGTCATATCGGTACCGCACGCAATGTCATGTTGCTTTCAATCAGAGAGAATCAAATATACGATGATTACCGGGACCGAACACTTTAACCAGGAAAGGCGATTTTATAACGCGTTTTTGTAATATTTATATACAAGTAATTTCGTTCAACTGACTTTTTGATGACTCTTGTCATCCTCCGCCATATTAATTGCCATATATGAACTTTTTCAATTAGTAGCACTTGTCAAAGAAATCATATTTACGAATTTATCTTTTTAGTAGCTTTCCTAATTGATTCCATAACTCGTCAATAAGTATCTGATGATTGACGGAACTCAATATTACTGTCAACTTGGAGCTGATGAACTCTTAAAGGGATGATGATGGGTGCGGGGGCTCATGCTACTTGAGTACATATTAATACGCCTTTTAAAAATTATTTAACATTTGCAAATTGTTAGCAGCAATTTTGCAACTGCTGCTGGGAAGCCGCATCATAAAAAAAAGAAGTCTGTGAGGTAGCAAATTTGAGACGGAAGCTTTGATGAAATCCCGCTGACGCTATGGGAGTATCATTTGGCATTTCATTTGCTGTATATTAACCGAAATGATTAATTTTATTGGCGACAGAACATACTACGTATTATGCATACCTGCCTACTACTTTTATTCGGTTTATGTGCCCATATAAAATCGACCGGCAGAGAAGAAGAGCCTAGATTAAATTTAGAATTAATAACATTATTTGAGTTAAACCCCTTAGCGAGTATGGCAATAAAATGCAAAGTTTGGAGGGTTACCAGCTACCCATGAAAACTACTTAAATCTTTTCACTGCAACAACCACTGCTCCTCTATTCAATTATGTCCTAAAGAAGTCATGCATTCAAGTGCCATTCATGCGGAAAATTGAACAGCATCGTCTTCTGCCGCTGCTGCAGAAGGCTTGCCACAAGCAAAGGTATTACTCCTTATCGGCGGCTTCTAGTAGCAGTGATGACGGTAGGTAACGACAATAAGTGGGTCTAAAGCTTCACATAAAACTGAGACTACTTGTGGTCGACTAAAGTACTGATGAATGAAGCCATTCATTTACTTTTTTACTGCTTGCGTTGCATAACACCCCTCGGCAATTACCTATTATTATTGCTACTTCGCACTAATCGCATCATCACACTAACTAAGTGATGACCGGATACCCTGAAAGCGCACAAACATCCTCATCATCAACATGTCATCATCGTTGCAAGTAGCACTAAAAATAGCCACAATAATGAGTCATTGCCTAATTTTGCTTATTTCAATAGTTTAAATAATTTATCGACGAGAGGTTGTCGTCGTCGTCGTTCGTTAGCGTGGTTGTCAGCAGCATACAGCAGCGCACTAGACGCACATTGTTGCATTGTGCATTGTTACAGACTAGTGCACTTGCTCAAGTCGAAACGGTTATTTTCTGCGCTTATTAAAATGCTCACGTTTCCAATGCCAAGGATGTGTGTGCTCATCTAAAAACGCAAGTCTAAAAAAAGTAAACCATTGTGAATTGTAATTCGCTGATTAATTTAACTTTTTGCCTTCCACCGAGAAAAAAATGTATGCCCTGGTGTACCTTCCTGTGAAAAAGTCACTGTATTATTTTTCCACCCACATGCCTTACATGGCCATACTAGATTCCCATATTGGTTTTTTTGCTATTTAGCTAACTATCCTAGGGCAAATGATGATGCTTCAGAGCTCATTGTTGTGTTTACTTTGCGAGCACACCGACAGAAGCAGACGCAGCTATTGTTGTCGACCACACAATAATGGGAATCAGAGTGATTACAATAGAGAAATATGTGAGCTTAAACCTTGTGGAGAAAGGAAGAACCGTTGGAGTTGTTGAAAAGCAATGACACTACGCTGTGATATAAACGCAGAGTCAACATTTAGAGAAAAAAAGAGTCATTCAAAAGTCAGTGTCTGGTTTACGAGCGACATGATTGTTCAAGTCAACAAATTAAAATAGGGATTTATAGCGTGTTCAAGAATAAAATCACAGTTCTTCATCAAGCAAATTGTCACTCTTTAAGAAGTAGTTATTCACATTTTGCGTGTTCCTCGTGAAAAAAAAACACAATGAAATTTTTAACCCCGTTTTGTATTTTAATTTCTACTGATTTACATATGAATTTTTGTGGCGTTGTGATGATCACCAGACATGTAAATATAAATTAAGGAATGAGCTAAAGGAGGATCGATTGCTGGCAATGTGTAATGCATGTAAAAAATACCAGTTTTTTCAATATCATTATTATAGACTTGTGTGTATCTGCTGTAAGTTGGGCAATGAATGCGCTTTTTAACATGCAAATAAAAGGCTTTCCTCCAAAATCCCATAAAAGCTCTTCATGGCTGCAAAACACGCAGTAAAAACCAGCATTTATTTTCTTTATTGCTGTGACCATCACCATGATGATTACTTGGTCTGTAGTGTAGAGATATTAGTTTGGAGATAACCCCATATTTAAATGCACATTTTGCTTAATTTAAATTTAACTGGGCGTGATTATTCTTATGTTTCAGTGGAAAGACTTGTCGACTCGGCTCGCTGGTCGCCATCATCTTGTGATCCTTTCTCTACGCATAAACTTACATAACTATCTTTTCCCGAATGTGTGTCACTTGTCGAGCAAGCCGACAATAAAAATTAGCAGAGCCGGCAGATTGATTTCTTTATCCGTAAAAGCGTACACAAGTAGTAAAAGAAGACGAGAGGAAAAAACCCATTGCAAAATCATAACGATAAGCCACCATACACCATATCAGGTAGACTAACTTTTGCATTATTTGTAGTGACGGGGGAAGAATAAGGTAACGACATGACAACGTGAGTTCTCTGCAAGGAGACACGTCCCAGAGTGTAACCCGAAGCTATGAAAAATGGTCGACGGATTTCTGTTCAATGTTGTGCTCTGCCATACATGTCAAGAGCAATTACTATTGTTTAGCAGCACAAGTTTCTTAAATACCAAAAGCATGTATGCATAAATTTTTTAGCTAATTTGAAATTAGCATTGGTGCATATAGAATGGCGTTTCGATCTCGATTTAACTTTTATTCTCAGTCCGTCTAGGTTTCAGTAGTAAACTGTCACCCTTCCCTAAAAGGGTGTTTTGGTGTGCTATTCCCTAAATTCTTTACTGACACAGTAACTTTTGTAGCGGGCAAAAAGCCTAAATCAGGAAAATGAAGCAGACATTTGTATTATTGATTGCCCGCATTTTAACGGGAGAAGCATAATATATCATTTTACAGTTGTACTCGTCATACCTCCACACTGCACCAATGACGAAACAAATCCTCCTGATATTAATCAGTAACATATATTTTTTTCAAAGGTTCATTTGTCATAACTTTTTACCCTGACCACGGCCACGGCCTCACGTTCTTGGGCACACACGTCCGCGAAACGAGAACGTGATGAGAAATCAAGATGTAACAAAACGCATTCGACGATCACACGCCCAGTTTGCAACCCCAAGTTGGTATATGTAATACAGCAGCAGCAAGTAGTGTGTATCTCCTGATTTATTATCACACCAGAAAAATGACCAATTGAACGAGAAAAAAAATCAAATTATAGATGAAAAAGAAGGGGGATGATGAAGAAGATGAGTCAAATTGGGAGAAATAGTTAAGTCACATGTTTTTATTGTTTTCTAAATAACGACTATAACGTCGATATTACGGGTAACAACTGGGAATTGGCAGGAATTTATCGACGAAAAAAAGTAATCATTAACACCTACCTGTAACAATGCTCACTATTAAGTATAAGAATGGTCATCATTATAAACTATCATTATACTGATGAATCTCTGTTGAGTAAACCATTAGTAAAGGTAAGTACAAGTAAGTATAACAAGATAACGGAATGTGACAGGAGTTTGTACGTTTTAATGATTTATTTGTTTCGACAGTCAAAAAACAATACTCGCAAATATTTTCACCTTCCCACAATTCGCCTGCAACCACACGCCAGGATATATGTATGTATCTGGTCGGGTGATCCGCCAGAGAGACAAGAGTAGTGGATGCCTGGCAGATTTGACATGAGAGGATCGTGTCAATCCTGTCATTCCCATCATCGCCATCCTCATTTTTCAAGTGACCTTTAGCCCAGCAATACATTAATCCCTTTTTTCCATGATGTAAACCTTGGCGCATCATACAAATGTCAATAATTGGTCATGTTCTTCGTCATCTTTCCTGGCACTTGCAGATTACAACAATGAGTTTGCTCGGTTCATTCAGTTCACACTATTCCAATTATGTGTGGTGCTGTGATGGGGCTCACAGTACTCAAGTGCAACCAAGTAGAAAGAATGTCTTCTTGATTGATGATGAATCACAAATTGTTTTTCTGCCCCCATCAACAACACAAAGTTATTCGCATAGAGATAAAAAACAAAAATGCCAGGAAAAGGTATTTCCACCACTTGCTTTAATAACATATCAAAGTAACGTTTCATAGTGGATTGAGCATCTTTCTGAAAACTACCTATCCGTCAACCCTTTCATCATCATCATCATCGTCGTCGTTTTTAGCAAAAATTTGAGTGAGGAGGGACGTGAACGTGTGAATGTGTGTGATCGCCAACAAAATGTTCAACTTTTAGCTGCTACTCATCACACATGAACATTTAAAAAAATCAAATTGTGGTGGTGCCATAATATTATCCTGTTTAAGGTAGGTGTGCAGCACATACCACATCCGTTTTTCTACACGAAAGAGTCGAAACTAAAGATTGCATATTTTTTTTACTGAACCAAGTGTTTATGTGCGTATTATGTATGTTGCCATGCCTGTGAATATTTTTTGTGCTGCTCTA
The DNA here is from genome assembly GCA_004115045.4 of Sinella curviseta. Classification (NCBI taxonomy): domain Eukaryota; kingdom Metazoa; phylum Arthropoda; class Collembola; order Entomobryomorpha; family Entomobryidae; genus Sinella; species Sinella curviseta. Next base: position 19,774,918 of record CM065489.1, on the reverse strand, counting down.
TACTTGTCTACCAGCCAGCAGACAACAGTTATTTGTGAGAAGTTTGTCTTTTCATTGGAATGATGTATTATGTAGATTTTCACGTTGTTGTAGTAATGATGATGCAAACACTTCTAAAAAAATCCTTGTCTTTTTTCTTCTTCTCCTTCTTCTTTCTCTTAAAACTTATTGATAATTAGACACTTGAAAGGAAAGCATGAGAAGGAACCAACAGTTGTTGTGTGAACTGATTCACTCTCCTTTACATCCTTTTGTACATGAAAAGGGGGAAGAAAATCAATTCAATGCCATTGTGAATGTACTTATACTACACTTTACGTGTAAATGATTTAAAAAATCTTAAACATTTTATTCTATTTGTTCATTCCTTAACAATTTTCGGGAGGAGGTCGTGTACCTGCAAGTAATAAACAATAGAGTTGTTTGGGTTGCTGCATCCAACTTACCTAACAACATTCAGCTATATAAGCTCCTATTATGCAACGATGAGTGTTCATAAAATATATTCTGTTGAGGTCTATTTAAAGCATACAAAACCTACACGTAGTCTAAAAAGTTCCAATTGTGTTGAGTACAAAGAGTTTAGTATACAGGTCATACATGTGTCAAGCGATTTTTTCCAACTACCGAGAACCAATATTCCCAAGAAACAATTTAGGGCTAATTAAATGTCTCTCTGTACAATGTGCAATTTTTTCAATGTCAGATAGGTGATTGTAATTAATATGATGATGATGATGATGGTTGTTAATAACGATTCAAACTGTTCAGCATATTATGGGTTCCTGCCTTATTTCCTAAAAACGCAGCATAAACGTAGCATCCATTTCCTTATCTGCCTTCTTCCGTCAATCAGCATTACTTCAGTGTTTTACCGCCAAGACCAACCCTATTTTCTCTAGGCATTTATCTATCTGATTTTGATCTTCCTAATGTGTGCTCAAGTGGGTGTAATACTTACAAAGTAATTTAGCACTTGTGTTGCTTAATATTTATCGTCGTTACCTATTTATTCCAATTTCTGCATGCAACGGGATGTTTTTTTGCCTTGATTTTTTTGGATAAAGTTAAGTTTCTAACGATAGGGAAATGTGACATGAAGAAGAAAGATTGAAGAGATGCGTCGTGTCGAACTGTACAAGGAGTTTCCCCTATGTTGGTGTGCACTGTAAGGTGGTGTGTGTGTGTGTGTTTGTGAAAACACATGTAATCGTTCTCCGCAGTAATGATAGTCATTAGTAATGGGACATGTGAGAGAGGAGGTAAAAACCTTGACTGATATAATAATAATAAGTGTGTGCATAAGGTCTGCAATTTACTCATGATATTGTAAATATTGTCGTGGTATCCTGTTTTTCTTGCGTTCGCTATTATTTTCTAAACATGAGATTATGCATATTTGCATGCATTACTATTTTTCGTTTTCAGTCCCGCTGCTTTCCAATACGCTCACAAGAGAAAACGGATATAATGAAATCGAGACGACTTTGGCTGTCACGATATTGATGTGCATTTTTGCGTATGAACATTTCCTCCTCAAATGACAAGCGTGCTGAGTTTTCTTTTTGTTTTCCTCAAGAAAGTATTACCTACCTAATATATGCATGGCAAGGGAAACGGAACAGAGCAAAAGTGTAAACCATATTTGACCGTTGGGTACAGCGAACAGAAATATTAACGTGCCTAAATACGTATATAATACTTAACAATTTAGTAATGATTATCATTTACTGAAACATTTACAACTAATATGGACTAATACTAGAAGAGGACATAATATAGTAGGCAGTAACAGTGATCTGCTGACATTTCTTTAGTGGGAGTAGAAGTGGGATTGGCGCCTTTTAAAACGGGAAAGGGAAAAGTTGCTAACGTACAATTATTATTAAAAACTGTTGCTTGCTGCTACCGAATGAATACAATTGGAAAATGACAGAAGAGTCAAACGCCACGCTACTGCTTCCGCCATCCTCACCCAACTTGCTTAATTTCTCATTTTATGCACTTTTCAATTTCACAAGAAAAGAGTGAGTAGGAGAGGAAAAGCTACCTGTCTTGTGCTGTGATGATGGTGGGATAAAAAAATTGTAACATTACTCCCGTTTCGTTTCACCTTTTCTAATAAATTTAGCGGTTGCAAAATTCATTTTTATTATTTCATAGCAGTTATTATCCATTATGCTATTAAGTTGGCATAACTACCAATGTGGGGAGTTAATTAATATAACTGCGTACAGTCCCAGCGCTAAATGCTTTGTACGTCTGCATTTAGTTTGCTACAAATTACGAAAGAGAGAGACAGAGAACGGGAAACTCTAAACAAAGAATGAAACTAGATAATAGCAGACTATGCCGGCCGACATTTTTTTCCTTGTTACCAAATTAGTTCATCGTACACTTTACATCAGAGCCAACACAACAACAGTCTACTCAAAACTTTATATGCGAAACTGGCTTTTTGTAAAAGTGCACTTTTCTTTCAAAGCAAAAGCGTCAAGCATCCTCCGATGCTGCTGCTTAGAAAAGAAACATTAAAAATATATGTAGTTTGGCCTGTACATACTCGGGCGAAATAATAAACAACTTTCCTGAAGCCCCACAAAGAATCATCATATATTTATTCAAAGTCAAGTACATAAATCTGTCCCGGCTTGGTCGGTTGGCCAGTGTGTGGTGCTGATTTTGGTTCGGTTTCGTACGAAATGTACGAATAAGAATGATGTGATGGACAATTATCGTGAACATGTCTTCTAGTCAACCTACTATATTAATTCCACGTAGAACTGCTTTATCACCCATTTACTGCTGCTGCAAGACGAGCACTACCACTGAAGAAGATAAGTGGGTTGGCGCTGGCTCCGACTCCTTTTTATTTATTTTTTTACGCCATGGCATGCCTATAGGATACAGTGTGTCAGCAGCGCAGTCGTAGTCATATTTTTTGCTTGCGTCTTTGATGCCGTTATGTACATATCTCTGACTCTGACTGTCTCAAAGTACTTTACGTAAATATTATGCTGGTAGGTATTTTGTAAGAGGTGCATGGGTAGAAGAGGAAGGCACGTAAAGATTAATATATTTTCATCGTTACGTAGCCAAGTTTTTGACCATGTTATTGAGTTTTACGGCAATGTGATTAATTCATACAACCTGATTAATTTGTCTCTTTAGAGCATTAGACCAGTCAGCTATTTTATGAACGGATGGGCAATTTTCCCCTCATTACGGCTTTATGACCACTTTTCCTGTAAGTCATTTCTTCCTTTTCTCTCACACTTTGTGTGCCTTTCATTCATTTCAGAGTAGCGCATATATTTATTTTTGCACATTTTGTTTGTCCGACCCAGCAAACATAGTAGAGGTAGGCAGGTAGGTATATCTTTTTTACATAGTCAATAAGATGATGAAACGTTTTTACTCATATTATGCAATTGTTTTGTGCTGTCAGATAATAGATTTTACATGTCCGTTCTAGAGAAACGAAGAGAGAAAGAGAAACATTTTACTGTCATCGCCTCATTTTCAACAAAAACCAACTAACTACTCAAGATGTACTTTATTCATTGCAAAAATGTCTGTATTTACTCTACCATCAAATACATTGTGCGAAATAATGCAAACCTCTCTGTTCGTTACATAAAACTGAGGTTCAAGGATATTGTTTATTGTTCAAATATAAAGATATACGGTAGACAATTGAAATTACATAAACCATAAACTGACTACCTACATCATTCCTTTAAAAAGTTGCTCGTACTACCTACTGGTTATTAATCTCATGTCTGTGCATTTGTATGCTCATTACGAAAATGGTTTAAAAAATCGGGACCAATTCAATTCAAACTTGAAATTTACAATTAGAAGCTCAAAAGATGCTCTATCTCTTTTAGACACACGGATGACTTATGCGGGTAGAAAGGCTGCCCGGATTTGTTGTTGTATGAGTATTTAGTTTGATTGAAGATAAAAGTTTTTGGGGTTTTCTATGATGGCAAGTATTTCCGACTGCCCGAACATTCTCACATTTCCCCCATAGCTTCAAACCATGATAATTTCAGTTTTTATGGATGGCCGTGGATTTTGTTTTGTGTTTGTGTAGGGAGCTGAGTAAAAGAAATGAATGAAATATGAGGTACATTTGCAATCAAATGCTGGACATTACTGTTGGGTGAGGAATGCAAAATGATTAAAATGCTCAGTATGTACTGATGCATTTAGAAATACACAAGCAGTTTGTTTACTACATGATGAGCAAGTACCTAACTCAAATGAGTGCAGTTAAGTTTCCAAACGAGATATGCGGTATGTGTACCCACCCAAAGTTGCCTAATCTACGGTCACCATCCCATGAACTTATTATATACAAAATAGTTTTTCGGCTCCTTTTCCCGACTGAAATATTTTATCTTTGAATCTCGGTAATTCTTTACTTTTTGTGACACACTACCATACTGTCCGAAAATGATTCAAACCGAAGAGCAAGCTAGTATACAGCATCAACAAAATGCATATTACGTATCTCGTTTCATTTGTGTACATGACTTGCGTTGCGTGCAGCGTCGCTCAGTTTTCTTAATTCATGCAATAATTGTACCTGTTAAAGGTATCTTGTGCTAACTACTGACCATCTTCCACCACTCAACTACTGTCACTGCCACCACTATCATTATCCCAATCTAAACAACCGCCTATCGCTAACGCCACCATATCATACCGGTATCATAATCATCGTTTTCGCTAATATGCCATTCTTGAGGTCATGAAATCTCTCCTCGCTACAAGTGAGTCAGTGTGCATTTTTTAGCAAATTTCAATAAAAAAGGAACAGCAAAACAACATCAACTACTGACTGACATTGCCCTTGTCATCCTGGCTCCCTCATCACTTCTTAGGTATGATGATGACGATAACAGTATGTATTGAAAACCAGAGATCAATGAAACCATGTATGTACATATGTTCTAGGTACATTATCTGTGTTGCATCTATTTAACTCGTTGTTTCACTGACTGACTGACTGACTGACTGCTACGCTTTCTTTGAATCTTTGCCCACTTGTCTGCCAAAACAACAGCACACAAGCATAACAAGAGGAGTCATAGAAGAAGAAGAACAACTTTGCGAAAAAAAACCCACTGGTCAAGTCGACACTACTTTACTTACTTGCTGTCTATATCTTATGTATGCAAGTCACATTTTTACCACTTCTATTAGGTATTATTGCTATTATGACTACTATGCTACAATAATAATGCAACATACCACTCTACTGCATATTACTAGATGAGAAGGCATGCATGACTAAAACTAAAGGGATTTACAATAAACAATAAAATCCCGTTGGACATCCTCAATGTGTATGTCAGGAATTTGGTTACGAGGCCCATTTCTTTTTCACCTTGAATAATAGAAGATGGAAAAGCATCTTTTTTTTCTGCAGAGAAGAAAAAGAGTCTAAATAAGCCTTGATTACTTTCGGGGCATGTATTACATTACGTTTCTCATCATATCATCACCATTATCGTGTAATTCATGGAAATTGTACGCACAACAGCTACGAAATGGATGCCTGATGCAATTTGAATTTAATATTTAATACACCCTTCTTTTTCTCCCTCATAAACATGTAAGAGCTTCATCATCATCATTATTATAATAATTATTATCTTTAATTCTTTTCTGCAAAAAAAATTGTTGATTCGGGTTCTATTTTTCAGAAGAGACGAAGAAGAGGTTTTTTAATTTAATGAAGGAATAGATCACATTTAGGGCCAAAATTATGCAACTTGTAATATATTAACGGGTAACTGTAAAATATTTTTTCCAAAACAATACAGGACATGCATAAATAATGGAGAGTGCACGCTGGTACTTCCTCTGCAGGGTATCAAAGAAAGAAGGAATCACAATCATGACAATGATGATGATGATAAAGGAGTGCATGCCTGATGGTGCATTACTGACCAAAAGAGCATTTCGTATTGTACTTTAAAAAATAGCCACAAATGGTTTAGCAATATAATACAACTAGCATCTCTGCATCTATCTCCCAAACCAAAAACGAATCATGTATGCATGAATGCATGGCGTACAACAGGCTAGATATCAAAACAACCAGTAGGTTGACCTCGAAAGCTGAAAATGTTTTCCCAAGAGGTTTAACAATGTGCGTACATGACTTGCACACACACTCACACAACGCTACGCATGCTGCATGCCCTTACGACTTTTTTAAAAGATGATACTGACATTTAAATGATAGACTGTTGATCCTGAAATACTAGCACGCAATAGGACTAACTATTGTAGTTGCAGATTGATGAATGAGAGGGTGAATGGAATCAGATTTTGCAATTTTTTTTGTAAACAATGTAGTTTGTGTATAATAATAATGTGTGCTTTACATACATCATCGTTTCTCTTTTTTGCCACGAGGTTTCTTTTTCCTCCACACAAGCAAAGCACCTTTGTACTTCCTTCAGGTTTTTTTTGCACCTTTGTACTTTTTCATTTTAAAAATGTCTGACCACGAAAAAGGGTAAAAGATGCAGATGGGTATATAATAATATGCAAGACATCACGTCGCCGAGCCGACTTACTTTGCGCTGTGAACAAAACTGCGCTGAGAAAAAAAGACGATGAACGAAAAATGTGTATGCATGACCGACTGAGTGACTGTAAAATACTGAGATAATGTGAAAAAAATTAGGATGGCTTTGCCACACACCCTGCTCTCGTGTGTGCATAATAGTGAAGATCGTATTATTTTTAAGTATTTCTTCTTCTTTAGAGATGAAGTCTATTTAGAATACGAAATAATATTACAATTTATAATGCGTTAAAGATGTACGTCATTATTTATATGTATTAAACTATTAAACGCAGATATGAGTATATAATATCGAATTATAATCCTCCTCTGATACGATACTGTTACAGGTAGGTATCACATCGAGCAATAATAATTTTTATATATTTTGAATGCAATATTCATGTCATTTTTAGCATACTGTAACAAGACAAAACATCACGTAGTCACTAATATGCACTTTTGCTACTACTGCCATATATACATACCTAGCTAACGGCTCCCAGCAGAAAGATAGTTTAAGCAAATAAGGCCCTCCAATTCCCATGAAATCACTTAATGAACCGGTGGTATACTTTTTGGCTTTTAAAATTGATGGTTCTCAATGTTGAATTGGTTGGAAAATGATGTACCACCACCACCAAAGTTAGAAGTAAAGAAATGATGTTTGGATGACGAGACGGGAAAAAAATTGTACGTGCACAGTGCACTGCACTGCAATATATATGACTATTAGGTAAGGTCTAGTTTAGCCTTGTTTCATTTTTACTTTGCATTTCCCCGTTCCTTCTTTTCTCTCTTTGTCGTGATTTTTATATATATTTATTCTGCTGCTGTTGTTGCTGATCGTGATGATGAGGGTTATTATTTTCTTTTGGGCAAATAATAGTGTACGTATAATATTATGTTGCAGGATACGCAAACAACAAATCACTACCTCCTTCACTATTGCAACACTAAATACAGCGTGTGTAGTGGTACAGCGTCTGAAAATGCTACCGTAAATTGCTTTTTACGCACAAAGATAAAGCACGAAACCAAACCTAATAAAGCCATCATTATTATATTATCTGAGTACGATCAGAAATCTATTTACGGACGGACGTTGTAAACACTGTGTAGTAAAAACATTTTGTGTACTAATATGCTTGACAGATTGCTTTCCTTTATCTTATCAGCATTCTATAGATGCAACTCTTCTTTATCTTCTTCTTGCGCTTGCTGTCAGTTATAAATGTAAAAGGATCCATATATGCAAAAAAATACAGGAGGTATTTACTTGACAAAAATTAGGCTTGAAGGTCAGGTGTAAATTTGAAAAAGTAATCCCACGACGAGACGAGTAATATTACCATTTTTGTACGGATAACGTTTAGCTGAAAGCTGACTCATTTGTTGAATTGAAAAAAAAACGATCTGGGAGAGGTGAAAAAGGGTGTGTGTGTCTGTGTAATGAATAAAGGAATTAAGGATAACGTATACTTTTCTCCTCTCATATGAAAGTCTTATGACAACAATTAGCATGGAATTATCATATTAATTCTGATTCTTTTGGCAATTCCTCCTATTCAATCTGCATTCAACGTATCCTCAATTCTACTCATGTGTCTAATCCGACAAAATGCTCTTTGCATCGGTGCATACTCATTTTCCTGTAGACTTGAGTATAAGGAAGTCTTTTTAAAGAACACAATACACTTATTAAAATTCGCAAAAAATTATAGCCATGAAAGTTATAATAAAAGTTTCGCTGATCTTGTATATCATACACATAAATAAAGTTAAGTAGTTTGATGAAATGAAAGTATTTCCTACCTGATTTGTCTCCAACTTGACTTTTGAAGAGGACGCAGAGTCCTGTCTCGAAATTGACAGCTTGGCATGACAAATTAAGTTTGCACGCCTCAACACACTCGGCCAGCTGAAGAGTTCCAGCACGTGTTTCAAGAATATCATGAGGAGCACTATACATCCAACCAGTAACAAGCTCGAATGTTGCATCCTCTGCTGGACAGTTCACAACAGAGTACTGCGCCGAGGCCATTCCGAGAACAATGGCCAAGGCAAAACCACTTGTTACACACCACATTGTAATCTACAACGGTTGTCAATAAAAAAATCTCTGAAAAAATATTTTCTTTCCGATATATAAAAACCGTCACTTTTGTGAAGCAGCGGCGGCGGATTACTTTGAACGTTTACGAAAAACCCATGGATAAAAAAGCTTTCATTGCACTAAACAAAATTTCACTATGTATGATTTTTCCTGTATCCAGAGACAGGATGTAACGTTTTGTACTGGGAAAGAAGCGGGTTTCACATTGGGCCGAAATTAAAATTAAAAAATGCTGAATGAGAGAAACTTTTTGTTGACTTCCTTTAATTTTACCCGTGTATTAATCAATATGAAAAAGGATCGTGCACAATTTTGAGTCAATACTGCTGGCCTTCACGAAGTGTACGTGAGACTTGACCAAGAGCAGGAACTGATTTGATAGTTGAGAACAAAGTCGCATTGAACACATCTCTTTCTTTCTTCGTTCAGGTTCTTTCTTTTCGAGCCATTTTGCATCGCGTCTCTTGACAACGCGCAGCAGCGTCAAACCTTTTGAATGCTATTAAAACATAGGCAATACCTTTTAAATACACAAGGCATCCTCAGTACCAGTTAACGCTGCTAGTTTGCTCTACGCAGACCTCGTCAAGTTAAAGCTTAGAACCTGTGGTTGAGGATGCCTCAACAATGGAGTAAGTAGGACCGAGAGCGTCGCAAGCAACAGGCATTACATAGACAGATGTGATATGACAGAGAGTCCTTTCCTCTCTTTAAATTAAAGTATTAACAAAATAATGTTAGGTAAAATCAACCAAAGGCTTTTTTCATGGCATACATAAAGATGATGCTTCGAACAGCAGAGGTTTGTCTTTTTTCCTCGTCTTCTTTCAAAAACGCCTGGGAAAGGCATGCTGTTATCAATGTGCATGGGATATTGGGAGAGGACATAATTCGTCATCTTGTGTATAGAACACATCACTCATCATACACGACGAACGTTAGTTTTACTTTGCTTCAGCTACTCCGATGAAATAGTAAGCCTTTTTACATTGTGAGTGTCGTTACCTATTATTCTTCAGAGGTTGCTTCTCTTTTTACTCCTTTTCGCTACCAGCAGTAGCAGCCAGCTGCAGCCTTAACATTTCACATGAAAGAAAATGCAGTTTACTTACTTGATGCATGCACGCAGTGCATCCCTATACAACAGTATTTCCTTGGTTTTTCATAAAAGTCGCATAAAAATGCACGTATAAGATTACTAGATATTATAGAGGTATAATTGGATTGGGAGTGTGTCTGTGTACCCACTCATCAACCTAGTCAGGTAAGTGAGTTACGGTGAGGTTGAAAAGGCTAGCAGCGTTCATCATTGGTTTATATACCGTCTTTTCTCCGTCGTCGTCAGTACAACTGTAAGCCAACGTCCGTGTTCTAAGAACCATCTCTCTGTTGCCTGTCTTTTCTTCTTGTTGCTCCTTGCAAACAGCCTCACATACATCATAGCCTGTGTGGGATTTGCAAAAGCAATTGTTGCAATATTTCCTTCGAATGGGATTCGCGAAGCATGGCATGCGTGAATGGAAGCACAGCGTAAACCAAATAAAGATTTTGCTATACGCATGCTCTGGCATTCACGCAGTCCCGGCAGCTATCGCAAAAGTTATCTTTGCCAGTACAAATGTGTGATGTGCGATAACATTTATAAACGCTTCTTGAATTTGAATGCATTTCAACGTGCTAGATAATGTGTTTGCTTGCGTCAGAATAATATGTCAGATCCTACAACAGTATATATTATTATATTACGTGAAGTCAATGGGGCCATGCTGGTAAAGTTGAAATGGAGAATGGAGAGATATTTTGTAGGAAAAAAATAAAGAAAAGCTTGTCATGCATCATGCATGGAAGAGGCCGATTTTGCTTTCTTCATTTTTTCAAAAAAAAAAAAAAAAAAAAAAAAAAATGTTCAAGCAACCGAAATTGCTGTAGAAACAAAACAGAGTCTATTTTTTTTGTAAATTAAGTCATAATTGTATATAACACAGGAATAATTATAATAACAATAAATTTTAATGGCACCTTCATTTTTAGACTTTTTTACAATTTGAATCTCGAATAAGAAAAAGGACAAGTTTACACCGGGATTATAGTTCAAGGAAGGCTTAATTCAGAAGCAGGGTAAGGTTTTGTGTACAATAAACTGTTATAGGAGTGGCAATTTAATTATAAACTGAGTAATTAGAGTAACATTACAAGTTACTCTGTATAGTAATTTGCATGCTAATACCGATACTGAAATGCTTCATAAATCCAGTAAGAACTTTATTTTTTAAAGGGAATCAACGTCAGCGAGAATGGCTTCCATGCATATTAAACCAAATGCTATGAGAAGCTGACACGATCACGATCAGCTAGGCTGCAGTAGTGAAAGAACAACCTTTTCTGCCTGCTGAACTTTTACACGAGGATAATATTCTTACACATGACCAGTGTCATTTAATTCTACCTTATAGCTAAACGCTCTATGACGCTATTTGGTATTCATCTCATAATCAAGTGCAACTGTAACGTCAGTAGTGGTACATACATAAACATTGTAGCAACAGAGATACACCTCCACTCTTCATGGGCTTCGTTATATTCGGAGTTGACTTATTTTCCATTTTTGTGTTTAGCGAATAATAATATCGGTATCATCCTTATGTATCATTTCGACCCAACACCTTTTTCAAGTTTGACGTAATATAGACCTTTGCTCACTCCCAACATTTTACTGTAAAAAGAGGATTTTTCTATAATTGATATAAATGGTTTACATGAAGGAAACTGCTACCATTGAGAGGCATAGTAGTACGTTTTCATGCTTACTCACTTTTCCAGAAAAAGTTGTGTATCGTCGTGTGTGTAACAATTTTCATTGTCAGTAGATATTGGAAATTTGGAGTGATATATTTTCTGACGAAAAGGAAAATTCTATTTTTCCCTTCCGTTCTTTTTTTGTCGACTAAACTCAAGTCAAAAGACTGATAAAATGGTTATGAGCTACATAATAGTACAACTGATGGAGACGAGGGCAACTATAAAAAGGTCCTTATACCTTTCCCTCTCTCACACATAATTAAATACGAAGCTAAGCTTAATGTTGAGCTAGATGAACACAAGCAACAATCATAGACATCCTCATATCTCATATCATCCACATTATATAGCTTCTGGTTAAACGCAACACTTACCATGATGATGATAAATACATCACGGAAATTTTACTATTTCAGAGCACACGAGAACTCAGAAAGTTGAATGAAAACAAGAATTTTAAAGCATTTTTCGCTATATACCTACTGTATCTTTTTCTTATATGCTTATATGTCATTCGACGTTTGTATCATCATTAAGGAGATAATTACTACGTAAAATATGTGCAGCTTGTTACTAGCCTCCTTTGCTGTTAACATTAAGAGGGTGTTGTGCTCTCCTCTGAAAACATGAATCTTTACGTTTCAAGACGCTTGTCATAAGATCTCTAATAAACTAAAAGTATAAATCATTTTTAGCAGACAAGAAGACCAGGAACGATAAACCTTATAATATAAATGGGGTATATAGCGGCAATATACGGCTAAATTATAAATGGGACTGTATGTGCGTGTGTAGTGTTTACAATTCACACAGAGAAATTACCCGAAAAGTCATTCGTCTGCTGCCGAGCAAAAACCTAACCGTGGCTGCTTTTGCATATGTATACACAACTAACTACCTAAACTGGTATTCCTGTAAAATCATCACGAAATTAAATAAGTTACTGATCATCAGTTTTGAAAGCGGTGCTGAGCGTTTCGATTTGTAAAAATGAAATGTTTGTCCTTTATTCGTCGAATACTTACTCTAAATCTCAACCCGATTTTGTCTTAACAACTAATGGACATGCAATTACAACCGTCCAAACACTGTGTTTTGCTCACTTATCCGTAATTGAATAATTGTTTCAACCTGAAATCAATTCGTCAGAACTAGTCTGCGCCGTCGTCCGCAGAAGCTACACAGTATTTTTCATATTTATAACCCGCCTCTAATGTGCCTATACAATTTTCGCCGATTTCTATAGACTGTTCTACTCACCTTGACGTTCTCAATCTGCTCTGTAAACAATTTTAGCCAGACTAAGAAATTTAATCTTAAGGTAGGCTATAAATATGAAAAATACGGTAATTTGTTTTGCTGGGATTAGGCCGAGTCGGAGAGACTAAGCAATAAGCAACATATTCTACATTGGATTCAGCAGCCTGTTGTTGTAACGAAAAAAATAAGAACATGAATGAAACTACATATATAGCATACCTATTCAAAATACTGCATGATTACAGTGATCATTGTTCATTATATCATTCGCCTCAAACGAAGTAACAGAAGAAGATCAGATAAAAGATGCTTGTGATGATTCCATTTCAACGAGAATAAAAAATTGAATCGTTATCGACTTTTTCTCTCAACATTTAAAAAGTCGACATGCTTTTATCTGATGATGTAAGTAAAATTAACTTAAGCCGAAATGTAACTTACAATTAGTTACTCCATGTTGCTTGTCAAAAATGAGAAAATGTCAATTAGAATGACGTCTTTGTAGTTCTGTTACCTTTTTGTCTAAGGATTGAATGCTTCGGTTTCATTATCATCCAATCAAGTCCCTTTCAGTTTATCTGACTTTCTAGCAATGTACCTATGATTTCAGTGATGAAGCCACATTCACTCAAGAAGTACGCTTTTTACAAAACCATTCATCCCTACTCGGGGAGTTAAATGGTTTTGGGCACATTTGTGCTCAAGAATGAGGAGGAAGGTACCACCAGTGTGCACTTGAAAAATCCTAGCTTAAAGATAAGAGATCAGCATTAAAATGGGACTTACCGAAAAAGAAACCTGTCTTTCATTTAAATTGACGGCTATTTCATTGCAGATACACAAAACATTATATTTAAAAAGTGACTTTTGCGCCTGCTGCCATCATCGTCATAGTCATCATCTGTATAATAATTTTTCGTCGGGTTGTGTCGAAACCAAGTTGTACCTATGTCCTTCTATATACGACCATTAGCCATTATTGCGTATGCAGTGAGGTTCGAAATGCCATAATACCAGTAGTCAGTCAGTCAGTCGCTGCAAGATCGTCATCAACTTATCATTTTTGATTTTCTAAGCGGACAGTTATGCAAATAATATTACGGATTTTTACACGGATGCATAATATCATACACAATAATATATTTATGCCAGACAAAATGAAGAAAAAATGTTTGAATGAATTAAATATAGGTGACCATGACATGATGTTGTTATGAAACCCAGTGTGCAGCAAAGCGATTTGAAGGAGCCAGACAAAATTATTTGAACAGCATCTCAAGGTAACGACTTGTGTGCATGTACGAACATAATCTTCAAATGAATTGAATTCCATGATTTAATCAACACGAACAAACAATGGTGCATTGCATTGGTAATATTATTTCAGGATTTTGTAGATAATCTTCTTTTCGTCCTTTCTATCAGAGTGGTTTATTTAGAAGATGTACCTACATCAGGTTAAGAAACATGCTACAACTTCATATTCTTCTTGCTTTGAAAGATTCAAATGATTAGAATCAAACTTCTATTGCCATCATCATCATTATGTATATTTTTGTTCCTTGATCAAATACCAAAAGGGTTTTATTTTATTTTTTGTTAGAACATTATTTACTCGTCTGCCTCTGTCCTAGTTATTTTCATGATAACGCTCAAATGGTTCATATAACCATTTTGGCTGCTCCCTGTCAGGCACAATCGAAAAAGAATTAACCAAGGACACAGGAATTAGGATGTATTTTTGACTCTCGTATCGGAGTCTCATTCCGTCAGTAAGCTGGAGAGACAGACTGCCTCCAGCACCAATTTCCGTCGGCGGATTTGGTAGCGCAATGATTTGTATTATTACATGCAGGAAAAGGGTCGGATCGTTGGATCTAGATCATGTGTGGAATGATCAAAGCCACCTGTTCGGCTTCTTCGGCATTTCATGACGCCACAAAGTATTTACTCTAAAAATGGGACGAATGCACCCTTATATTAAACAATTACATACATATCATAGGGGCAATTCAATGTATAACAATGTATTTTGTAAAGAAGGTTATGCAAGCACGCAGACATGCGGCATGATTGTCTGCATTATTTTTATGCTATTAAATTTCATCATCACCATCTGCCTATAATCAAATTACCATTTTAAGCTCTCAAGTCACAACAACAACAACACCAGCAGAGCCATTGTTTTTAGATTTCAAGTTTAAGGTCAACCTGATTTTGGTGTATCGACCGAAAAAGTGATGCACGCACCTTATATAATAGCTTGCTTGAATATTATCTAGGTATGTGCCTGTCTGTATTTTATCTTGTTCTTGCACGTATCTTTATGTGCGTAAATAGTAATGAATAAAGATTACACGGATATGCGTGTACACACCACAGTAATAAATTCCTTTACCAAAAAAACCTGGTAACCAAGTTGCTTGAAGATGCCTTTTTCGTTTACAGAGATTACAAGCAAAAGGAGCGAGTCTTGTGAAATCACCCAATACTGTGATACATCGCTGTTAGCTAAAATATGAAAAAGGGGCAACATTATGGTCATCCCAATCAACCGACATACACAAAAACTTTTGAAATGACACAAATATGAATGTAGTAGGAGGCGGGCCAGACCGAATGAGAATTATTCTGATGACTTCTTCAAAAAGAAGTCGAAAGAATTTTACAACGAATAGTAGTAGTGGAGTATAAAGTCCAAGTCATATTACAATTACAACTGGTTTTCGATAATAATGATGAAGTAGGAGCTGATGTAGAGACATTTTACATTATTTCAGGTATTTGTGCAGCAATCCACTGGTTTAATGATGCGGTTGTAAGGCTGAAAAGGATGAGTGATCAGATACGATGTAGTTCATTGTTATAATTTGCAGAATAATAAATAAAAGTAAAATATTTATTTTGTCCCTACCTACCTCCACAAATCGCTGCCTGTGTAAAATCCATGAGTGGGCATGTCAGGAGAGAAAACGTTCAAAGATCATTTGTCGTCTTCCCTTTGAGAGTTGATCGCTTACGCTATAAAATCACGTACAATATTGGATATTTAATTTTGTTTGATTGCTCAACTGCTATAAATTAGGTAGGAATTTGTACACAAGAGTTTTATGTAATTTAACTAATAGAGTTGTTATCTAATTTAAAACTGTTACAGTTGCAATGAGATCCAATTTCAGCAGATGAGGTCTTTTTATCATTTCATACTCCTAAGCCATCAGGTACTCCATTTCTGCGATTACTCAAAACCGTCTCACTGCTTGCCCCCTGCTTGTCCTCGTCACTGTCTTTCATTATGAATTTTCTTGAAATTGAAACAAGATATTAGACAACGTTATGGTCATTATATTTGAATGGAATGTGATTGAGGGTGATATGAAATGATGATGTCATGTAATGACAAATGCCATGCATTTTATCTGTGTTAGTATTACCTTAAAAACTCCCCTCCTTTCCATCATTCTTCGTCTGATTCTAGTTGCACCGAATCAAATTTTTATTTAAAGTATAACAGGGAATACTGTTCAGCTTTACAGGTTCTAGTGAAGAAGTAAATAACTTGGTTTGTTTATTTGTTTAAAAGTTTCTATTAAATCATAAAAGTATTTTTTGAACAAAATACAATACTTTTACCGTTTTATGTTTCATTTCACCCATTAGCAAAAAAACAACATCAAAAAGAAAAATAATATACTCCTTTGTCCTTTCAATGCAGAAAAAACAAGTGCTATTTATTAAACTCCAACTAATTTCATTTGTTTTGATAATGTAGTTAGCTCTAACGGTTCAGACTAGCAAAACATAAACAATAATAGAAAATAATAAGACGAAATACGAAAACGAATTTTTCCCAAACATTTAAACCGGCTTTCCATTTGAATAAAAAGCCAGACCACAAAGAAACAAGATTTAGGTAAGGGAAAAGGGAAAAGGTAACGTCCTGATTCTGTCTTTCCATTACGATTTTTGTTTGTCTCATCCCATCATGGTCAGTTACTATAATGGTGATTATTGAGGAAGTTGCCCATCTGCACAAGAAGAGTATAGTGCACGTGTAGTGCTATATGCATTTTGTGCAGCAAAGAAGTAAGATCATCGTCATTAGTTTTGAGAGTCCTCTCATATTTTTTATTGTATTTCTGTGGTGGTTTGCCTGTGCCCTGTTCAAAACCCTCATCATCTCAATAATAAGACGCTGTTAGTGCTGTCTTAATAGCACTTGTGCAATAAAAAGAAGCTTGAATATAAAAAAACCTCAATTCCTCTAACTTAATTCATTAAGAAGTTGCATCTTGCAGGGATAATAATATTAAAACTGCACTGCCAAGTGCTTAAAAACCGTAATAACCGTAGTATCGAGGACAAGAATTTATCTACTTATTAACGTTGTGCAAAATGCAGTAAAACAATGCCAAACATTTGTAGCACACTTGTCAGGGAAAGGAAGCTTACATGCAACATACTTTTCCCCTTTCTCTGGATATTGTCACCACTGTGTCACCAATTCAACGAGACTGGTGGACCAGGCGACCAGGGTGTCTGCGCGTTTGATAGCATTTGATTCGTTGTACTACTAAATGCAATTAGAAATATCACGCATGAGGATGACCAGTTGGAATTCGTAATATAGTTTTAAAGTTCAAGTTCAAAGCCATCAAAGCTCATTCATGGTGCGACCTGCGTCATTGCTATGATGCGCGAACTACTGCTGCATAATGCATAAAATTTTATGTTATGTTAAACGCCTGTTAATAACAGCGAGAGACAGGTCGAAACGTATGACAAGACAGTGATGAAACAGACGAGAAAATGGTGATTCACAACGAATAAGGAAGAAAATAATATTATGATTTTGTTTTGCTGCTTCTTCATACGTATATGTACATGAGCGTAATGTACCAATATCATGCACAACAGTTCTTTAAAGGAGATCGCACGAGACCGATGATGGTGAGGCGAAGATGGCTCGAGAAAGCTGCATAATCGTTACTGAAACTTTTGCCATACCGCACACGGACCCAATCCATGAAGAACGCTTCATTCAATTCCCCATATAATATTATTTCTAAAATCACACATATGTACCATTAGCCATTACTAAATTACTATCAAAGGCATACCAATATCATAGTTTGGTCCACATTAGTAATTCACACGTACCGGCCGAGTTAAAGAACCGACCGACTGAATGACCATTGCAAAAAAATAAGAATGGGCTCTTTCAAAGGAAGACGTTCCTTTCATTTTTGGTCGTAATTTTTAGTGCAGAGACCATACTACTATACGCAATCATATCCTTGCTGGCCGCATAGGCCACGTTTTTTTACTGTCAAAAGTTACTAGTTTTTCCCTGTACAAAAAATGTAGACAAGTAAATAGGCTAATAAAGAATTACAATGTCAATTATGTCAAGAGACACCTAAAAATCTCATAATCATGCCCACATGCTCCCTCAGAACAAGAAATCCTCATTTTCACGTTAATACTTTATGCCCTCGGGAATCCCTTTGACTAGGCTAAGTTGTGGTCAAATTATGGTTTTACAATTCAAGAATACTGCATAGAAAAGTAAAGTAAGTATAAAAAACGAGTGAAAAGCTATAGCTACTGAATGTTTTGGAAAGGAAGGTATGAGTTGGTGGGTTAAGTTTATTTATGTGATCCTTGTGTTCGGATCGGGTACGTTGCGTGCGTGTATTGTGGTCGATGGTGGTGGTAAAATGAAAGTAGCTTTCTAGGACGAACAACCCGTATATCAGCACAGCAATGCATTTGAGCCACATGATACGCAGTAAAAAGGGACTTCAATGTTTGTAATATTACTACAGTGGTTTGCATAATTTATCCAATGCCAACCTTTTAAATTATGTAGTCTACAAATTGTGAAATTCTATTGGAAAAGTTTGTGTGCAATCTTCACAATCAATAAACGATTGGGAAAAATACATAACATTCTATATATAAAAAGGATACAAAAGTCGTCGCCGTTTAACCGTAACTGCCACTTTGACATAATAATAGCAGATTATACGTTGGCCATTTATATTTTAGACGAGTCGACTGACATGCCACGTGCTTTAGGAAACTTTTTTTTAAGTTTCATAATCGCAAAGCTCTCTAACAATTAGTTTTGACCGATGCAGCTACTTTTCCGGTTCATAGAAATCGATTGACGAAAATACAATTTAAGAATCCAAACTCGTTCATGAGAAGTAAATTTGATGGACCCAGTTAGCCAAGGCAATCAGTCAATCTCAATATAGCATGATGTGTTCACTTGGCCAATGTACTAAACTTGAAAGCTGGTATTTAGCGTGCCGATAAGTCCTCTTTCAATTTTCAGAAGATTGCATCAAAAAGTAATTCGCAGCCTGCAATACCATTCACAATCTACCAGTAGGATAATATTCGGTTCGGTTACACATATTTATAATATTAAGTAGTTTGTATACAGATATGTATATTACTTAGACGAACTTAAGAATGAATTTAGCAAAAATATGAAACATGCGTGACGCTCTATCTGTCTGCCAAGCATAATTATGTAGGTATGTATTTTGTATTGTATCATCATAATTCAGCTCAACTCTTAACCCATTGCACCAGCACCAGTGTTGTCCCACAAAATATGTAATTTGGATTTCTGATTGTCTTGTTATTTTGCCTAAAGAAATAACAAAGCAATTACTTAAAATTCAGTTGTAAAGCGTCAATAATGTAATGGCCTTCATGCTGAGCTTGATGCTCTGACACATTCACACATTCCCATACGCTCGGAAAAATACTAATACATTATTTAATCCATCCAGTACTGTTTTTTTCTGTCTCACATCATCACACCAAGTATTTTGTGATCCCATCATAGTGCAGTGTTGTAAACACGCTCAAATTATCATCGAAATGCGTTATTTATGTAATGGAGCAACGCATCCGTTACCCATGTGTGCCTAAATTGCTGTATACAGATAAGTAATCTGATGCACCATATCGAAATATTTTTTTACAATTGCATGAATAATAATATGTTGATGAGTCCACATCTCTTCTTCTTTGTCAAGTCTGTTGTCAGTTGGCAGCGAGATGACAATGCACATGCAACCAATAACAAATGCACAAGAATTTGCATCATGAATAGTTTAGAAAATTTAAGATTAGCTAACGAAAATTGATAGCGAAATGCGAAAGGAAAAAAAGTGCAATATGTGGTAAGCGTATTCACGCTTAGGAAGTGAATGGTCAGTATTGCAAATAGCGGTAAAAAGCAGGAGCATCAACAACAGGACAAGACCTACTACCCCTGACCTTTAATAATGGTAATAATAATACCTGAAGAACAGGTGGGCCTGATGTGCATACCTGTAAAACTACTGATGATGAAGAGTTACCATTACGAACAACAAACAACTCATGTTACCAGTGTTACTTCACATTAGCTTTCATGCCTAGGCTTTAAAAACTTCTTTTTCTTTCTCGACGACTGTGCGAAAGGATGACGCTGGCTGATAATGAACATGAATTTTGTGGACGAATAAATATGATGCATCAAGTACGTTCAATGTTACAAATTAAGCTTCGCAGCTCATATTTTATGCTCTAGAGACCTACCTGTATTGAATTTTGAATTGAGTTTTAAAGTATAGGGATTTTAAGTCAAAGTTGATGTATTACAATTGGTCGATATGTCGTCGAGAATCCTGAGTCAAGTAAAAAACTATAATAATGAGCAATGAGCACCATCATCAACCAAGATGATAGGTAGTATTGCACAGTGGTACGTTATTGCCTTAATTATTGGATGAGCTAGGGCACAAACCAAGTTGGAATATAAAGGTGTGTAGAGTAGAGTGTTCGCCGATTACGCAAACAAGGGTTGGAGAAAACTAGCATATGTAAATACCTGCTCACCACTTTTATTAGGGAGCACTTGTGCTACCTTATAATTTCGTTCTGTGTGTCCGGTCCGTCCGTCCGTCCGTCCGTCCGTCCGTCCGTCCGTGAGCGCGATATCTTCCGAACGGAACTGAATTTTTGAATTCTGTTTTTTGCAATGGGTTCGTAAGCCCATAGGGACGGGCTCCATTGATTTTCAGCCCTCTAGGTCAACGGCAACCGTTAGAAACCGTTACTAGGTCAACTTTTTTAAATGACAACATATGTCAAGTGGCATATCATTCGACTCGTCTATGAACATAACGCATAGATCTGAGGTCATTTTGAGGTCAAAGGTTATCGTTTAACGGTAACGGCGATTTTAAATACATTTTTTCGTTTTATGCTCTCCTGCCAAGAATTTCGGACTCCTTCATGCTTGCCAACCCCATATGCCAACGGTAACGGTTAGAAACCGTTATGAGGTCAAATTGCAAGTGACATATCATTCGACTCGTCTATGGATGTAGCATATAGACCTGAGGTCGTTTTGGGGTCAAAGGTCGCCGTTTAACGGCAATGAAGTTTTGACACTTTTTCATTTTTGTGTTCTAACTTTTAAACAAAGGTGTTTGCTGAAGTGCTCCCTTTTTATGTTTTTACAAGAACCTAGTTTTTAGTAATGTAATGGCTGTATGTTTTATTCGCTGAATGAGATGTATATAAATTGTCAACTGACAGAGGATTAGAAATAATTATTTATGCTGCTAAAATTGCTATTGTTTTAAAGCTTATTGTTTTCCCTTCTTAATAGTTTCTTTCCTAACTGTCATGTCAATGAAGCAGGATTTTTATAGCTTTCTCCAGACCACTTTTGCACTAGTTACTACTGTAGACATTATATAAGAGCATAACTTACAGTATTAACATGTTTTTCTGATCGAATAATTTTAGTTTTTAACCCTTGAAGAAAACTCAAAGTCATAAAATATTATGTGTGTTTGTGTGTAGATATTGAATATTTTGTAAGATAAATAATTTATCAAGAAGACCTTGACATAAAACTTTATTCTACCAGAATTTATTGTAAAGCCGCCACTAGTAGAGTTTAGCTACCTATGTTTGTGCTGAAATAATTTTTATTGATGTTGGAGAAACAAGTATTAGTAACGAATAACAATACACAAAATTAAACATGCGGAGTAGTATGGTCATAAAAGGATAGCTTCATAACTCGTTACGCACAGTGAACAAGATTGATTTTGGGTATGCAAATATTAAGTGCCCATCAAAATCGTGACTCCACCTGAATTTCAGTCATCATGCAATTTTATATTCTAAATGTAAGTGAACCACCGCCATTAGAATTTCCGTATTTTATTATACATTTACGACACTAATGATGTAATATTACATTACTTTAAGTTAGTTACTCATTTAGCGTAAATTATTACAAAGTAAACAAAAAACAGTTAATTTTTTATGTGAAAGTTAGACAGGGATTTTAGAAGTATCTTTAAAAATTTTATTGGGTAATTATTCTCCTGGTTTGACCGTTCCATGTAACTATGAAACATTAATCGTTATTATATTAATAATAATATGAAACCTTGCAAATTGTTGATGGTATTAATGTCAAGATATAAATTAACCAATTTTTTTACAGTAGTTAATTTAAACTCCGAGAGGCCAAACATGGTGTCATCAAAACATCCTGAAACGTAGCCCGAAAACCTTATTAATAAGTAAACAATTTAGAAGCGAGCGTGCGAGAAAGATAGAATCGAAACATTTCTAAGGTAAATCCCAATAATATCTTCCTAATAATCTGTGAGAAGCCGTCAACGGTGTAAGCTCATCAGCACACATTGTAAATTTAGTACTTAATGTCACTTGCCAACAGTGCAATTAATAGGTATTCATCGCTGTCATAATATTTTTGGTGAAATGTGTCTCCTGTATAAACTCTCCATTCATTATGTCAATATATCCCTACTTAAGTTGTGCTATATTAAGTATCTCAACAGGTTTCGGTGAAGGATCGGTGTCTTAGTTATCAATTCTGTTACTTGCAATAATTTACGTAGTTACTTGTGTGAGTGTCGAGTACCGATCAGATAATATTGCACAACGATGCAACGGCCACACCAAAACGCGCAATAACTCAAAGTGGCAAAGTAAGTGCAAACTAACAATGCGATCAAGACCACCCATTACAAATGTAGTACTTACCTGTTCTGTGTTAAAAGTCACCATAATTTTGGTTGCGGTCAGATTCCGAGAATCTGGTTTTAACAACATAAGTTATATGTATCGTACATGTTCATATTTTATTTGCCATTAAAAAACGAAAGAATGGGAAAAATGATGTTCTTGCGCAAAAATGTGACCTTTAAAATTTAGTCACTTCAACGGACAAACACTGTTTTTCAAACGGCTTAAGAAGGAAAACGTTGTAATCTGTCTATATTTTATTTGCACCTTCTTGCAAATATGTATTATGAAGGAAAGCAATGCACGAACAATTTTAAGAACAGGATTGTTCTGGATTTTATGTTATCATTAAGCTAAATATTTACATTATGTGATCATGACTGAGTTTCTGGATCTGGGTAATCAATTCACGAAACCTGTTCGTGTTATATCGATTGTTAGAAGGACTTGATTAACGATTCGTTATAGACGATAAAGAAACTACATTGTTTTCTCAGCAGCCATTATGGGTCCATCGTTTTGCAGGTTTCTTTGTTTCTTATTGCTTGGTAATATCTTTAAAAAGGCAAGCACAATCATGTCAGCGCGTACAGGAAAATTTCTCTTCCAGTGCGATCGACTTGAGAACATGTTTACACTTTGCATTCTTTTATCTTGTTTTACTGTAAACAGTTGCATATCGACAAAATGTGAACTACAGAATAAAACAAACGAGGTCAACACATTCATTACAAAATAGGCAAGGGGAAATCTAATAATGAAAAATAAGCCATATAATATGATATAAGGTCTTCTGCTGTTTGGAAAGTCTTTATTTACCACGTTTCCGGTTGTTTTTATATTGTCATTTCATATTGTGCAACATGACAAATGTAATGTTTATTGTAATTAATGTAGTTTATTTACTGACATTGGGACGAGATTTTAATTAGTGTCTTTATACTCGAAGCATGTTACAATGACGTCAAGTAAAATTAGGAGAAGAATGATGGAATTGTAGCAAATTTCAAGGAGGCTGGTAGCCAGATTGGTTTTTGCGGCTGGTTGTTGAATTTTTAAATCTTTGTGCGGATTAAATCTAGTAATACTATGATTGCATTAGCTCACTAATGAAGTATGGTTGACCAGTGTGACCACAGTTATAGTAGTGCGCATTATGTATACCTATGCACATTGATTATATAGACACATAGATTCTGTAGATCAACAGCCTATGCGCTTTGTTTTAGTTTCGGCTAATATTTGTAAGTAAAGTATCTCATTTTCCTAATTTTTATACCAGCTTACGTCAACAGAATCATTCATAACCCATTTTCAGATCGTAATGAACGAGATGGCGTTGAACGAGTAGTTACTGCAAATTGTAATACCCGGTCGTCATCAGAATCTAGTTTAAAAAATAAATATTACATAGCTACAACTCCTAAATTATAATAGCACACAATCAGTAGCGAAATAATAATTAGGTTCTGCACTTTATGTAATTAGTACTTATACTAGGACATGCAATTTTTTCCATTATGACCCATATTGCTATGGAACTGTACAGCATAATTCATCCTCCCTTTTTACTGCTACTGAATTTCTGTAAATATTCCCTCATGAATATTATGCCAGAATATATCACTCGCTTCTTTCTTTGTTGTTTACGTTGGCAACAAAGTGTCATTCCCTTCTCGATACAGTAAAAACTAATTTGAGAGATAGCTCTGCATTTGCAGTTGATTGCATTATATTGCTGTAAATCACTTTATGATAAAAAATAAATCATATCAAACTTATTGACACAGATTATGATTCAGCTTTGCAGAATACATCATGGCATCATTGAAAATTATGTACAGAAGTGCTGATAAAAAGTTAAAATAACGTGACATCAGCAGTGTTTGATTTGACCTTTAAGATTAAGGAAACATGCATGAATATTATGTAGATGATTCACTTCGATATCAACAACCTCATCATGTTTGCACGTCGGACGTATTTGCTACTGTCATAATGACGAAAGTTGTTTAAACGTAACCTTCCTCGCCCGGTGAATTTGACATGCCGTAAATACTGGAAGTTATGCCGCAGCCAAAATTTTAAACTCCACTCAATCACGATATGTATAAAATCTGACGATATTTTCATGACGATACGATTTTTGACGATAAGTATCTAACACTGAATGAATAGTTTGTTGATTAGTGAAAACAACAATTAACAAAAAATACTTTTGTTTAAAATTTTATCTGTAATTTGATCGCTTTCAACTAGGTTTTAAATGAATGCAATGGTCGGTTTATGGACCATTAAATGGTCGGTTGTCGCCTGTCCTTCTCCTCCGACTAAGAGCATGTACCTTGGTGGTGGCAGCCCCTGAACCCGGAAAGTTCCTTACACTTCCACAAGTAACGATTTGCATCGTCGAAACCTTGTGGCCGCTCAATTTGACGACTGGCCCTGCCAGGATTGGATTTAGAATGCCGGTCGTCGACCCGGCTTCCGACATGTCCTCTTCCGACCAAGACCAGGTACATTGGCGGTAGCAGTCCCTGAACCCGGAAAGTTCCTTACACTCCCACAAGCAATGACATATTATGTGGTGTGTGTCCCTCCATCGGAACTCGTACCGTCGTCTCTTGAAATTTCGGCCGGTTCTAGTATCCATTTCCATGGGCCCTCAATTGTTCCAAAAGCATGGTTTATGATTTGGTTGATCTGGCTGTCTAAAATGTCTAAAGTTTCTTGACTTGTTGATGGCGGGGATGCCCAATTCTGGTTAAATCAGCATGGTGAAATTTATTTAATCGTATGTAGACCTTTATTGAGGTTAAAGTTCTACAGACGTCATGATAACTCTCCATTTGCTTATCTGCGATTATGAGGAAATGGAAAAAAATTGGACTAGGCAAGTATATGTCGCAACATTGTGTTATTGTCCACAGCAAACGTGAGACCAAACGTATTTTTCAATCCTGAGCTTATATCATTGTTATTAACGTAGAGAATATCGTATTCTTTCAACCCTATAAAACCATGATGCTATGTAAATGTGAATGATCTTAGGAGTTATATGAATGATGACTATTGATGACTATAATATTATGTACTTAGGAACTGATCAAAGATACAAGTAAAGAGGTCCCAAAAACGTAGACCATAGTTGACCATTCGTTTTAATTTCATGAAACTATGACGTGAGCAAAAAAAATTTTTTACAGAGCGGTGTTGGTGGATGGCGAACACAGACGTATGCAAATGCCTCACAGTTGTCTATATTTTTTAGATGTACATAATTCTTTGATTTTAAAAATCCTTGATCATTTCCCTATGAGCCTTTTTTAAATTCAGATGAAAGCTATTTGACATAAAATTTAACCATCATAACAAATTCCAAAATATATGCATCATTTATCCAAAGTAAATGAAATCCAGTTGAGAGTAAGCTTCGCCACGCTAAATATTCCGAATGAGTAATCTTGACATTACAATTCTACGAATCACTAGTTTTTGCCAGTAAACATTTTTTGAGCCACTGGAATCTGATGCATTTGACGAAATCTGACGTTTTATCGAATGATTTTACTTTTGCTATATGCATAGCACATTGTTTGTGGTCATGATGAGCCATGCATCAGTCACAGCACCACGAGCATTAACGTCTCTAGTAATAGCGGAATAATAAGCCTGTCACACAATCATTATGTCTTGTGTGTTACAATTACATTTATTTTTTCCCTTGCATCAGATCAGACACTGGCGTAATAGCTTTCAGTACTTGAAATATAGCAAACTATGAACTAGGCCCATGCTTAATTATCATTAATGAAAGAACAGAGTGTAAAAGTAATGACGTCAAACGCTCATATGCATATTAGATTCTTCATGCTGACTTGGGATGTGTCTTACTTAAATAGCGATATCTTGTGTATCCAGTGATACATATAAATGTACCATTTGTCATTCATCCATGTGTACAGTGTACATACATACACGTCGTTGCTATAACCTCTATAATGACGAACGTGTATATAAAATATAGTGGTAGCCCTCTATTTATTCTCTACTATTTATATTTTCTGGTATACAGATAAATGACACATTTTTGGGGAGAACGATAAAGTAAACTAATTTTTATTCTCGAAACGAAAGTTACAAATGGATGCGTGTGTGTGTTTGTTGCGGTTTGGTTCGTACGGGCTGGATGAAAACTTTTATAGAATGAATACGTATTGTAAGCAGTCGGACAGAAAAGCTTGAGCACATGTATTTACAAATCTTATATATACGTAGACTTATATAAATTTAAGGAGTATTGGCATAAAAATCGATGAATTGTTCATTTTTATTTCCAAGACTTAAGCCGGGGTACTGTGTCTGACTGATCATCATTCATCCATCACTATCAAACAGATACAATGGGTGTCTTGAAAAAGTAGCAGTAAAACAGAGCGTTTCGGGTACCGCCGGTGAATTTTCATGCATTTATACCATTTTCAGCACTCCAACTGGCAAGCGACTAATAAGTACAATTGTGTATCCATCGCCACCGCCATATCCTCACAAAAACTGTAATCAGATTTCAGAGTCTAGAGATTAAAGCAGATAGTGTTTTCTAGGAGCAGTGTCAAACAAAACAACGATTGGAAGAGAGCAAAGAACTTTCAGGTTAATATACTTTGTTCGCCTGTGTGCTGATAAATAAAATAGCGTAGCAGACGACAAGCAAAGGAGTGTAGGACCACATTGTAATAATATCAAAAAAGTAACCTGTTATTTTATAATGTGCAGTCACTTAAAAATGGATCAGAGACGGAGGACACCCACACAGGAAAATAATATGGAAAATCGGAAAACAAAGTTCATCATGATTTCTATTTAGTTTGTTGATTCACGTGAATGTGAACCGTTGTTGTGTGTGATTGTGCAGCAAAGGTCAGTGACAACCACCGCTGCAACTCCTGCTGAACTCTACGCGACTTTTAATGAATGGAATATTTATCGTGTGCGGAAAAAGCTGATTTGGTGCTATTCTCGTGTTATCTCAAAAGATAAAGATTGTTATTTTTCGTCGTGTTTGAAATGTGTGCACCAGTTTCAAGTGTCAATATCTAATTTCTGCTTGATTAAATGTTTAAATCAACATCATCATCACCGTCAGCCACCCATACACAGACAATTATACATTTTACACCACGCTATCAACTGTCATCCACCGCTACCTACCACCACGAGGACAACTACATACATTGTTTATTTTAAAAACAGCATAGGTATAAGCACATGTGCTCAACGTGCATTATATAACTTGTTGGATAATTTATTTTTCTATCAATAATATCTATCTACGATACGACCGTGTTCATGACATTTAGCGTGATCCAAAGAACAAAGAGGAGCTGTGGAAAACGTAAGAAAAAACAAGAGAAAAATGCTACGGTTTGCTGTTTACATGTTATTTTGATCTGATCCATCCATCGTTGATGAGATGACAATGCATGCGTAACATGCCAAAAAGTCGTAAAGCCGTAAATACAGAGCGCAAATGCACATATATATAACCAGCAGCAAGGAAGTGTCAGGGAAGAATTTTAGTAGGTGGTTATTGCCTATATCTGGTTGTTAACTGCTGCTCCTATATGACTACTACACGCTCTATTCAGAAAAAGCTCGTATACATGTAATTATTATTATGGTTAGTCATCTAAACACTAAAATGGCAATCCAATATGGTACATAGTCGTTGGAATAATAGTCCGTGTTTATGTCAAGCGACTGTTTGCAACTGACTAAAACTATTAGGATCTCTCTATCTCTCTTTACACATTTCTAAAATGTATACCTAGAGACAGGTAGAGGATACGTAATATGTGCGTGGTTAGGAGAGAGAGAGACATGAGAGGAGCATCATAATAATAGAGAATACATTATGAGGAAGCTGCTCAGGCAAAGTACTAATTAGTAATTAACAGATCAACCTTGCCGTTTAGTCAGCTTCCAGTATTTCCATAGTTGGCTTCCAGTATTCGTCAACAGTGCTGGCTCTCGTGGTATTCCCATGTTTACTATAAAGGTTCGACTGAGAAAAAGGTTACCCACAGAGATTATCACATCATCGAATATCATCATAATTGCATTATTATTACCGTCGCTGTATTGAATTATTACATTTCCAAAAAAGATACTCAACGAAGTGTAACTAATATTATAAATTTATTTAGATACGCCACAGCTACAGGTCACGTCAAGTCAACATAAAGGTGCGAAATTACAGATAACATGATTATTATACATATAAAGCCTGAGTAACGTGTGCTACTATAGCTAATGGGATTCAGCTGGGAAATTGTCATTTTTTCGGCATTTCCAATTTCCAGTTTAGTTGGGAAAGACGGCTTCTCATAGACAGAAGCAGAAAAATAGAGTTATTAATACAGCCTCTCATTTTTGTTGCACGCGTGTGTTTACTGCGAGCAAGGGAAATTATTACTCACGCTGTATAGTTTTTTACGACAGTCAAATGGTTGAATACAATTTTCACCAATCAGCCTGATTATAATTAGTTTTTCTCTTTTTTGGCACAAACTGCAGACATCGAGTATAAAAATTATATTACCGACTTCTGCACTTGGCTAGTTTTATTTGTAAGTGACTCATTTTCTCGAGATTAGCGTCATCAACATAAAAGCCACTAAAAGCCACCTTGTTTCTTCTTCTATGTACTTGTACTAGTCGTCTTCGTCTCACCACATTCAGAGCGATCTGTGCCAAAATGAAGGAAACGCTACAGTGGCCACAAAGCTAACCATGTGGGTTGTGAGAGATTCGCTCACATAAAAAGATCTACCTAAAAGCTGAATACATCAGCCCAGTGACTACCTTTTGGGATGGGAAAAAATGGAACACTGACTAAGAGACAAAAGTAGCTTTTGTGTTGAACAAGTGACGATTATGGTAAGTTTGTAAAAGCGTTTCCATTTTTATGTACCGTGCTTTTCTGCCGTCGTCCGATACACCGCTTGCATTAAAATATCTACAATCTACATGCAAATTAACTGGTTTATCTCGATGCACAGCAATATACAATCTCCAGCAGCATTTTTTTCATTACTGACGGTTTTTTAAAAATAAAGCGTATTATTAGATGGTCTAGAACTTTTATTTCATGTTCGTCCTGGCAGCCTGCTTGCATTCTATTATAGGGTGTACGTCTAGAGGCATGTACCTTTAAAGAAATAAATTGCAGCTTGCAACGGTGAAAAAAGTCAGAAATATACAAATGACCTACCACTCATGGCAACGGAATTTAGGACAGGTATATTTACCTACAATTATTGTCGTGGTGTGCTATTAACGCTAACCATTTGTATATCAAGCTCAACTGTTTCAACGAACCACATTTTATATGTATTTGTATGACACATTATGATGCATACAGTACAAACTTGCCATGTGCACTCACCAACTTATTTTTGCTCTGGGTGGAATATGATATGATGGCAATAACCGATACAATCAGTATATAGAATTGAAATACATAGACTGACAGGAATGGTAATCATTGTTGATATCTTTTGTTGTTAATACTAATCATCAATGGCAGAATTTGAGCAATAGTCAACAGAATGCACACAGTAACATACATACGACAGCTACGGTTGCATCGTTGGAATAATTTGGACATGGATTCGACATGTTTGTTTGTCTATCCATGGAAAAAAATACCCGTATATAATTTTTCTGTATTTTTTTACCAATTGAAAGCAAAAGAGTCCATAGAATAATGACCCGGGATTTGTTCCAAAATATCTTTCCATATTCCATTATGTATGCATGTACCCAAAGAGTAGCATTGTATAGCTAACATCAATTTGCTTGAAAGTGGTAAAATGGGACTTTCTTTGCTAACATCTAACACTTGCTCCAGGCATTGTGCCTTCTGGCCGTCCTGGATCCTCATTCATTGCATATTGTAAGGTGCACGCACTACTAAAGATGAATGCTGAATGTGTCCACAAAACGAATCGACCTGGGAAAGCATCCAACAAATTACCTACATACCTATTATTATTATCGGTCATTCCTTCGAAGGAATTGGGGCTTATGGGAGGTGAACAAGTTCCTATGAAGAGATATACAACACAAATTGAGGAATTTAAAATTCAGCTCGTATTAATTTTTTGCTCTTTGTGGAAATGACAACGCAATTCTTTTGCATAGACGACAACACACCTAAGTGCTTTGTTAGATTGAAAGCATTTTGCATAGTAAGCCTCAACCATTCATCATTTCAGCACTGACATTATGCTGTACATGATTGCTAAAGCAATAATTTTGCATTTTATCGCACACGCTCATCATCATCATCATCATCATTATGATGGCTAGCAAATATCGTTTTGGCGACACATTTATGATCACTTTACCGTATGTACAGTGTTCCAGAAACTGGAGTTGGGAATGTTTGGTTGGGCATGCTTCAGAAGAAGACGAAGAAAAAAAAATGTTTTGAGTGTTTTCTTTATTATAATCATGGCATGGAAGGTGGACTAGTAGAATGGTAGAGAGAGTTACGATTATGTTTTATGAGGTCCTTCTCTGATGTGTCACCAGTCTATTTTTTTATTCAGGAAAGCACACTAACTGTGTGTATCATGAGGTTGTTGTTGGAAGTACAGCCAAAACGATAAAAATGCGATAAACTTGTTTGCAGAATGTAACAGAGAGGTACACTTGTCGCATCTATACTTTTTTATGATACTTATTATTATTATTATATTGAAATGGAGACTATAAATAAACATTTCGTTCGGTCGTTACGCATCTGTTCATGCTGTTGGTAGTTTCTCAGTCAGAGTCAACAGTTGCAGTTGTCACGTTTCTCTGTTTGTTATTGTCTACAACTCTACACATCACAGTTCAGTTCTTCTTACAAACAAATGCAAATGTCCACGCAGTCTGCAATGTCTAGTTGTTTACTAAAAATAATGCACGCTCATCACAGTAATCTCTTCAGATAACCATTGTCATTGTAACAAGTAACAACAAGGTGCTCACTTAAAATTATATTGATGTGTATTGCATAGAGTGCATTATTGTATGAAATATATGCATGTAGATAAAAACAGTATGCTTATTTACTTATCATGGTTTAAGATAAAAAAAAAACTGCCGAATTTTTATGACGTTGGCTTTCCTCAAGGAAATGTATTTAGCAAAATTAAAAAAGACCTTCAGTCTCCAAGAAAACTGAGCGTATAAAATGATAATTGTTTGGTGTGTACAGAATGCCGTCACACGACATCAATTGCCGTCTAGTAGAAATAATGACTAATGACAACAAAGTAGTTGAGAGAGAGAGAGAGAGAGAAGCAAAAGTCCTTTAAATTTGTCATCCTTCCATCTATATATATAAAAGTTATCGCAAGATTTCAAGATTTCTTTTTAGCATGTTTCATTAAGATTCAAGTAAGCGCATCTTATGCTTCCACACAAGTTGTGTCGTGATGCGCGCTTTTAATCACAGCCCCATTCGAATGACCATAACGTATTGACGTCCCAGCTAAATTTTAATTTAATTAAAACGATGATATGATTGATTTACTTCTCGGCAGCTAAACGAAAACCCGTAACAACGGTAACAATCAACAGTATCAATTAAAGTACTAGCAGTATTCAGGAAGTTGAGGAAGTAGTATCATTTAAAGTGTGTACCATTTAATCTTTCATAAATGCTTGAAATTCGCTGAAAGCATAATCATGAATAATAACGGTGAATAGTGAATAGAATCTGGACTGCGCCGACGAGGACAAGCATTAACTAGAGGGGTTCTTGAACTAGTCCATTTTTCACTATATTTTTAGGCAAAGAGGAGGATAATGAATGCAGATTTGCTTGCAGAGAGAGAGAGAGAGAGAGTCTCTGCAAGAAGCAAAATACATACAAAATATAGAAAATGCATTGCAGCAGCGTATGCAGGGGAGGAGCGAGCGGGAAGCTAAATCATGCTGTGTCTCTACATCCAGCTGTCTATAACAACTTTTTAAACATTTTACAACTTTTTTTCTTCTTTTTTTTTGCTGGCCGATATTATAACTTTAAAGAGCATAATGTAAAATGGAGAGGCTAGTGCCGTCATGATATTATAATAGGAGACTAGGCGACAAGCCTATAATCCATCCACCAAACATGTAGGATAATCATCCCAATCAATAGTTTTGTGTAAATAGTTCCAACAACAACAACAACTTATTGTGTGGTACTTATTTGCTTTAAGTGAAGTTAAAAACCCGGTTTTCTCTGCGTGATTGTGTATGTGTGTGTCATATAATATGTATATGCCGACTGACATGTGTGATTGCTTAACGTAGATAGTTATTCAGGATACATTTTAGCTACATTAAGAAAATACCTTATTCCTATAGCCGCCGTATATGATGTAGATTTTTTCCCTTTAATTGCAAATTGCAAGGAAAGTAAGTTACATTACAATTTACTACTGTGACAAAGACAATGCCAAAAAAGTAATGCTTTAACTTGGGTGTGGGGTGGGTATTTATGGGTGTATGCGGCGGAAAATGTTCTGATTTTGATGCCAAGCTACATATGTACTTACTTTCGGCGGACATCATTATAAATACTTCAGGTTTGTGTGAATCATAAAATGTATAATTATCTTTGACACTGAGCGCAGCGTCTTTGCAATTGTTTTCTTGTACATAGGTAGTTAAACGGGGAGTTTTTTATAGCAAAAGTGTGACAGTTGACAGCAATCAAACTGAAAAAAAGTTGTTGTAGGAATCCAGTAATTTTTTTTTCGCGTTCCATGTCACAAATGGCACTAGTGACGTATGTATGTAATGTACATGTGACAAAATTCATATGATTAAGTTAAGTGTGTGTAACAGATAGAGAGAGAGAAGAGCAATGTAGTGTGGAATCCACACTGTGGATAAGTCGGCAATTCGGCATTACAAACGGTCGGTGAAGATTCGGTCCGCAAAATGGTGCACACGCTCGGTTAAAAACTAGGTAAATGTGATGAGTGATGATAAGGACAAAGACAAAAGGAATGGATATTATTTTTTCTGGCAAGTGAAATAATATTTTTGCACACTGCAAACTTTTTCTGTTTCAACACCATGTGAAACATGCGTGGAGTTATGTTACATAAAATTTGCGAGCTTCTCATGCCATGTTCTCATTTCCAATAAGAACCCGTTTAATCTCCTGTAAATAATAAGTTAGACTACACCATGTGTTCAAAAGGGAAAACGTGAAAGAGGAATGGGAACGATGTAAGTAAATATTTAAAAACCATAACTTTCCATTATTATTGTTATTAATTGACTAATGCTAATTAATTAATGGATGAGCACCGAGACAATGAGTGGGTACTAACTATGAGTCATGGGTAGAATATAAACAGGTCCAAGTGTGCTTGAACCATTAATATTGATTATGACAATGAAGGATAAAAGTGAAAAAAGGCGAGTTTAAATTCTTTCATAATGGCTTTGGAGTATAGAGACTATGGAAACAACGTTACTGACGGAAATTAGTGTAAATTATGCATACATATATTACTTGAGCCAACACGGCCGATAGCCGTATCTATCCGCGTTGCGGACAATTTAGGGTACAATTAAATATACAATAGTTCACCTTATAACAAGGGTTGGCAATGCTCATACATCGTCCATTTTACCGATAATTTGTACAAATAGTTAGTGGATTTTTATGGCACTTAATAAATCTAGTGTGCACTGGCTTATTTCACTATATAACGATTTTTGGCTAGGGCCGTCCGTGCTACCCGTTTCTAGTACGAAGTAGATTTGGAGTGAGATGAAAAAAATAATATATTATTGAAATCGCAGAGTAGATATATATAAATATATAGAACACGAATCCAAAAGGTTCTTCATCTTCAAC
Organism: Sinella curviseta; assembly: GCA_004115045.4. Lineage (NCBI taxonomy): Eukaryota > Metazoa > Arthropoda > Collembola > Entomobryomorpha > Entomobryidae > Sinella > Sinella curviseta. Next base: position 19,740,151 of record CM065489.1, on the reverse strand, counting down.
AACAGTCGTCGTGCTGTTGAGATGTGGAAAGTGAAAGTGATGTGTGTTCCAGGAGAAAGTCAACGAATGTAGTTGTGCGTGCTAGCGGGGCAATATATAGAGAATTTCATAGACAGAAAGATAACTAGGACCAAAGTCCGAATTATCTGATGCTGGAAAAGAAAGAGAGCTTTCACGTTCTATGGTCTGGCCTATTAAAAATATACACGGACGGAAGTAACATTCATGTGTGTGTGTATACTGTGCACACACACAATTCTATTCTTAGGCAAAAAGCACAAAATACACACTGACATATAGCATGCCTTAACCTAACATCTGCAGTTCCCACAACTGTTGTTTGCCAGCGTGTATATATATAGTTTCTTGCAAAAGAGCAGGAGAGAAAATGTGGATGGCTGTTGGTCTTCTTAGTTATGAGGGTATCTTGGATTATAGCTTGGAAAAGTGTTATGGTAGAGAAGCTGGATTTCATGCGCCGATCGATGTTCAAGTACAGGGAATCAACGAATTGGCACGATGTCAACGGGCGAAGAGACTTGGAGCTTTTACTTCTCTCTCTAGTAAAAAAGGATGCATTATTACTGGCCGCACACTCTGCATGCATGCTACAACAGCGTATTACATGTAAGGCTGGCATTTCATAACGGGACCACTACTGGGAAACGTCTTCCTGTTGAAGCCGATGTAAAGAGTTGAAGGGTTTGCTTTGCCACCCATTGGAGTAGTTTTTAGCTCCAGAACTTGATACTTCTTTCCCACTACAACGGCAGCTACTGCTAACTTGGACTTGTGCTCGGCTAGTAGCACTCACTCTCCTATACCTGATGCTCTGACTACCACACACTGCCGTTATTATTATTATTATTATCATGTATTTGTGTGCCGCTTTCTGGTTGTTCGATTCTTCCATTTATACCTCGTTTTCGTCATCCTCTATTACACTATAACTAGCTCACACGAGGGAACTAGAGCCAGTAAAATTGTGGCGCTCTGCACTTACTTAGGGTTCTCTCGCATTTATTTGTTCAGTAAGTTCCATATAATATTATTGCATTTTCATTATTTGAAAAAAGCACATACAATATTTATAAAAGGGTTGCTGCTCGTAATAACTCACAAATAATGTGAATGTACATATAACAAAAATAACTTGACGATGATGGTGCGACGATAAGTGTATTGCGTCTTTCACGTAACCATTATCAATAGTAAGAGAAGAGTAGAGTAAGAGGATGAGATAAGGTAAAGGTGTAGTAGGTAGCCATGTATGTACGTAAATAGATGTTCTTCGAGTACTTCACTTTATTAATGAAGATAATCGAGCAATGGATGTCTGGAAATGATTTGTTCAAGTACACATTTACAGCTTGTTCATTTTGTACTAAACTTGAGTTGGTCGTTTTGGTACATAAAACAAGTTTATACAGTTTTCATTTACATTAGGAATCATCCATCATCACATCACCCATTTCTACAGTTCAAGATCGTTCACTGACTTTGCCGGAGATGAACTCGAAATCGAAGGAAAGGCTTATTCTTTCCTCTTTCCCCTCAATTTATCTAACAAATTACTAATCCAATTCATTTCCATTCCAGTAAATCCACGACATCCTGCATAAAAATAGCTCTGGTTCAGGACGACGACCGAGAGTTAGATCATCTTGTTAGGTATGCTGCTATTTGGTATAGGCGTTGTATTAGGTTTGTTGACTTGTTCCAAGTACTGGAATAAAAATAAAAGCAAGACAATTTACGCAAGTCCTATAAAATGGAGCATAGCCATGGGACATCCGGTTTGTAGGAAAAAGATGTATGCTGTCTAAGGTCGGTGGGTGACCTTCCTAAATTATATTAAAACTGCTTCGTTTCACTTTGCATGGGAAACCTAACTAATGATTACTACTGCAAAAATGCCATCGGCTGCACAGTTTGAGACTGGAATATGAATGACTGAATCATGAATGTTAATAGTGTACGTACATGAATTCATCAAGTGTTTTTCATACTACTAAATATTACTATACTACATAACAGCTAAACTGTGTCCGATTATACAATGTTATACAACATATTTTTTCATTGCATCTGCGATATCATGTAGTTGCTAATGGATTCAAAGTACACAAGAGCAAGCATGATGTCCTAAGATGCTATACTTACATTATAACTCATGCTGAGTGCATCTTTATGCTCCATGTTCATTCATTTGTGTCGAGCAAAACATTCCTTCTGGCGGTGGAGCAAATAGGATTTCACGTTTGCAACCATTCGGGAGAATTTTCCCTCTGACTAATGTGGTATGCGGATTTTTCTTGCGAGTATATTTTTACCTCAGGTTCAGGTTTGTTTTCCTCTTTCCCTTCCAAATTGCCTTGAACAAACGGTACTTATTTCAATTCATCCTACCTTCATCTATTAATACAATGAAATAAATATATGTGACAAGACAGAGAGGCTCAGGGAAGGTTTTGGTGCCTTTTTTCTGGAAGGAAAAATGAAAAAGCGTACATTTAAATTTAATGCCATATCCTTCTTCTTCTCCCGCTATCCGTCGATAGAAAATACCAAACGTCAAGCATGAATGGCTGTATGAAAACTATATAGGCTTAGTTTTGCATCTTTTTTTCACTCACCACGCCACGGCTCGGCTGGTTGAATACAGGCCGTAAACCGTAACTGGAGAAAGTAGCAGAAAACGTAGCTGGCTGTTGATGTTACAACAATAACAACATTTAATACACGTAGACATGATCTTGTTACCATAAACCCCAATCCATTGTGGTGTGTGTGAGTGATGCATGTCTTTTTTTGCCATGTGTACATAATATCGAGTAATATTTCGCAGACAAAAGCGAACACATATTATGTTACATATATTATATCGCGCTCGTTTTTCACGTGAATTCCATTCGTCGTGTCGTCTCTGTACAATAGCGTGAGTATAAGTAGTACTAGTCCCAGGCATCTATCTACTTTCTTTCTGGGACTACATCACCTTTAGTGCCGTGTTGTTATGTGATGTTCCGTCCGACACAAAATAATCATAATCATATTACAATGAGTAACAGTATAAATATGTTTATTATGTATAATGTGCGGAGACGGAGTGTGCAGCTCACAACACTTTTGCCATAATAAGCGTATATGCACGACGGGCAAGTGGTCGCTTCCACCAACCGCCACCATCATCGTCGTCGTCGCCATAATATCGCCCTTATGCTCCATATATTTCGAGCGTATTGTTAGTGGGACTGAAAGGAAAGCAGCAACTATGCATGCATGAAATAACAATTTTCTTGAATTCAGCAAAATACCTAATATAATATGCACCTGGAAATAATATCCTGTTTTATATTTAATTCTGCTCTATGTATTATATCGTAATGATATGCATGTGTACAAACAAACATACATAATATATATAAAAAGCGGATGAATTTTATGCAGACTACTACTAGAGGGGCAAATATAATAGCATGTACTTTGGTAGGTAGATGGAGGTAGTATTATAGAATGTGTATTTGTAAAAATATCAAGGATAAAGCACAAAGAACGAGGTTAGCGCTGAATCGAACGAGAAAGAGCCGTTGTTAACTCTCTGACGACTAGTAAAAGTAGCAGGGCGCTTTCTTGCCTACATGGCACATGTCCACACTGTGATGGTGGTGATATCGATGTGATATGTGATGTTTTGCTGTGTGTATGTGTGTGTGTGTGTGTGTGTAAGTAGTAGTTTTGTTCGTCGCTCATGTAAATGTAAGCAACGAGTGTGTGTGCATGCAGGTTTTCCTCTGTATGGTCGCAATATTTATATATAAAAAACTTTGGAACATGATGACGGTATAGATGAAAGCTTCTCTTACCTCATCGTGGCTTTCTCCCTCGAACAAACTTTCTCACTCTTCTCCTATCATTTTCTTCTTCTATAAACACTTAGTTCATTTTATTTATTATTATTATGCCTTGCAAATATCATCTCTATAAATATCTTTGCATACATGGAAAAGGTAAGAGAGAGAACACACATAATGCACGTACTACTTACATATATACCATGTCGGCATTATAGTACCTATCTATACTCCGTACATGTGAGCAGCAGCTTTAACATTGCTTTAAATCCAAAATGGACTATATTTTAATGAATGCCTATGGGAGTACATGCATAATGTAAAAGGTGTGTATTTGTCCATATTAGAGTATATATTTTTCACGTATTGTGTGCTGTATTTCCAGCTAATATTTTTCATATTATTGCGCTATGCATGGAGAGAGTAGTGAAAGAAAAAAATAGAGACAAAAGAAACTTTATTTGGGACGAGAGAGAGAGAGAGAGAGAGAGAAAAGGAGAGAAAGAGAGGGCCCACAACTCCTCTCTCTGCCTTTCTTTGCCTGTATCTAAAAGTGAAGCTGGAGAAAGAAAATTTTTGCTCTAGAGCTTTTGTGTGTAGCGGTAGCAGTGTATGCTTTCTTTCTGGTTGTGAAAGTTGTAGTGGATGGTAGTAGCACACACTCTGCTTTTACTCCCTGCTATTATTACGTCGGGTTTTCTAGTGGACTTTGGTATTATTCCTGGGCATGGTAGCGGGGAGTAGTTTGGTAGTTGTGCGAGTACTAGCTAGTAGTGCTGCTGGTAGTACTACTAATACTGGTACGAGAACGACAAGGACTACTAGTAGCACAGTTACTCTCTCAACTGTTTCTTCCTTTTCTTTCTCGGTGGTGAAGTGAAGCTAGAAATGTTGGAGGAACATTGTCGAAAAGACAAGGAAAGACTTCGCGAAAAAGTGAAGAAGAAGAAGGGAAAGTGGTGGATGACGCGAAGGAGGAATGGAGCAAGTTTTTTCCCACTCCTTCGACCATGAGCTCAGCTATTATCATCAGACACGGGATATTAATAAAACTGGTAGTGCCACAGCAGCAACGACTGCTACTACAAAAATTACTCCCTCAGCTAGTAGTTCCAGTTGGCTCTGTGACCTTTTAAAAGTTGTACTGTTGAATAGTGGAAGAGACCAGTGGTGGTGGCAGTGGTCTTGATTGAGAATCGAGAGAACGATAGCTGAGCAGTGATACGGAACTACTTAAAGCTTACCTGCTCTTCTTCTTCTTCTACATCTCTGTTGTTGCTCTTGTTTTTGTTGTTGTAGTAGTTGTGTAGTACCCTTCGGAATACTCGATAGGAAAAAAAAAGTGGGTTCACCTTACTTACTGACGAAAATAAATAGATCATCCATCACCTCACAAAGACTTAATGATGGATCTTGTCATCTTTACATTTCTCCATTACTGCTGCTAACAACGTGCGAGCTTAGTTCGTCACATTTTTTCTCTCATTCTTAAATAAAAAGGAACGGTGCATATATAAAATATATCCCATGTCTCTCCATTGCTTCCTCCACCACAGGTTCCCTTTTTCATTTTTAGAAACTATTTTCAATATGTCCTGTAGTCTTTCTCTCTTTCATTTAATCCTTAATCCTTCCCCGAATACGAATATTGTCCTTAATGGATCATGAGAGCCTTTATATCTTACCAAAATGTGTCCTTGATTACATCTCATCGCAAAAAGAAAATAATCAAAAGTTCCAGTACAACATTTTAAGCAAAAATCTATGAATCCAGTAAGTTATTGCGAAATGTAATGCTAGCCACATCATCTTACTGGTTTTCTTCCCATTACTCATCATCGTCCCATACTTCGCCAGACAAGATGAACTCCGTTCCGTTACGTTAACAATGAACAGTCAAAGAACAATATTTCAGTTAAAGTGCTAAAATATTCTCCCAAAACAAAACTAGATATTTAAAGATAGGTGGGGAAAAATTTAGATGAGTTAAAAAAAGTTCCAGTCTTCCATTAATATCATCTAGGAGTACTACAATTAATGAATTTCTGTTCCATTATGTGCACGGTGAGTGAAAAGCAATATTCTTTTTTGAAAAATGTAGTTTCTCCGTTAGGAAAAGATCAACTTAAAATTGAAAATGAAAGCGCGGTGGTGATATAGCAGATTAATACAATCACTGTCTTATCTTCGAATTGGGTACCTTAGAATTTGTTTTTCTTATTTAAGCGAAACTATCAAAAATATTTTCTGGGGCAACGCACATTGAGTAACTGCAAGATAGGAAAAGTTAAAATTACTTTAGTATTTAAATTAGCATGATGAAATATTTCCTACCTTACCTTTCCCTTGCGGTAACACGACAAAATGCTTTGATATCTATACAATCGTGCTAAATTATTATACGTGCACAATTTAGTATATAGCTTTGTGTTTTTTTAATCATACATGAAACTACGCTGTTTATCTTTCCAAATAATTGTATTCATATTTTAGAGTATTTAGTTGACAAAAGCATGAGAAAGTATTATATCATCTAATGTGGAAGGTTTTCACTTCATCCGCATTGCTCTTTTTGCTGCAAACCAGTTATGCAAAGTTGTAGAACTTTTGAATTATATAGTTTGAAAAACATCATGGTCATGTAACTGGCAGCGAGAAGCGAGATCACAGGGAATCATTTTCTCTTATGCAATAAAAAGTTCATTGAGTTTTTCTACGGTGTGTTACTTTCTCGTACAGTTACACTTTACGAAGCTGAGTGAGCTACCCAAGAAAGTTATCTATTAAATATTACATACAAGTAAAAAGTTATATTTCCTGCAAAGAAAATGCCGACGGGTGCGACCATGCTTTTGTAGTTAAAAGAAAGCGATGATGACGGTAATGTATCACAGTTACGCAACAGCAATTTTTCATCTTTATAAAATCACAATTAGGAAATGCGATGCTAACGCTAAATATGTACATAAATAATAAAAATTGATAATGATATTACACTACAGCTGCTATTATGTTGTGGCTACAATTTCTGTACAGACGAAGTTAATCATACAACTATTCTTTTGACTCTTTCTTTCCTTCTCTTTCCCCTTTCTCTCGTCGTCACCAACATCATCCTTGTTGTCGTCGCCGTCGTACGTTGCTGTGCGATTGTCTAAAGGAAACGAACAGGAAAAGTATGTATTTACTATTTGTCCACCAGCCTACATTTTTATAAGTATGCTTTGCGTAAAAAAATCTGTTTGCATGTTGCATTCCCCATTAAAAGTGTGTACTATAATCTGATATCAATGATGACTGATGATGTGCTCGTACTAAGAGCCTCGTAGTAATGACATGGGAACGACACACTATTATTTTTCCATGACTAACTTGAATCTCTTTAAGTTGCATTATTAATGCGTTTACGAGAGACGCTGCTGTAGGAGTAAGTACCAAGTACGTGGTTGGTGGTGTGTCGGTGTACGAGGGTGTAAACTCCACACTTGATTCTATTGGAATACGCATAAAGCATCACCATTTTTTTGTAAAGAATGTTGACTCTTGTAGTGTGAGTGAGTGTGGGTAGGAGACGATAGTGGAAGATGAACATTGTGAGTAGTCTCTGAAAGAAAGAGACTTTCTCCTTGGACGCTTTTTCGCGTTGCTGGGTTAGCATAAAGGAAGGATTTGAGAAAAGGTCAGAGGTGAAAATCAACAGGGATTATGGGTAGTACAAACGACATAATAATGGGAAAATATATGCATTTAGCTTTTTACTGTGCTGTTAACTGGGAACGGTACATACTTGCATACACATTACGTGTGTTTATCAATGTTACCAGAAGAAGAAAATAAACTATATAGGTTAGGATTTTACCATTACGCTCCTTATGGTTAGTTATGTATGTGTGTAGTGGCTGCGGATACTATTATAACTGCGAATGTCATACTACTACAATGTAGGACAGTGTGTACCTAGCGAAAAGCATGTCAAATTATGGCTTCTTTGGTTTTGGTACGTGCTCCATCAGAATAGACTTTTGCTTTTCGTTCGCTCGTTCGTACTAGATTGTCTAACATAACAAGTCCACACCCACACGAAAAAACGAATGCTGAAAAGACGGAAAAAGCGGAAAATGGTACTAGAGGAACAGCATACTTGAGTTTTCTCATACAACTGCTCCCACTACTACTACTACTACGACTAGCTTTCCTACTTCCATCATTATCATCATCACTACTTCTACCAAAACTTACAACCAGAAACAGTAGTATGTGTGTGGTACTATGCCGTGTGGTGGTATATGCACTTTTAACGGTGATATTATAGGAAACGGCAAAAAAATATTGAAGTACAAGACTATGATTAATATAACACATAACTCAAGAAAACTGTTGGTTATGGTTGATGTATTGAGCAGTTGGAGTTATACCACCTTCCTGCTTTTATTATCATTATATTGGGTTAATATTATTTGATGTGATATCCTATTCATCACCGAAATACGAGTTGTCATATTATAGTTTCTTTGATTTCTGGAAACGCCGAAAATGCAAGAGCGCTTGAGTCTACACACAACTTCAAAATATTTCTCTTTTATCACATTGGACATGTTGAATATCCACATTAAATAGAGGATGAAAAGCGGATATGCAATAGGCAATACGCTTGGTGAAAAATTCCAGCTCATTTCCTGACTGATAATGATGACTTTCCTCTTGAGAGCATGAACATGAATGTGTAGTTGATAGGAGGCGCCTACTACTATGAGAATACATGTATGTGTTGAGTAGTTTGTTGCCGAAACATAAAACATAATTCGCTTCCCTTTTCAATTCACCTTCTCTATCTCTCTCTCCTGCCTTTTTGTCTAGAGACAAATAAAGGAGTAGACACAACCATCTAATTTCTCATTTCTGACGAGTGAGTAATAGTAATGTGCATATGAAAAGAAAATGAAGCACGTAACGATGATAGGAACAGATAGAGAGAATAATTACAAAATATTTATTTTTGCCAAGTAGTGATGTAGATTTTCACCATTTGTTTTCATAATTGACAGGACGATGTCTTGACAATTTCATTTTTGTTCCTAAACACTCGCGCTATACAAATATTATGTACGGCTTAATCTTCTTATCAGTCATATATATAGAGAGAGGACTATGTGTTTGAAATGTGATCGTCTACATGATTTAAGAGTTGAGCCTTTTTGTGGAACGATATGATAATTAAATGTAATATATGTACACACATAGTAGTGGAAGGGTATTCCTAAGAAACTTCTTCTGTGGAAGAGTCAATAGATGCAACATATATTATGATGAGACGGCCCATTTTATTCAGATGCGCACGTTTTATGGTTGGAATAGAGTTCGAAAGATAAGTTTGATCGAGACATCATCATCAGAGAGAAGAAGTAGCACATATCGGATAAAATTATGCCACTTGGGTTTTCTCTAGAATCTCACTTTTCACGTCTGACGTCTTTTGTTCATCTCATCGAATCGAATGCAGATGTGATTATTTAAATCCGCTCCCTTGTCTCTCCTTCTGCTGCGGCGACAGTGATGCAGATATTGAAATTTTTGCGACCCTAATTTAAATTTTTTTCTGCAGATTTTGCCAGGAAAATGGAAAAGAATGAGAAAAGATTGCGAGATTTTTTTCTCTCTTTCTATCTGCTTAAGTGCATTTCGAAATAGTACCAATGACACTCTTTCATTAGCCTTTCTGCTCTCTCCGATCTCACTCGCTATCTCGTGCTGTTGCAACGCAAGCCATGCTACTGTGTTGTGTAATGATGATACAATGTTTCCGTTGTCTCTGCCTTCTACACTTGCAAGTCTCAGTCGGTCGGCTTGTCAACTTTCTGTGTCATCATTTGTGAACAGTAAATAAATAAATAGAAAAAAAACTACATAATAGTGCACTGTCTACAAGTTGTACTTGGATGATGCATATATATTGAAATGGCTTTATAGTATACGTGTCCTATCGTATATTCCACACTTCCTGTGTATTATGACGATGATGAGAACTGCATTTCCAACTTAAAGTATTTAACGACTTTTAGGGTGGATCACACTTACTACTTACTACTCCACACACAGTAGTAAATAGTAGCAGTTTTTACGAATAAGAATTGCTATATCATATACTCAGACTTTTCTTGGTAATAGTGCGATGATTATATTATAGTAGAGATCCATATATCGCGTTTTGTATGTGGTTGTGTAGTAGTAGGGAAAAGAGAGTGGAAAAAACGCTGCTGAAAATATCTCATCATGAACTATATTTAGAAAGCGTGCAATAGTCTAGAGCAAACTACACCACGATATACATAAATAGTCACCTTCGATTTTTAGCGTACAACAGAGAGAAGAACAGTACGATGACGAGCATGATAAAAGATTTTGGAGTTCCGTCTTCTTCTTGTTTTCACTGTTTCTTCTTCTTCTTCTTCTTAGAGAGAGAAGGACATGTTCACGTATTTTCTTTCTTTATTTTTGCATTTACTTCCACTCATTCCCGAATGTACTAAGTAAGACGATGATAATTTTAATACCCTACAAAACTGCAAGTACTTACTTCGCTGATAGTACAACAACGAGCAGGAAAAATTACACCACAAGACAGTGGTGTGATGATGATAAAGCTATTGGGTAAAAAACGTTTAAAGTCGAAGGACACCATGAAGATTATTATGAGGAGTATGTCTTCTTGTGTGTTACATAATAATATCGTTTTCAAATTCAATCATGACAACAGTTTCATCATCATTATCAGAAGTAACATAGCAGCAGCATCCAAGTCTTTTAGAAACTCATGCTCATATTATAATATATACCTATACTACACGTCATTGTTCGAAAACTACTTTGAATTCGCAAGCAATGCATGCAACACGTTCGTTCGTGAAGAAAAGAAATCCCTTCTCTCTCTCTCTCCATCATCCATACTAATAATAATATTGAAGACAACATTACAATCCTTATCCTAAAAACCGTATCCCTAAAGCATTAAAAAGTTGAAGCTGCCTCTCTCTGCACTGCTATTATAGCGAAAAAAGAATATAAACGCTCAAGATCTCTCTCCCAAGAGAGTATTTTTACGACTTTTTTCATGAAACGTTTCTCCCTTTTGCATACACATTGTCTAAATAGTTTCAATTCTAGACTGAGGTAGAACGGAGGAACGCCGCTTCGCCGGCATCATACACAAAAGACTATGTCATAAATACAAGGAATTAATTGTGAGCACTACGACTGCATAAAAAAATTATGCACAGCTTAGTACTATAATAGCGTGAAAATATGAGCTGAAACGGAAAAGTACGCTAGAAAATGACAGGAACTGGAGTAAAATCGTCAAGTTTATCGTTGTTCTTTCATCGTCATTCATCGTGTGAGTGGTTGTAGTAGTCGTTGTTGTTGGTGGTGATTCGTTCAATTTCATCCATTCCACGAGATTGGTTTTGTGTATGTGTCGATACATACATACATAATAATATTTTGTCAGAAAGTTGTCAATGAATCTGTGGTTGAACCGGCCGCAGGATATTAATTTTCGGTGACGTCTATTTTGTGTGGTTAGGTGATAATCTTGGAAATGAATCTGCGCTAAAATTAGTGCGGTTGTTTATTTTTCACGTGAAGTAGCACTCATTTGCAAAAGCGTGTGAATAGTAGCTGGAATGGCAGTGAGGCAAGCAAATATTATATTTTCGTTTCAATTACTTTTTTATTAATATACAGCATGTCTGCGTCAATACATTATATATAAAGTACAATGTCAAGTTTTGATTATAATTAAAAGTTGCCCACAGGTGGACAAGGTTATACTTACCTACAAAGACATGTAGATAAAAAATCCATTTTGTTGTGCTGATCTTTCTTACTAAATAGGTGTATGCATACTTTGTTGAAGGTTGCTTGCTGGCTACTACTATTTAATTTGATATTTAATCTACTTCTGAGAAAACTGATGACGATGTCGAGCAAGTTATTGTTTGATATTATAAAGACAAGCAACAAGAAAGAGACGGTATAAAAAGGTTTAACAAGGATGAAAGAAAAGGATCTAAACGATGAAATAAAGCTATCAAATTTTCTAATTTATGTAGTCCCTCGTGTCATAAACTAAAAGAGAGAAAGAGATGAATAAAGTCATATATGAAAGGTCAATCTCCCGCAACAGTTTCTCGGCTAATACATGTACATATATATGCATTTTGAAAGGATTCATGCAGTTTAGACAGGCCTTCCTTTTTTCATTATTCTTTTCCATCTAAAAAGTATCTATTATTATTAGCCAAAATAAATTATTCATCATATATATGAAAAAGAAAATTAAACAACTCCCTCTCAAAAGTAACCATACTATAACATTATTGTAATCTCTCATGTAAACTTGGTTGTTGTAATACGTCAGTGAGTTCCGACTCCTTCTCGACTCCTCAGTAGACCTACTAACTAACTTTTAGAGTTTCATCCCATAACCAACATTATTCCATATTTTTTAAAAGAAAGAAAGAAAAAAGAATAAATGGAGGAATGAATTGTTTCATAGAGGACGCCGCCGCCACCGTCGCATTAGCTCTTAACTTGATCATCTCATGTCGCATCGCATCCTTCTCTATTTAGTTTCTTGACTTGAGTCTGATGGGAATGGAAGGAGACGTCAAGAGTGTTTAATGGTGGTAGATGACTACTCCACTAAAATACTACTACCACTAGCGATTATCATCTCGGTTTTGCTCATGATTCATCACTGCTCGGGCATAGCAATATTTAGAAAAATAAATCAATTCGCTACTCGCTCTCTCTCTCGCACACACACATGCACAATTCCTTTCCCATCATCACCAATTTCCGTTGCCGAACTAGAAATGAAGCTGGGATTATTTATTTTTCTTTTCAAAATATGTGTTCTATATAGTCAATAGTGTATTCCCGACCTTTGTTTCCTCATCGTGGTACGGATCAGTGATGTGATGATGTGTGTTAGTTAGTTGGGGGTCGACTCATTGGTGGCGGTGGTGGTGGCGGTGATGGTGCTAGTGCATCTTTTTATTTCACGTTACCTTCCAATTTGGGCTCTACTCACTAGAGACCCGGTTCGGACGGAGCGAGTGAACAACAAAAATATTTTCTGAAACAGTTAAGCAAAACGGCATTTTTGCGGGAGGCAACGAAAGTTGAGTTTGATTGGCTCTGACATCTCATATCTCAAGCGTCTTTGTGCGTTAGTGCTGTTATTAGTGAAGGAGTACAAAAATCGGCTTTTGTTGTCTTATGAATGTATGTGTGCACATGTTCACCTTTCTACTTCTCTTTTAAGAGAGAGAGAAGAGGTGACCATAGTTATAGACCGTGTCCTTATTGGAATGCAATTAACTTACCTTTCTTCGGCTATATGTATTTATTTGTAACTCGACCAATCGAGTAAAGGACTATGCAATTTTTTAATCTGTGATTTTGTATGTAAATTGTATTAATTTGTGCATTGTTACTTGTTGGTTTCAGAAGCAAGGAGAGCGCATGAACCTGTGTTTACAGCTTAATACTGCCATAGGATATTTCTCAGCTCATTAAATTTACAAAAGTTCGTCGTTCCTTGTAACACCTGTGTTTGCATATAAAAAACGGAAGTGAATCATTTTTCGGAGTACGCGTAGATTAACCACTAAAAGACGTCGCACGTTTTTGTCCTGATTACTCTCCACAAAGTTTGGTACCGACAAAGGGTTTGGTCAAGATGGCGGATCCCGGACATCCGTCCCAATTTGGGATCTCTTTATTTGAGCTTCGGGAGTTGATGGAAACTCGGGGTCAAGAAGGTCTCGATAAAGTACAAGAGTTGGGTGGACTTCAGGAACTTTGTAGGAAGCTCAACACTTCGCCTATAACTGGTAAGTCCGACGGTTTTATGTAATAGCTCGTGGAAAGGAATTCATGCGTGAATAGACTTGGCCTCCTCTTAGATTGGAAGGAGTTTTTATTATGACACTAAATGAATTGTTATTGCTTTTTACTGTAATTCAGGTTTGGGAGGTTCGAAAGGTGAACTGGAGTTGCGGCGTCAAGTGTTCGGTGCCAATGTGATTCCACCGAAACCACCTAAGACATTTTTGATGTTAATGTGGGAAGCTATTCAAGATGTAACGCTCATTATTCTTCAAGTAGCAGCTCTCGTTTCTCTCATTCTTTGGTTAGTTACCAAATACAGTCACGATGAGGGTGATATCGATGAGGATGAGGAGCATGGTTGGATAGACAGTGTAGCCATTCTCGTCTCAGTAGTTGTAGTAGTGCTGGTCACTGCTTTCAATGACTACACTAAAGAACGACAATTTAGGGGTCTACAAAGTCGAATTGAAGGGGAACATAATTTCTCGGTTATTCGTGGTGGAGAAGTTCGCCAAATCCCCGTTAGCGAAATAGTCGTGGGTGATATTTGTCAGGTATTCCACACCAAGCCAATTAAAATGTTGCATATATACATATTATGTGAATGTCCAATTGAATTTGGAATCTAAACCAACGAAATATTTGATAACGTGCATAGATTAAGTATGGAGACCTTCTTCCAGCCGACGGTATACTTATGCAAAGTAATGATCTGAAAATTGATGAATCTTCACTCACTGGAGAATCCGATCATGTAAAAAAGAGTGAACTTACAGACCCGATGGTATTATCAGGTACTTAAATGCATACCGTTCAAAGAAATATACATTTCATAGCAAATTATAGTATAGCTTCTAATGTGCCCCTCTGTTTTAATTTTTTAAGGAACTCATGTCATGGAAGGAAGTGGGAAAATGGTTGTGACGGCTGTTGGTATAAATTCTCAATCTGGCATAATCTTTGCTCTGTTGGGAGCTGCAGCTGAGGAGGAAGCAAAGCCTGAAAAGAAAAAGAAGGATGGTAAGGCACAGGACAGTTTAAAAAATCTAATTCGTAGTTCATTAAAGATCCAATGGCTTACACAAAGTACAATCAACTACTAATGTTGTTTCAATTGTAGAAGCTGGACCTGGTGCAATGAAGAAAGACGAGGAACGTGGTATGGGCGGTCGACAGGTCATTTCAAACAGTCATGCTGCTGTTCGTGATGGTCGGCCTCCACCAATCCCTGAAGAACCTGAGATACCAAAAGACAAGGAAGATAAAGGATCCCACGAAAAATCTGTCCTTCAAGCGAAATTAACCAAGCTAGCCATTCAGATTGGTTATGCAGGTACGCTTTTTCACATGTCAAAAGTAAAAAAATAAGATAATAAAAAAAGATAATCATTTACCACAACCAATTTTGTTACATTTTTAGGAACTGCCATTGCTGTGTTGACTGTAGTTGTCATGTTCGTACGCTTCAGCGTCGAAACGTATGCAATTCAAAAGAAACCGTTCATAGTGAAACACGCTAGTTCTTTTGTCAACTTCATTATTACTGGTATCACTGTATTGGTCGTCGCTGTACCGGAGGGCTTACCTTTGGCTGTAACACTCTCCTTGGCGTACTCCGTTAAGGTACATATCTACTGCAGAGTTTAAAAAACTAGTGCGCTTTCTGCTGTCACATGCAGATAATCGATATTAAAATAATAATAATGATTAATCAAAATTTTTAAATCTTAGAAAATGATGAAAGACAACAATTTGGTCCGGCATTTGGACGCTTGTGAAACAATGGGTAATGCTACAGCGATTTGCTCAGACAAAACTGGTACTCTGACTACAAATAGGTAGGTTTGATCGCATGGTTTAACTTACTGTTTAGCAAAATGTGCGACGGCATTTATAATACATGAAAACTATACTTAATTGTTAAATAGGATGACTGTGGTCCAGTCTCATATTTGTGCCATCCAGCACAAACATTCGCCAAAGTACAATGAACTTCCTCCCCAAGTTGCTGATTTAATTGTGCATGCTATCTCAGTGAATTCAGCCTATACATCTCGAGTTCTGGTAATGTCACCATTCAGTTCATTGTTGAATAACTAGATGCATATGTAATTGCATGACAGTTATTATATCAATTGTTTTGTATGTCATTGAGTAGCCCCCGGAAAACCCTGGTGAACTTCCAAAACAAGTCGGAAACAAAACAGAATGCGCCTTACTGGGATTTGTGCGAGACATTGGAAAGGATGTTATGGAAGTGAGGGAAAGAATAACGGAGGAATCATTTACAAGGGTATACACTTTCAATTCGGTGCGAAAGTCAATGAGTACTGTCATACCAAGACCTGGAGGAGGCTACCGCATTTTCACAAAGGGTGCTTCAGAAATGATCATGAAGAAGTGAGTCGATGAACTTAAAAAATAGGTAGATAAAATGTGAAGTGTCCCTTGTAGCGAACAGTAATGACTTTTCCTATTGACTAGATGCGGCTACATGTTTGGCAAGGATGGCAAGTTGGAACGTTTTACTAAGGACATGCAAGAAAGGCTTGTTAGTGAAGTCATTGAACCTATGGCTTGCGATGGACTTCGTACAATTAGCATAGCGTACAAGGATTTTGTTCCACACAAGGCAGAAGAAAATGAAGTTCAAGTCGATGGGGAGCCAAATTGGGACGATGAAGACAATATTGTGAAAGAACTCACTTGTCTTTGTGTTGTGGGTATCGAAGATCCTGTGCGTCCCGAAGTAAGTCAATTGCAACACTTTGCTCACAGTGTATTTGTATTTCATTTGTATGCGCTGAGAATAACCGTTATTTGGAACGTGGCCAGGTACCTGAAGCTATAAAGAAGTGTCAACGTGCTGGCATCACTGTAAGAATGGTAACTGGAGATAACATCAACACTGCCAGGTCAATTGCACAAAAATGTGGAATTGTAAAACCCGGAGACGACTTTCTGATTCTGGAAGGAAAGGAGTTCAACCAACGAATTAGAGATGCTAATGGCAATGTTCAACAATATCTCATTGACAAGGTTTGGCCAAGGCTTCGTGTTTTGGCTCGATCTTCTCCTCAAGACAAGTACACGCTGGTGAAAGGAATCATTGATTCAAAGGTTAGTATTTAGTTTATATGGAGTCAATGAAGTTGTTAATGACTTTTGTTTTACTGGACAATGCCCTTTATATATTACATGTATATTTTTTTGGCTTTACCTTCCTATAGGTAAGTGAAAATCGTGAGGTAGTTGCTGTAACAGGCGATGGAACAAACGATGGTCCTGCTTTGAAGAAAGCTGATGTCGGTTTCGCTATGGTAAGTTTCCAAAAAAAATGTAAAATGATCTATTCTGTAAAATTACCAGCAATAATACTGATGATATGATTTCATTTTCATTATTTCTAGGGTATTGCTGGTACTGATGTTGCGAAGGAAGCATCTGATATTATTCTGACTGATGATAACTTTTCGAGCATTGTGAAGGCTGTACTGTGGGGCCGAAACGTTTATGATAGTATTGCGAAATTTCTTCAGTTTCAACTTACTGTTAACGTGGTTGCTGTAATTGTTGCCTTTACTGGTGCTTGTGCTGTTAGCATGAGTCCGCTTAAGGTAAACAAAAACCATAATGTTTATTAACGATTTTTTCGGGTTATCGGCAATTGGCATCCTTTCAAAACATTTGTGATATGTCTATAGGCTGTGCAAATGTTGTGGGTAAATCTTATTATGGACACACTTGCATCATTGGCCTTAGCCACAGAGCTACCCACTCCTGACCTTCTGCTACGAAAACCATACGGTCGTACTAAACCACTCATATCCCGGACGATGATGAAGAATATCCTTGGACAGGCTATTTACCAACTCACCGTTATCTTTTGCCTTCTATTCATTGGTAAGCAACCAGGCGCCTAAACTTATTTCTGATTTCTAACAAATATTTATAAATGCAAGTACCATTGTAACGGAAAGACAACCTCTTTACTTTTAGGACACATCTTGTTGGATATTGACGATGGAACGCAGATAATAGAGCCATCTGCGCATATGACCATGATTTTCAATACCTTTGTCATGATGACACTGTTCAATGAGATCAATGCAAGGAAAATCCATGGACAAAGAAATGTGTTCAAAGGAATTTTCACAAATCCAATTTTCTACGTTATTTGGGTGCTAACAGCAGGTTCACAGGTGCGTATGAAAATCATTTTACACACATCATTTACACAAGCTATTGAATATTTTATTTATTTTTTCTCAGTGAGAATACTAATTTGATTTTGCATTCTCTTTCTTAGGTTGTTATCGTACAATTTGGTGGGCTTGCGTTTTCAACTGCTCCACTTAGCGTTGAGCAATGGATGTGGTGCTTGGTATTTGGCGTCGGTGCACTTATTTGGGGACAGGTCGTTACGACAGTTCCAACGAGAAAGCTACCAAAGATTCTATCGTAAGTCTTGATATAGTGACGTTTCAGTATGCATACAGATATTAGCGCGGCGTTGGAGCAGAAAATTAAGTTATCATATTTACTTGTATCTCTTTTCCAGATGGGGTCGCGGTCATCCAGAACAGTTTACTGAGGGAGTCACATTAGGTGAAGAGTACGACCCAGATGCAGACAAGCGACGTAGTGCAGGTCAGATACTTTGGATTCGTGGACTGACTAGGTTGCAAACTCAGGTATGGTGTTTACCTTTGAAAATTCCGTTACTTTGCTTAGTCATATAAATACATAACATCATGCGCGCTATAACGTATCCAATCAAAAAGTAATTGCGTGAGGGTTCAGTCATGAGGAAGAAGTGCCTTACATGTTGTATATATTCAGTAAACATGTGAAAATCGGAAATACTATTTTAACGTTACGAATTAATGAGAAAATCGTTCATTAATGAGGATTAATCCGTGTTTACTGTAATATATCAGCATGAAAGACATTTGACGACTACAATATCTGGTGTACTTATGCAGACATGAGCAAATTAACAAATTAATTTCAAAGTTTGCTTCAAGTGAACCAAAGCTTTTACCATGCAGAAATATCTGCAAATTTGCTCGTGTTATAAGTACACCATTTAATGGTAGCTTAGCTCTCTCAATTCTCAGGTCAGCTCAATGCAGATAATGCACAGCTTTCTCAAATTTCATCTAAAGATTTTCATTTTGAAGAAAAAGCTGTGAATTACCTGCGGGGGAGCTGAACAGTATTACATTAAAGGAGATTAAATCTTTAGTAGCAAACGACAAAGCTAATTTGAAGCGCGTGTCATATCCCTCGTCTATAAAATACGAAAAATAGTAAAACTTATTGGGTTTTTATATGAGTAGAATTTTGTCAACCACATATCGTATATATATTATATATTGTTCTGACTTTGATTACGGCGCATTTCATCTGAGTAATGAGATGTGCGTTTTATATACTGTTCTACAATGGCTAAAGGGGCAATGAAATCCCTATGAATGTTTTCTATATTTATTGAAATGGTTACTACCCCAACTTTCCCTTCTCCTTTCCTAATGTACTCCCCCTCAAATTCTCTTTTCTCTCACTGGCCTTTCTACTATACTATTGCGTACTGTACTTTTATTTATTACTACCGTTTACTATCACAAACTACTGCTGAATGATCATTACGGAAAAGACACATGCAACTGGCTAAAAATTTCTTGTGATGGGAACCCTTCATTTGCATCTGTGCAGTAAATTGCGCTAAAAAGGTTAATTAAACTGAAATACCCGAAATTCTTTGATAACCTAGTGGAGTGTACTTAAACAGACTGACATATTTATAAAAAACAGTCAAAGCATGTTTATCGAATCACTGGGACCAAACAAGAACTGACAGACTTTCTCCACAGATTCAAGATATTATGACAAACAGGCCAAGCGTCTTTGATTATGCCAAAGTTTCAATTTACAACTGCATTTAAGCTTTAATTTCATCTCTGTCTCCGAGTCTGAATTTTCTCCGTTATTGATAATATGCTTTTGTAGTTTCGAATTTCTGCATAGATGCAAATTGCAAGTGACTCTTTGTGTACGTGTGCTTATCCTTTGAACAAGCGAAATGTGTCTTTTCTCGTAATCATCACTGTACTACAACTACTGTATACTAGTAGCCGACTCTGATGACTTCAGGAACCAGAGCTTACCCATTTAATTGATGTCGTGGTGCGAAACATTTTACCACTGACAGTGTTACCGTTGTTGTATTGTTAATACCAAATTACTCTCTAAATACTTTGATGCAATCGTCACTACTACTCTATTATCATTTACTGAGCTGAATATCGATCTATTAATACGGGACTCGCAATGGAATCGAGACTGCAGGGTCCTTTCCAAGTTCGACCTTTTAAACATATTATATTTCCAGACAATTTTACAATTTGTCATTGATTTGTCATATCAGTTCTCAGTCCCTCACACATAATGTATATGAACGCGACTGTAAACTACTTAATATCTCTTCCTCTTTCCTTTGCTTTCCATTTTGTTGCCATGTCTCTTTCAAGTCTTTGTTTGTTTGATTCTTCTCATGTCTCTGTCATCATAAATATTGTTAATTTTGTTAACTGAGTGTTTTTTGAGAGTACTCCCCCTCCTTTTCAATCAGTACTTTCATTCATAAAAGTGATCCAAGTAAATATATATTTTGTCACTGTCAACTGTGGAGGAGGCAAGAATTTTTGTACTATCAATAAGTTCACTAACAGTTGGGCGGTTCATTTGTCTTACTATATAGTTTCCTTTTAGTTTCTCTTCTTTTCTATCTCTATCTCTTTATATAGTTCTTCTGTCATCATCGTAGTTTTCTAAATGTTCCAAGTCATGTGGTTATGATGTATTACTATATATACTCACTTTCTCGTCGTCCGTAAAACATATTTGTATGTCATATATACCTAAAACATGATAATAATTATAATAAAATAATATACAATGCTTGTATGGATTTGACAATTTTTCAGTAACTATTGCGATTAGTACAATAATGACTCAGTGTACTATATATTACTTACTACTACTATGAGATCTTGAGGAAAGAAACAGTATTCATATCCCCATTTCCCCATCTTTGCCTGCCTGTCATATTTGTGTGTGTGATGAGTTCTCTTTTTTATCTTTTCGTTACTTACTTATCTTTCAGTCTTTCTACTGAGTTGTTGTTTTGTTGAGCTGTTTTTTCACACTTTCGCACATCCGCCGAAGTGGTCCTGCGACATTTTATCATCTAATCTCACATTCAGTAGGAATCATGCATGCTCAAAATATTTTCAATCTACAGATTTTATATATTAATAATTTTTCAACATCAAATATCAGTAAAAAAAACCACGTGAACACACTTTTAGCTCCTTGTCATCCTAATTCATTTTTTTACAATTCATACTTTTACAAGTCACCAATTAACTTCCCGTTATGGATGTTATCAATGTCAATCTTCATTGTTTGCAAACGAAAGATGTCCGTAAGCATTCAGAACGTCATGCCAAAAATAGACAGGAAGTGCAATCTGTATAAAATATTGTTCTAATAAAAGGCAGCCTTTTTGCCAATCTACTTTTGTAAATATATACGTAAACTAGTAATACGAGGTTTTGTTTTACCTATAACCTATCTATGGCGCAGAAGGAGTAGAATTTTATCTCGAGATATACCGAATTAATGGAACAGTGTAGCCAACCGAAAAAAATGTTGTTAATATTAAAATTAGAATAGCAACCACCGTCCCTCTATAAGATAACATTGCTACTACATTAATTATAGACAAAAGGTCCATAGCTATAGCAACACACTGAATCCACTTATCCCTTTTGGTATCAAACTAGATATCCTATATAGGTACATCTATTTTGGTCTCAACTCCAGTAGACCCGTAGTACTACTTACCACAGTTTTCTAACAACCCTTTAAAGATAATAACGATGCCTTTATTTACAAAAGTGAATACTATGAAATGATTAAATTGTTCAAATGTGGTACGGACATTCTGTGTATAGGATATTTGGCAAGATATCTGGGGGATATTTTGATGCTGTGATTCTGGAAGAGTTGGTATTACTATTTTTGCATACTGCACATAATATTTTGGAGCTAAGAGTGGTAATAGTGAAAAAGCAGACATTTATAATATGCTAACTCAGCAACTCTATAAAACACGTTTACACTGATTTATCTCAAGGGAAAAAAACTTTAAATCTGTAATTTGTTTGTACATCGACAATATTGGTTGTGTCACAGGAACTGGGAAATATTTTTCAGACACACAATCTTTTGATAAGTCTAGTTTTTCGAGGATGTAGGGATTTTTTGGCGTGTTATGTTATCTTATACTGTCTTTGACAGCTTCTACTACATGAAAATGTGAACAGGTCTCTAGTTAATTAATAGTATATCATTTTCCCGTAAATCTATTATTGATTTCATGTAAACGCAAGCAAGCATGTTGTCCTCGTGAGCGAATGAGCAATTCTGACTGCTCTAGAAAATCTATATAGATGTTATATTATTATTATTATTACGTATTTATATCCTAAATCCTACCCCTTTGTCGATTTCTACGATCTGTCTCTCTATCTCTCTGTCTATCTATCATCTATTAATTATTATTATTATTATTACGCAATTAATTGTCATTGTATTATCGTTTCATGACTATCTTACTATTGATTCTTCTCTCGTGCAATATGTATGTACGACGTTACTGTATTTTGAAAACTAGAACCGTTGATTACATGTACGTGTACGTACGTAGTAGTGATTGTCCCTGTTAGAGGAACACTTTGTCTTTTTGCCTGAAGATAAATCACTTTCAGTTCCCTCTCACCACCACCACCACTGACACCACAACTACCACCAACCAAGTATTTACGTAAATAATAACGATAATTACAATTGTCATGTGTACGTAATGTAGGTATTTTAAAAAGAAC
This sequence comes from Sinella curviseta, assembly GCA_004115045.4. Lineage (NCBI taxonomy): Eukaryota > Metazoa > Arthropoda > Collembola > Entomobryomorpha > Entomobryidae > Sinella > Sinella curviseta. The sequence goes on along the minus strand of CM065489.1, from coordinate 19,717,449 downwards.
TATCCTTTATACATAATTATATATTTATATACTTACCACCACCAACCACACAGTGCTGTCATACCATGTCCGTTTCTCAGGATAACTTTTACTTTCAAAACGCCTGTACATCTTTTGATACTGTTGTGTAGGAACTCTTAAACGCATCACTTATTTGTTCATTGTTTGTTACTACATAGTATAATGCTTATTAAAAAGTTAGGCACCAGTCGTCATTGCCTTTTTTAAATACTACACACGATAATAATAATAGTATTAGAACTAGTACTGTGAGTGAGTACGTTCTGGTACATTTCCAAGAGTATTTCTATTCCAAATTTCACTTGAAATCCCCTGCTCCGTAGTATTCTTTAGACATTATAGTAATTGTATCATAGTAACTGGTACTCCTGCAGTTGCAATAATAAACTGGAAAATAAGCCATTTGTTCTTGACAATTAAAATTGTGCATACATGATGCTTTCTACTTTCTCTTGAAAAATTTACAAGTAGATGAAATATATGGATAGGTATTTTAGTATCGTCAATCTGCCGGCGTCAGTTACTATGATACGTGCAACGTAGATGTAATTTGCACCTTATCTGCTTTAATTGCCTTCTTCTTTAGTATCACTAAGTTCGCAAGCGACCTCCACAAATTGTTGATGCCTTTTGTCTCCTCTGTGATATATACATATTTTTTAAACTGGAACGTCTTCAGTTTTCTGAAAGACGCTGTTGTATCTTATGTTTGAATAAGTTCATTTCCCTAGATTCCATAATAGTTTCGTGACTTTCCTCTCATTTCAGGGCTAATTTCATTCCCACACACTCCTCCAGACGACAAACTAATTTCATACATACCAGCGCAGCGTCGAAAAGTCTTATGAATATAGTCGAACTACTATTTGCAAATTTTAGATTACATACTATCTCTGTGACTGATAAGAATGCGAGACGCAAAGTATGAAATGAAACTGACGAAATCCGAAACGCACGAGTAGCTATATTGCAAATCAATAAATGTGTGGGAAAAGTCGCGTCATATTGGGAAGCGGATTAACCGTATAAATAATTCACGCACTTCCGAAGAAAACCGAACATGGTCATAATGACGGACGCTGACAAAGACAAAGACAAGTGAAAAAAACAGTAAAAGTCCGAATTGTACTTGACTCGTTATTCGCCTCTTTGTTTTCATCACAATAACAACATTACTAATGTAACTATGAATCTACGTCCCATATTTTCCTCTAAACGCCAAAATGAAATAGTCCAACTGGGAGAAGCGAATAAGTTTTTTACGCTTTCGACAAGTCTCTTTTCAAATTTAGGCGCACGCACGCTTATCAGTCTGTAATGATACTTTGTATAAACTTTTCAAATTGGTTAAGCATTCATTTGAATTTTTAGAAGAAAAAGATATTATTATTATAATTATCATTGTTTTTACTTTAGAATGCATGCTTACTGCTGCATTCTATATTGACCTTTCCGTCATGTTATTAGAGCGGCGTAGTTACCAGTGGAGGTAGTAACTGTAGTCATATTTCTTCTGTTTTATTTATTTATTTATTTTGTTATCCCTGTGATTCTTCATTGTGTAGCTTTTTCTCATATAGTTTCACTTATTGTTAGTTTTAAGCTTTTTATGTAATTAGGCTAAAGTTTCTTTGTTTTTTTGGTACATTGCTAATGCCCGCAAGTTCCTTGAAAATTGAGTCAGTCTTCTAGTGTGCTGGTGCCCTTTCAGCTGGTATTGTAGAAAAGCGCTAGTACTCTATATATTATATATATATATCGTAGCACATTTGACGACTTTCTTGCTTTTCCGTAACAATAATGGTCGTTTTCCAGTTGAGTTCCGGTTATGAAACCCATTTTTCGTTGTTTTCAATATACACAGTCATAATTTTTCTTGGGAAAAGTCAAGTTTGTATTTGAAATAATATGTTGTTCTATGAAAATTTCACTTTCTGTTGTGCACCCCACGGGAAATATATATGAAAATATTCCTTTTTAAACGATATATGCACACACAGATATATAATATATCTCTTTGAAAGTCAAGAAGGAATATTATTATTACTATTATTATTAATCTTCCGTAGCTGATTTAGGATTGTTGCTACTGTATTCGATATTCCCAGTATGTATTTTAAAACTCTTAACATCTTACAATGTGATATTAGTACTATTTCATATACTACTTGTTGTGAAAAATGTGCAATACATAATATTAAAAATTATGTATTATGATATCATGTGAGGGAGTGGACTTTGAGGGAGAATATATGTAGGTCTGAAAGGAATGGGGAACGAGGAAAAGAGAGAGACTCAAAAAAAGCCACAACAAGCAAAAAAATACATATCACAAAAGCAAAAAAAAAGATTTTTTAAAAAAGAAAAAAAATTGTGTGACGCAAAAAAAAACAAACCTTTCCTCATGGCTCTCTGTCCCAATGTCCTATTTTCAGCTGAGAGTGATAAGAGCATTCAAATCCACATTGGAGGATATGGAGGAGAAGAGATCTGTTCATAGTTTACACAGCTTGCACAGTCTCCGGAGCTCACGAAGCCACCCAGGTCTTCGCCCCATGTCAGATATCAGCTACATAGACGAGGATCCGACCAAAACTCCGTCTCCTCTCACTGAAAGTCAGAAGGCAGGCGGAAATCAATTTCCCAGACATGGTACCATGGGAAGAGAGGATCATCGTAATGTCCGTTGGACTAATTCCGAGATTCGCCCGTCAACTCAAAGCAGTCTCAGTCCTCACCGACACATCAGTCGAACTCTAATTCCAGAACTGCCTAAACTTGTTCACGAGACCAGTATATAAAAAAGGCAAAGAACCAAGTTGGCGTAATGGTCAATCACCTACTATTAAATTCTCTTATACTAAAAAAAATTGCCTCGACTGAATCCAACAACATCTCCTACACTCTCGTCTTCTCTTTCATGCTACCACTTATACTTCAAAAAAAATTACATACCACCACATACAACTAATGAGTATACATACAAAAAACTACCTTGTCCATCCTTTAAAAAAATATATATATACAGTATTTATTTTCTCTAGTAATTTCTATACCAGCTCTCTCCTATAAAGAAACTCTACTACATACATACATTTCGTCATTCACGCAGGAGTATATTTAGTGTAAATGACAATATCCAAGCAAAACATTTTCCATCAGTTACTTAGTCTATCCTGTTACCAATCTTTCTCTGTGGTCTTCCTTAAGAAGTTTTAAAACATGAGTTACAACAACTACATTTCCTACATTATGCCTCCTTCGTCATTTTACTATAAACAAGATATCTAATAACATATTAATATTATGTGTAATCATAGGGTCTCTTCTTACTGCATCGTCTCTGATTCGTTTATGTATTCTTATTCTTATTATTAGTCATTATTATTAGCAGTAATCAAACTACTTTATCAGAACGTACCTATGTCTCTTTAGATTTAAACTCTTATATAGAGGCTTTTGTAATGATATATACCTATCTATAAATTTCTTCAATACACCTATTTAAAGTCACCATCAGTTTATTAACTAGATTTATACTATTCGATTTATTGTCAAGCGCTGCCGCTTTCTTTTCATGATGCTCACCAGCTATTTTCACAAAATGTGTATAGTAAATGCAACACCTCTATCTATATCATCGTTTTCAACATACTGACTTTCGCCACTTCCTTTTTTTGTTTCGTCCTTTTTCATTTGAGAAAGCAATGTCGTATAAATCTTATTATTAAATACTTTATAATAATGTAATACGAATTACATTATTTCATGCCTTTACAAACTTTTTTAAGCAAAACGTGCTATTGTGATGGTAGCATGCATACATACATATTTGCCAATATTTTTATTACTATTATTACTTATAGACTTACTTATATTGTGTACTCGTGTAGTGTTCTAATGAGGATAATGTCGACTTCATTTCCAAAGAGCAAATCCAACCCACCCTCCCACAAAAGTTCAAACCTCAACTCTATAAAGCATTTTTTGCACTTTTCTTTCAGAATGAAAGATCACAGCGTAGTCGTCTCAGATGCATGTTTGTACATTGTAATTAGCGATTCTCCTACCATATAACGTGCCATATTAAAGTTAAAGATAAATTTATTTAATACCTATTCTATATAACATTCAACATTTGCCATTAGCACCACTTTCAAGACTAATAATATTCTTACATATTTAATTGTTCCTGATAGGCAGATATTATTTACCTTATCTACCATACACATACCAGAGAGAAACGAGTACTAGTTTAATTTTCACCGAGATGGATACATACATACATGACAACGTCGTACATATTAGATAGGTAGTTATAAAAGGTAATTTATAATGTTTGTACATTGAATAATATTTCATATGGTGCTGTAAGCAACAGCAACGACTCTTTGTCTCTCTGTCTGTACTACTGTTTCACTAAAAGTTGCCAACTCTGGTGTTAGGCATCTCTACTAACGTGGGCATTGCTCTCTCACAGTCTGATTCTCTAAACCAGAAGCAATGCGCCCACATAATTTCTCCTACTGAAACCTATTTAACAAATGATATACATAAACTACCAAAGTAATATTGACTTTCAAAATCAAAGTTTGTATATAATCGATTCAATTAATGTAAGGATAGTCAAGATATTCGACATAAAAATGCTTTCTGCGTGCAGTCTTCCTTTCTACACATGACTTCCCATAAAATCAGCAGTCCTACCCAAGTCCTGTCATTAAAACGACAAACCACCAAAATATGTAGTCACAATATAATATTTTAATTGTGTGTAGTAGAATTTAAATTATGACCTTTTTGAGATATGCATCTTTATTTAAGCATATTTTCTCAAAACTGTTCCTTTCACTTACCTTATTATACCTGTATATATATTTAATATACGTTCACGAAGTGGTAGTTGGTGAGCATGAATGATTATTACAAAATGGAGAAGGGTGATAGGCTAACTAGCCATAAAAAGCCGGTTTATTTGGAAGTTCCATACATAACAATAAAAAGCAGGATATAAGTACATACATACATAATATAGAGCTGCAACATTGGCAATTAAGTAGTCTCTCTCACATTTACAAATACAATTACAATTAGAGCTAGTACATGAAGAAAAGCATAATATGTCAAAAGATTCACCTGTTTTCACACACACCGTTACCTTACCTACTGTGCCACATTAAAAATTCATAATTAATGTGTAAACTTCATATTATTACGCAAGGACCATAATATTATAAGAATTGCATCGCTTATGTGTATGCACACTACGAATATAAATATATCAGTTAATTTTTATACTCTGTAGTTAATCATGATGGTGCGGTGGTGACGTTTTCATTTACTTCAATGTATTAAACATCATCAAAGCATCGGAGATAGGGGTTTTATGCATAAGTTGAACTTGCGAAAGATGAGAATGTAAGTAGGTATATTGAAAATTAAAAGTACTGTGAAAGGAAAGGAATATTATCTACCGACGGTGTTTCTTGGCGGTGTCTGATGCTGTATTAATTGATGTAAATGAAATCCAAGTATCATCACTTGAAAAAGGTCATCAAGTTAGTTTTAGTTTATCATTAAACCTCTAATTATTGGCAAATGTACTATTTATTAACATGAGAAATTTCCCAACTAGAATTACCATACAACCTGCACATTACTATAGAAACAATCGGGTAACTATGTACTGTAGCCGCGAGTTACTTACAATTAGTTTTTAGTCATGTCATTAGTTTCAGTAAGACAGTATACAATTTACTTGGATAAATTTTGACAGGAGTCAAAATGTTTGAAATCGGCTTTTTCGATTGTATACGATATTTTGGACTCGTTCGATCTCGGTACACGATAATCTGGGTGATTGATTAACAGTAAGCGTAATAATTTCACTCCTTTTAATGGGAGAATCCTATACGGACACTAACGTTAGGTATACAAAAGTAGATAGATATATAATTTTTACTTAACAAAGTTTACTGGTTAGTTATAAACAAGTTGTATAGGGATAAAACTTGTATACGCGGTATATATACTAATTGAAAAAAAACTATTACATATGGGCACATTCTGGGCCTGTACCCTTTCGTGACCAATGTGAATACTAGGCCAACAGGAGCAGGGAAATGGACAAACTCAGACAAGATAATACTCCTATTGTCTTTTTGAAGATATACAAGTCTTTGAAATACATAAATTTTTCACATTTGTTAACGCTAAAGTACCGAGATATTCATACGACAACGTACTCAATCTTCTAGAGTTGTAGCCGGTGATGATAATAATTACATTTTAGGTGATAGTAAGAATAAGTTAGGGTAAAGATAGCTTAGCCAGTGTTAAATACATTCTAGATGAAACGTGTACTGTATTAACAAGCACGCATATAAATGCTTACTATCATTATACGAGAAATTATTACAATATTATATAGACACAAAACTCCTAAATTAACCAAAATTTCAATCGGTATATTGGATAATATGTAATTCATGCTTCACACGAGCAGAATTATTTTCTGCTGTTGGAGTTATAATTGCATTAGGTTGTTGGTGAGAGGTCAATCTGTAATTGTACACAGAGAGCACACTTCTACACGTCGTCTTTACTGGTGCTCTACTTCTAATGAGCACTACAAATTATATACCAATTACACTGTAGACTAGGTTTTTCATGATTAGGTACTTTCACTGTGGTGATGGAGAAAGTTTCATCATGACAAAGCCAAAAAAATCGACTTTTAACGTTATTTTGATAAGATTATTTATTGGACGTGAACTAAGACAATTGTAACATAATAATGATCATGGTTGCAGAAGGTTGGAACTGGTGCCATGTATAAAAGTCAAAATAAATTAGATAAGGCAAAAAAATACAATATGTGTTGTAGGTTAAGGTGTGTGACTGAATGTTTGACTATACTACATATAGGTATGTAGGTACCATTACATAACGCAACAATGTAACCAGTAGACTAGTTCATATACCTGCAGTTAGTTTAGTCTCGAACCACCACTGAAAATCAACTACAATCAACAATCAAACTAATTTATCAACAATATACAAAAAGCAGGGAGGAGGGAGTTAGCACTAACAGGGTACGCGCTTGGATTACATTTTCGATACCGCACCTGCTTCAATCTGTAAATAATATTACAAAGTTAGCAAGCACTCGGATTAGCAAGCAATTCACTTTTCATTGTTCAATGCTGGTGCAATGGAACGATTTGTGCATGTTTTTGACATATCAGAAAATATATATCTCACAGACAAAAAATATATATAGCGATTAGGGGATTGTAGGATGATGACGTTGGTGTTTGAACGGTGAGCACAGATTTTTTACAAGTAATTTTTTGAATTCAAGATTTAGAATTTCAGACATATAGGCTACAGTACATTGAATATAGAGAGAGTACTTACTCTCTATATTCAATGGGCTACAGTATACATACAATTTACACATATTTCTAGTAATGTTGCTAATTCCATTTCAAAAGTATTTACATGGTTACATACTTCTTTCGAGTTGTAATCTCTTTCTTGTTGTGAGGAAAGGTTTTCAAGTTTTTTGTGATGATGCTGAGACAAAAAAATAGACGGTATCTCAAACTCCTAAAAAGGAAAACAAACACAAAGTAGACTAGACTGTAGGGTTCACCTATTGAGTCCTTCTGAGAGCACACGTTAAAGTAGAGATGGTGTTAACGACGGATGTTAGTTTACAAATATTTTTGCCATTCGGTTTTTTGGATGCCATGGTCACTGCTAGAAGAATGGTGCAATATTTCACAATGTAAATTATTAAGTAAAAATACTATATAGATATGACACAGACAGAAAATAAGTACTTCTCCCTTTTTTTAGTCGTCTAGTTTATCAAATCTTTATACACAGATGCTTACGTGTAAGGATATGATATTTCCAGTTCCATAATATATCTACTAAACAAATTTCCTGTCTTTGAAAATGTTACCTTTAAACCCTATATTCTATATTTTTGAATTAATAAGAAGATTCTAAAGAATAACTATTAAGATGATGAATTTTATGCAACACGATACTAATCGTAAGAAGAGGGTATTTAAAACAAACTTTCAGAAATATAATAGTAAATCACATTACAACATTGACATTTTACATGCATGGACCAAAACAATAAAACAGAGACGTTATAAAAAAAATTGTTTAATGATGATATTATAATTCCGATATCATAACATGTATGTATGTATTTTTCTAATAACGATACGATATATAGTTAATGGAAGGAAATACATACTTTTAAGCATAATTTACGACAACCCAGTTTCTTCTTATCTATTTACCTACACAATAGGACGGAGAAGAGGCATTGGTCTGTGTCGATACTTCTTTCTGTTCCCTCCAGGTACCAGATAAAAATGGTGCCTTAAAAAGTTAAATTGACAACAGTTGGTTTGAAAAGAGTGAAAGTTGTGAATAGTGACATTTTGTAGGTAAACGCCCAAAATAAAATATAATTGTCTTCTCCATAAACAAAAAGTTGTGCTCTCAAGTACTGTCCTAGTTCCACGTTCCGATTAAAATGTGCATCTTTAGTGCATATTTGTAGCAACTGGCAACATTGCTTTAGTATAACAGGAGTAGTGAGGGATATTTGGATATTTGTCAGACCAGTAATTCAACGTTGTTATGGTACACTATAGCAAGTTGCGATGCACTCACGCTCTAACTGGGCAAGTACACTAATGATATCTTAGAAATATGTAGGTATATTCCATATTTATATATTCTTGGAACTTCTGTCCAGCAAGACAAGAGAATATTTACTTCTTCCGGTAATGCAGTACACTTTTAGAGTAATGCAGAAGTTGTTTATAAAAAGCACTGCAAGTACTAATGTGCACATTATTATGTAGAAACCTTTACAGGTGTACGAATTAGCTCAACCTCACAACTTGGCAACTATATACATATTATAGCTATTTGCAATTAAGCATCTGTGACTGGTGTTTTTTGAAACACACTCCTTGCAAAAAGAATCCTGTTGTGAAGCACCGTAAATAATTACTAGAATTATTTTTTAGGATGACAGATATATACATACATAAAATGATGCTAAAAGGCTGTATATATATATTATATATAATTGTAAAATGAGGAGAAATGATATCGCATTAAGACAATGCACTAATTGGGACAGATTTTTCGGACTAAATCATTTTTTATTGTATGGATAGAGTACAGATATGCATAATAGCAGCAGATTTCACATGTAGGGAAGCATCCCTCTTCAGACAAGATGACCAATGTTAGCAGTACTTCACATTGTTCGTAATACCTGATTAGTGATAACACATTATCGTCCAGAAAAAAATGTATCTTGTACACGGACATAAAAAACCCTTCTTAATATATTATTGACTACTTTTCTTCTATCTACACCAAATAATGTCAATTTCTTCTGAAAAATATTTAGCTGTCATTTTGTGTATTCAGCATGCATGATTGATTACACTATAAAATATAATTTGCCTCTTGAAACAAACTGTTTTCTCCTTTCCTCTTTTACTGTTTCTTCTTCTTTCTATACTCAACCAAACCTGAAATAGAAATACCTTTACTACTTGTAGTCCGCACAAAGTTTATGTACGAATATTTTAAGCTCATAACCTCGTCTAATCGGACGATTTATAATCATCACTTCTTTTCCATCTATCAAGTCTGTTTGATCTTTTTAGTCAGTAGTTTCTCGTTTCCCCTCACATAAATGTAAACGGAACTGATAACAAATTTTGGTATTGGCGTTCAGACTTAACCGGTCCAATTTCTGCACATTTTCAGTCACAGTTTACGGTAAAATTTTCAACACATATAAAGTAGTTAGATTTCACGTTTCTTCTCTTGCTAAACCTTTTATATTATTGAACGAATCACACCACAGTAGAAATTCCTTTTCAACTTACGTATGTACACAGCCACGCTACAATCAAAATAAACGCATTATTTTCATCAATAATAATTATATCAACAATTGATACCTCATTTACACCATTAATTCAATTTTACTGTCTTTTTGACGTATTCACGCCGCGTTTCATACGTCTGCTAATTTAATTGACATAATTACGTATACATTAACAAATAAAGTGCCGCGTCCATATTCATAAAGATATATATTTATAAAGGATTTTCGAACACGGTCAAAATACGTACGAAAAGTCAGGTGCTTCTTTAGACAAGTACATTATCATAAATTACATGAAGTGCTCCAGCTATTTCTGTTCAGTACACTGGCATGTAACTCCATGTCATGTACACTTGTCTAAATTAGCAACATACTGCGACCGTGGTTAGACCTTATTCGAAAATTGAGCAGTTAGAAAATTGGATTGTCCAGTGGTGAGTCCATGAAGATCTCCTTCTTCTTCTTGCATACTGACAATGGGCTAGTTGTAGTTAGTTAGTATCTGATCATTTACACCATTAATGAACAATTAGTCTGAAAGGAACTTTGCGAAATGCAATACACCGAATTCTAAATGCCGTGTGCATTAAAGCGGTAAAGTGAGAGACCCAACAAAATATAATATGGTAGTTAACTTCCATTGGCAAAGTAGTACAAAAGGACACCGTATAAGCTTTTACTATGCGGATATTCGGATGGCAAGCAAATTTTGTTCCATAAAATACTATACAGAAAATATGCTTGCCTTTACAAGTTTTATAGTACCTACTGTAGGCGTATTGTTTATCACAAAGATCCTTTTCCCAGTCAATGACACATACCTACATACACATTTCTCAGTCATACATACACAATTTTGTAAAGCAACTAGTTTACCAAAGTCTAATAGATACACACATAACATATATACATATATTTTTATGACATGTCAAACTTTCACTTTAACATCTCTTTATCATTTCACATCCATATAGTTAGAACATTTTAGATAACATACAGCAATAGCGGGAATACGCTTGTAACTCTTCTCTGAACATTCTATTCAATCCCTCTAACGATACAACACCTTACCATAGATTTTACATCAATACTTAGGATTAATCTATTAGGAAGGAAAGTGGTAATAAGTTGGTGTGGAGATATTATATTGATTACTACATTACAGGTATGTATTTCTTTGCCTACAATACTACAAGACAGTCACTTTACTGTAATTTTGAGAAGGGCTCTTGCTCCTCTCTCCACTACATCTTGCATCTTAAATTGGATTCAGTCATTAATTGTATCATCGTGTAAACCATAAATGTTTGGACATATACTTTGAAAATATATTGATTGTGAACTATTACTAGTGTGTTCTCCATAATTATTACTATATACATACTTAAGTGAATTAGCTCTAGCTTTTTTCATAGGTGTGTTAGTCTTATAAATTATATATATAAAATGATAATACATCTATATATACATATTAGTAAGCCCACTATTTTGCAGCAACGGACTGGCATGACGTTCTTTGGAGAAAGGGGGAAAGTGTTATTATTTATTACATTCACATTATTATTATGTGTTGTTCTCTATATATTCTTTAATTTAAACAATACTTTATGAGAGTGCATTTTTGTACATCACGTCAGAAAAAAACCGCATAGCCTAGATATATATATATCTATAGTAAGTACAATAAACAATCTATAAAACTATATATATATACTACCTACATATAAAAAAATGATTCTTGCAAACTCTGTCAACTTTAAGAAAGAAACAATCTTGAAACTGTCGTAGGATATTTGTCTAAATATAAAGAACTATATATACATATATGCATACAATATAAAGTTTTTAAAGGATGACGTACATACATGATGCGTTTACTAGTTCAGTGCACTCATTGACATCACCGTAAAAAATCTTATATTTGTTCTGTAGTGATTTCCAATAATAAATGAAAGATTAACTTTGAAAAATTGCAAAAAACGAAGAGACAATGCATTTGCTTTGAGAAGTCATTGAGAATATCCTTGATCTCCTGTTATCTATCAATCATTTAAATCTATTTGTATAGTTTTCCAGTATTTCTCAACTGATTTGAGTTTTTTGTTTTGTTTTGATAAATCTATAGGAGTTTACTGTTGTGAGTTGAGTTTCTTTACTAATTTATCATTTTCTTTTTTTGTTTAACGTTTTGATGACTTGCCTTTTGAATGAGTTGTTGAAAATTAAAAATATGAACAAAATTTTATTCAGTTATATTTGACCCGAAAAATCCAAATATCCTGTTTTCAATCCAAAAATCTCTTACCTTCATCAATAACGTTGTATATGAAAAAATACGAAGGAAAACAAGAAAAAAATTGCCCTACCAGCCATTCCAAAAATTTAATCTACCCTCAAGTGACCTAAGCGCCCTCTTAACATACATAATTGACTGCTACTTGTGTTTTTTGTAAAATCAAATCAAATCAATTAACGAACAAAACTGAATCACTTAATTATCACCGCACTGCCCTTTGGTGTGTAAGGTCATTGGCGGTGAGTTGCAAGAGAGATTGATCCCGGTACCCTACAGCAAGAGTTCCACAGATCAAGCTGTAAGCCTCTCGTTTCAGTGCTTCACTACTATAATATATATTTTTCAAATCTATTTTATCTGTTTTGGTGTACCTGATATGTATATAATATTGATGATATATATTGTAGACAAATGTGATTGATTGTGTCTTCGGTTATCATTATGATTTATTATTATTCTCATTATTGTTCTTATTGTTCTGTACAGTATAACACGTCTCTCTTCTCTCTCTCTCTCACTTTATAATACAATACACTATTTCAGTAGTCTACCGCTTTCATGCTTCTCTCTTTCTTCTCTCTTCAGTTTCCGTCATCATTGTTGTTCTTGTTTCATGTCACATTTTCTACAATTTCATTTTTTTGTCTCAGCTTATTGTCCATATCAACTGCTACGCAACACGCAACTCAATGTCCATGTTGCCTGGCCTTATCTTGTCGTGTGTTTGGTTGGAGAGTGCATTTCGACTACTAAAAATTATAAAAGCTTGTCCTGTGCTGCTTCATAAACAACAACGTTTTTTGTCATGTGCTTTGAAAAATAATTGGGTAAACTTTGACATTTTCGTCGTCGTGTACATGTGACGCTTTACCTTCCTGAAAATTACCTGTAACCTGACTTGAGTAAATTTGGCAATATATATGTATAGTAGAGAAACTACAATTGTAGGGTGTTTTTGGGTCTTGTTTGAACGGCTGGCCTAGATAAAATCTGCTTTCTTACTGTTGCCGTTGTACATGTGAAATTTTTCTGTCCCTCTCGTCGATTTCCAGAACAGTTTTTCACCTCTGACCGTGGTAATTATATAACGATTTCTGTACATACTGTTTTCGTTTCCATTTTACTTGAATTACTAATTGTCCGACGACTTAACTTGCATGACTCGTTTCTTTGAATCTTTCTCCGTACAACGTAACGTACAATTTACCAAATAATACTTGTTCAAGTACCAACAATATTACTATTTTACTAGTACAAAAAATGACGGTATCTTATTACTTTTCCACCAAATATACTTTTAACCTGCTTTTTTCAAACCTTTTCAATAAAGCGGTATTATACCGTGTGTGATCCAAAGTATTTCTCACCCTTACTTTTAGTCATGATCCCTATAAATACTACCGTTGCATGACAGACCCATTTGGATTATTAATGAAGTAGTAACTTACTTAAGTATTGATGAATTTTGTTCCTATGTGGATGTATTTTGAAAGTATTGATCGTATAGGTATTTACTCATAGTGTTGTACTTCGTATGAGTAAACCGAAAATACTGTTGTATGATACAGTCGGGTTGATGCTGCATCTACCATGATTTTTGGATAGACAAATAGTGGTTGCATTATCGCCTTTTGTGCTTGATGTTTATTACCATTAAAGATGGCCGTATCCCATCATCATTTCTGAATCTACAATTCAGAATATATGTTCGCTCTATTCCATTTTTTATGTCGATTCGGCCTTATGTGTTTTACATCGAACCTATACACATGGCTTAATCAAATACATTCATACCAAGTCAGGCACTTTAAACAATTTTTAAACATGCACATAGGAACATATTAGTATTATCTGTGTAAATACATTAAACTTAAAATACTAGGCTACTGATTTTCACCAATATAGTAACAAGTATTTCATGCATACATATTAGGCAACCGTAGATCTTTACTCGTGAATTTTCTATCGGATCAGCAGACACAAAATAATCGGTTAACATGCTGATAATTTCAATTAATTAACGAAATATTATTGAACTTCTTGATCACATTTTTTGAAGTGTTCACACATTCATACAAGCATGCACACATGTATATGTACTTATATCTACTCACTCCAAAGAGAATGGTGTGAATCATGATATAATGTATAGCAAAAGTTATTTACAACTTAAAAGAAGAAATATGTTTTATTAACACAAAAAAAATGTTTCTTCAATGTTTTCTCACTACACACTTTGATGCAACCACATTTGTTTTTCAACACTTCAATACTACAGGATGATCGATTTGAAGCTTGAAGTTTTTTTTTCAAAGATTGCGATTTGTCCACTTTTTTTATCTCAAAGAAGTCAATTCCATATCACACTTGATAGTAATACAACAAATAAATGTACTTTTGGCAGTTTGATTGCTTGCTCGTGTTGCGGTAATTTTAAGAACGCAATAGTGAATGAATGAAGATTTTTTACGTTTGTCCAGTTTGCTGCCTTTGAATGATTTTGATTACTTTTGCAACACAACTGATTGCCGTTAGAATTACACTTTCCTTATTTCCTTGTTTGATTGCTCGTTCCATGGCAACAGCACGCAACTACGCAATAATATAACGTGAATGATATGCGGTTTGGATTAATCCTTTCATGTTTCTAATTAAACGTTAATTCCAAAATTGTTCAAACTGTGACCATCTTTTCCTTGCTAATTGTCTACTAATACACATGAAAAAATATATGTAACGATTGAGTGCATAAAATACAATTCTACCTTTTCAGTAGATGTGTACGCAGTCTTAAAAAGCAACGTTCAACAATGATAATGCATTAGACGTTGTGTAGAATCCTGCAATTTTTTGTCAATCGTTTAGCGTCTACTTTATGTAAGCCTATGCGATTCCGAGAAAGAGTAATTAATCGGCCGTATATCACACAGCGTTTATATGAAACTATGTGCAGCTATGGGTGAAATATTATTATCTATCCATTATTATTATTTTACCGCACAATTTTTCTTCCGGCAGTTTGCTCGCAAAAAAAGTACATTATGATTTTACTGCCACCTGTGTAATCGTATTGATCTGTCTAGATTTTTGCCACGTAGTTCATTACTGCAAATTGAAATCTTATATATACGTATTACTCTTATTTTAAGTATTACTTTTGTTATGATTATTATGTCTATGGGCATTTGGAGATGATGTAATGTTGCACTTCTTTGATAATGTTTGCATTTTGTTATGGTTATTATTACTGTGTCGCATGCTGCTGTTCATGCTTCCATAAAAAAGAACAGGAAAAGGAAGTCAGTGGACCATGTATATTGTCTTCTAAATTATTATCATTAATAATTACTGTTGTTATCTATATAATCCAGTGAACTATGTATTACTTATTCCTTCACTAAATTTACCGATTTGCATTCATTTTCCGTAGAATTTGATATTGCTATGATATATATGCAACGAATTTAATATTCAAAAACACTTGGCCATGTTTTGGAGGTTGGATCTAGCAAGAAAAAAAACAAACTTTTATAGTCTCAAGTAGAGTATTTGTCTTGTGATTTTACCAGTACAAAAAAATCTTCAAATGGAGATCCCAGAGGTCTTCATATATCTAAAGTTTTCATAAGCTCCCTCTTTCATACATTATATTCGAATTTAAACTAACCACAACAACAATCAGTATATATCTGGGCTTTCAAAGGCTTTCCAGAATTTTAAGCCTGTCATCAAATCTATCACATTCAATGCATCATTCAAATCTTATTCTTAATAATAATCAATGAAAAAACTCAAAAAAAAAAAAAGATATGATGAACAAATAAGGTAGCAAGTCTATATTATTTGCACCTCTTGATGATGATGATGCTGATAGCTAATGACAATGCGAATAAATACACACAAAAATATTCCAATCCAGCATTTATAAAACGGCTTAGTCTGGTATGGTATGGTATGTACTTTTGGAAATATGGAATGATGATTTTTTTTCTCACCCTACTACAGTTACTATATATTATATAAATTTTTCATGTCAACTTCACAGTCACTGCTCATGCGATTGACTGACAATGAGTGAATGCTGTGACAAGTTTTAAGTAGAAAAGTACTAGTGCATTCGCTTGGTTCAGTTGAGAAAAGTTAACCGACTTTTTCTTATCGATGATAAATATATATAGTCTCGAAAATATATAGTTTTTTGATGTATTTGTGCTATTCTCTGTACACCACCTTGCTGTATATATCAATAAATATAATCAATATATAACTATTATTACCAAACATCCACATTACACAGGATGCGTAGCTGTATAGTGTATAGTAATTTTAAAACCTCTTTTCTTTCAGAAAATTTCACTTAGAACCGATGACTAGATATACAAAAGGAAAATATAAATATATCTATTTATTTTGAATGGAGTACGCATTGCTATATATACATAGTAAAAAATTTATTTTCTTTTGTATGGAGAAAGTACTCGATGTTTTTCTGTTCAGAGCTCTCTCTCTCTCTCTAGTTGCCAAAATTTTCTCTGCATCAAATGGCAAATATTTAGACAATATTTACGTATCTATATAGTATCTTATGTAAAGTATCTATCTTTATACTGAACGGACTTACTCAGCTATATTGTAGGTTAGCGAGCTACAGAAATGATGAACCAACTAATTAACTCTTTTTTCTCCAATAGATTATTATCTATATTAATAATAATAATAAATCAATCCTTAAATTTACTACTAGAACAGCTTTTTATTATCAACATAGTAACCAATCTAGATACTATAAATAGATATTCTGTAATTTGCCACGTAGAAGAGTGACCACATAATATAGCAGCAGCTGCAGAAGACCAAGCTTATCTTAATAAAAAAAATCAACTTTTCTCTCTCTCTCTCTCGAGAATTCTTTTTTATTACTTTTTATTAATAAATAACTAAATACTTGAACACGTAAAGCTGCATAATTTTTTCTTTCTAAAAATCTAATTTAAAATCACTATACACTACACTACACCACTGTTTGCGTATGTTTACACATACTCCCCACGTTTCTGTTTTACATTTTCCTCTAATTTCTTCTTCTGCGATGATAATTCGAAGTAAACTTTCCTCTTTTTTGGATGTAGCAATTGTTACTGATATTATTTGATAACATTCGTATTTTCTTTGTGAAACACAACGATTAGAAAAATATATAGTTCCAGTTGAAATAATTCTTTCACAGTGGATTTGTCATAGTCAATTTAAGATTCTCTTGACTTTAAATGCCAGAGTGAAAATTAGTGCAAAGCAGAGTCATTGTTGTGCAAAAAATATATATACAACGTGTACTTTCTACCATACCTTAGCAGAGTAAAGCAAAGCAATCGAGAAAAATCCAAATTAGCAAGATGGTACAGAGAAAGTTCTGTAGAGAACGAACAATAAGTGACTGACTTACTTATTGTTGTGACGATCGGTGTAGGCTACTTATTTTCCTATTTAAAACTCTTTTACAGCATAGTCTCGATTTACCAAAATATTCCGTTCTGAAATAATCAGAGATTGATCCTTTAGAAAGGTAAACAGCCCATGATCAAATCGATATGTCTCCTATGACGACAGTGATATCAGCAGTCTGACAATTGCTCTCCATAATAATTAATTGCTGTTCCTACGTGAATTCAGGAAAAGCCGTTGTCAATTGAAAGAAAATTTCTCCGAAAAGGTGATAATTAGCGTGTGTACTGACGTAAACCAACTCTATAATTATAATAGCGCATTAATTGTAAGGAGGGGCGCAATGCAAAAAACATAATTGATAGTCCAGCTAATGAACGCTAAATCCATACCATATAAATGTCATCATGATTACCATTGATTCCAAGGTACTGATAACGCGTAAATTTGTACTGCTCGCAAAATTACAAGCTTTTGATCCAAACCTCCAAAATGGTATTGTCCAGTGAAACTATAGTAAATACATAGTTTATGCTATGGAATACTGTATGATACGACATTGAATGCCGCTGCATTACTAATCGAGTGAAAGCGTCCACGAGTTTTAATCGAATGTGTTGCCTACTAGTACTAATGCATATTTTTTACAGTTCATATGAACGCGAAGCAAAAAAGCAAACAACGCATGCTATATTATGATTGCAATATATAATATAGCATACTAATTGTAAATATATAATACAATATACATGCATTGGAGTGATAATAATATGTTTATACAAGGAGAAACAAAAATCTCTACTTTTGGTCCAAAGACTTCTTTTTTCCCGAAATTATATAACAAAGAATAATCGCAGACTCTATTGGTTCATTCTGTAACAAAACTTGCAAGAGAAACGGAGAAAGGTGGTCACACACAAAAGTAATATGGTAACATGAGTGATGTTGCAAGATGCCATGCCAACAGAAGCTACTCTTCTCCAGCTGTCGCTATCTCTGTTTCTGTGACCACTTCATTAATAATTTATGAGAGAAAGTACGTAAGTACGTCAAGATGATATATTTCTCTGTGATTTTCGTGTGGAAAACGGTCATGTCGATGAAATGTGCCGCCTCTTGCTGCTGCTGCAATAGTATTCACTAGAGAGTACGCAGTTTCTCTTTTAGACGTGTTTTTTTTTTTGTTGTTGTTTCTCTATCTGTGTGACGAAATGATGAGTTCGTAACACTAACTGTGTATAAAAAGTTTTGCGAATGATGCCATAAGAGTCTGTTGATAATCAAAGTGTTTTGGTGTAAAAACCATTTTTTATCATTATTACTGTATTCTTATTATTATTCTTGTTCTGATTATTATTATTATTACCCATTTTGCATTCTTATTATTATTATTGTTATTATTATTATATTTATTATTATTATTATTATTCGCTGCAGCATTTTAGTCATATTTTTACTGTGTATCCAACAGAGCTGATTTATGATTCGGCATGTTGCCTCTTATTATGCATCCGATATCTAAGTCAATGTCTATAAGTGTGACAATGTGAATTTTGTCAAATTTTTTCAATGTTTCGATTCACTTTTTCTTACGAGTTTCATTTTTTGTGGCAATTTTTTATATCTATGATTGGCTATATATATTATCTTTAATAATATAATTCAAAAACATAATATTTGCAACAACAACGTTTTCGACACTGATATATCATCTATAAATATATATATGTATATATATTTAAAGCAAGCAAAGCAAAGAATTCAGTTTGTTTGTTCGTTCGTTTCATTCATTATTTTCTCACTACAGCCAGCCATTTTTATTGTTATATTTACTACATAATTGTTTCTTTAAATTCCTCATTTTAAAAAACAAGATTGTGCTGTATGTACATATATCTCGCTACCTCTCTCTCTATCAATGTTTTAAGTAAAAAAAAAGTCCAAAATCGACAAGAAGAGAAGTAATGATCATAAATGTGAACAAATGTTTATAACGTTGTTAGGCGGCAAGGCTGCAACAAATTGGAGATGCACAAACGAAAGCCAGACTGTCGGAGGTAATAAATCAGCTCTGTTGCGTTCGTTCGTAACTATATATACCTCTCTCTTTCTCTATATATTCCTCATATATTCTAATAATATTGTTATTATTATTATTATTCTCATTATTATTATTAGTATGATTTTTTGTCGCTGTTCTCATTGTTATTATTATCATTGTAATTTTTTCATGTTTGAGCTAAAGAGAGAACGAACGAGCAGCAATAAGCGTTATAAATCCCCATGTCTCTTTTTCATATCTAAATTTCAGATTCGTGTGGTAAATGCGTTCCGTCAAGGGCTAGACACTCGATACGGCGAGCGAAGTAATCCATCCATTGCCGCAGTACTTCAAAAACAAGCTTCGCTAAGCAAACGACTCTCACAAACTTCTTCCATTGAATACGCTGACAATTATCCGTATGAAGTGTCAGTTCCTGAATTTGAGCGCTTATCATCCCGAAGCCATACGGAAACAGCAGTCTAGTACCATAAGCATTTTCCTTGTACAGACGGCCATTTTTAAAGAGAAAGAAAGGAAAAAAATACAAAAATATATATATTATATATATGTCATAACACAACTTGTTGTCATTATTATTACTATGATTATTGATACTACTCCTTGTACTTAATTACTTTTCATATTATTACTACTGTACATTTTATCCTCGACTAATACAGATATAATACATAAATTATTCAACGAAAAGTCTAACTGTATACAAAAAAAAGTATAAGTGTATTCCGATCAATTAAAAAAATGTATTCTGTCCTGCTAAAAAAATAATAATTTTCCTCAATTTAGTATTCTTCTTACTACAACAGTGCGTGTGTTATTTGCCCCGTTATAGTGAAATAATCGCCTTTAGCCACGTGCGAATGCGACTCATCATCATGAGTATAAACTTAAGTATATTTACAGGGAGTATTTACGTGATAAAAAAAAAAACAAAAAAAATTGCAACAAAAATTTTTTTGGCAATTGTTTTTAGTGAAGACGTGTCCTGTAGAAATCATTCTTACCCAAAAACTCAGTACCAATGAAATATTATTAGAATACATTACAAAAGCAGAAGAATGCGCAATAAAAGTTGCCTAGACTTTACAAATCACTGATCCGTTGATGTTGCTTTATGTGTTTATTATATGTGTTTTATTAAATGATAGTTTCACTCCAAAAACATTTTAGACGTTTTTGTGGTGTAATTTTTTCGGGGAGATTAGCCCCCCTCCCCCACCTCACGTTCTGCTTTAGTCACTATATTAGAGCGTTTCCTTGTTCGTTTTATTTGTATTGTGTGGGTGAGCAATACGGTTCCACAAAGTATTTTTGCACGTGTCTTAGCAAAAAAGAGCGAGTAAAAAAATATGTAGTGTGTGGTCTAGTATGTGCGGAGAGAAAAAATATTAAACACGTGACAGGTATTATTTAATTGTAATAAATTAACTTACTCTGATAGTAATTACTTGCTAGAGAATGAAAAAACTCTGTACTTCAAAAAAGACGTTATATACAATTAAATTTATTATTAGTATATTATGGATATGAAATATTACAATCTAAATGTGAGGACTAGCAATACAGTTGATTGTTACTGCTTATTATAGCGAGAGGGTAGGTCATTTTGATAATTTTTCAATTTTATTGTTAATTATAGCTAATCAAATAGGTCAAAAAATGTGGGGAGGAAAACGAGTATCAAAAATGATGATAATGGAGATGAAATATATGCTCTGCCCTCTCCACACTCACAGCCTTTCACGGTAAAAACGAATACTGGCACTACTCTAGTATTTTCTGCTGTTTACTCATCATCGTCTTCATTTAATTGTTGCAGCACAAAAAAAAAGAAATTGTTTTATTGCACGCCTCGAGAAAACAAATTTCAATGATTTTTTTTTCAACTTTCTCTCTGAGCAACAGATTCGGTACTGAATGATGTCAAATTTATTGGGGTTGAGCTTTGTGCGACAAAGAATTTTTGTTTTCCAATTTAATTGAGTAGGGGAATTGAAAGCGGTCGTTGTTGGTTCATAGATTCAAATATCGAATTCGGAAGCCTTATTGTTCTGATTATTTCTTAAGGCAGCTGCACTCTAGAGAGCTACAAATACAGATATTGCTATTTTCCCCTAAATGTAGACAATTCTAATTACTTATTGTTGCAATTCAAAGCTATGTATTTTTATAAAGAGAAAAAAATATAATTTACTACGTAATATCCACCGTACAAAAAGAAAAAAAAGCAGCGAAAGAAAGTGCTGGAAAACTTGTTGAAATCTATCAAGTATTCGCAGAAGAGTAAAAAAATAAATAACTGCGTTCAATCAAATACATAACTGGCAAAGTTAATAATTGTAACTAAAGTGTCGCATTAAAACATGGAAACCTAAAGACGAGATGATATATAAAAAAATATAATAATAATATGTAATAATGTAGTATCTGGCCTCTGAAAATCATCTTGGGCATCTAGTGTTTCAAGTACCATAAAAATAGGAGGTTCGAGAGAAAGCAAAGAGAAAAAGGAGTAGTACAGGTCTCAATTAATATTCTGACCAGATTATGAAAACTCAGAATAGTGCTAACAGTAGTAGTAACCGTAATCATCAACATTTTTTGAACTATGCAACTAACTAAAACCCATAAACTCAAACAAAGAACTACTCCGTAGGTGTCATAGATAATGTATAAGGGAAACAATGTTAGCGTCGCCGTCGTCGTCGTCATGATGCTTTCCCTTTCGTTACATCGTAAAATGATGGAATCATTGTGCATATTAAGAAATAAGAAATTACTACGAACGTGTATTCCTGTAAATGTATTCAAAAGTCGAATAGAGGCAGGTTCATACTACAAAACAAAAAGTAGCGGAGGATATAATGATGATCATGGTTTTTAAAACAAAAAACTGCAAAAAATATATTATCATTGGACCGCATTCAAAGATACAAAGCTCTATGTATTACTACTGTATTATTAGCTGAAGACACAGAATACCTAAACTATTACATCGAGTTTGTTAGTTACTTTATTAAGTGGATAAAAATAGATAAATGAAACACGGAGGGATATAAGCAGAATGAGGGTTAAAAGGGCAAAAAAATATTAGGCATACGTAAGATAAAAAGATAAAGTATATATTATTATCTACCATAAAACATTTTTCTAAAAAAAACGATGAATTAACATAACATTTGGCGACATTTTGAATAGACCTATTCAAGATGAAATTAGTTAAATTGTAGATGAACTGTACATAGGAGGCTTTTTCTAGGTATCTGATAGTATTATGTATTATTATTAATTATTAATATTAGGCTAGGTATTTATGTATAAGCAGTGACGAGGAGGAGTAAGGTAGGTCAGGCTAGGCAGAGTTTCAGAGAACAGACTTTAATTACTTATTGTTACTACGGTTAATTTTTTAAACCTTCGGAACAGAACATATATATGTAGCCCTACAACTCATAGTACTTAAATGAGTACCTATCGTAGTGGATGACGATAATGTGAAAGAACATTAATTAGTTATTTACCTTGTAATGCGGAATATATAATATGATAATGAATATAGTACTGATAATGTGAGGCAAAGAGGATATTATATTACTAAAAGTAGCGAACGTTAAACTTTATTTAACTTATTACACACATATAAGCATCACTATATTATACGATTACTGGTGTTTTCAAAATGGTACTATAATTTATTTATACAAAAAAAGTATTTAATGGCACATAAGTGTTATTTAATGTGTAAACAAAGAAAAATTTAGAACTCTCTTATACGTAATATATTATTAATAATAATAACTAGTAATAAGAACAATATTCGTACTGTTATCGATAATCAATCGTACTACGCTCTTGTACTTTTAGTGCTAGAGATACCTTGTTATTGTTATTGTAATTGTTAAGAGGAAAAAACAACGTAAAAGTAATTATTATCATTATTAATATTCTATTCTAAATTGAAACATCGTATAATATGTCGTTGATTTTTTAAAAGAGAAAAATTACATAGTGTTGACCAGGTTGCATGTCTCATATCGTCTCCCAGCCAGAGTCTGTATGATTATAAAAGAAACTACTTTATGTATATGTGTTTACTTTGTTGTTCTCACTTCAAAATATTGTTCTGCTAACGTTAACACAGTTTTCTCGTCGGTCGAAACAAGCTGAAATCAATCAATCATTGGAAATGTATGCATAGCTAAAAATTTACAACGTTTATTTACCAGAACTCTACTTGTTTCTGTGAAAATGATTTAGTCAATTTCAAAATGATAATAAAAAATCTACCATTCAAAAGGACCCAAGTATGCAAACGTTAAAGTACTAACAAAAACAACCATTTAATGCATTTAGTGTTGCTACGTTTATAACAAATCAGGAATTTAAATAAAAAAACATCGACACAAGAGGAAAAATCACAGTTGTTTATATTTATGAGAGAAAAAAAACTTGTGACATTGACAAGATTTGGGTATTTATTAAGATACAAAGATTGTTATACATTGGTTGTTTAACTGAAAAAAAAAAGTTTTTTAAACGATACAAAACATGACATTTTGAAATGTGCAGAATAATTAAGAGAAAAGTGTACCAAAAGGTCAAAGGTGTTTACAAACAACTACCATCCTAAACAGCGAAACAACCTTGTTGCCAGTATACAGATGTAATATTTATTATTATTTAACAGGTAAAAAAATGATGAAGATCGGAAAATATACAAATCTTTTTTAAACAATATATAAATTACGATATGAATATCCATGCTGAAAAAAATATATATTATGCTTGTTAAATAATAATAATAATATGTTATCGGTATACACACATACATACATATATTTACATTACATTTAAGTGTTCATTATTATATATCGGGTGAATCCGTTGTATCCTATATTTCTAAATGAGCTCATTTGTTTGAGATCCGAGGAAGTTTGATTTTTTTGTTTAAGAAAAAAGAAGAATCACAAACGTATGTAATAAGATAGTAATAACCAAAGAAAAATAAAAAAGCAACATCAATGTTCTTTTTTTATGTAATTGAATCAGTTTTCACATTGAAACTTTATTAGTACAATTACCTACATACACATTGTCGCCGTAATTCTAAAGTTTTCGAGGCTTGCATAATTTGTCAGATTAAATGAATGCTTGGCTTTTCTCTTTTAAAATATCTCTACGACAAAACAGGATCGGAAATAGAACGTCCTCCTTCCCTAGGAACCAGCACAGTCGTATGTATTAGACATTGTTGCGATTGTGTGTTTTCTTCCGTCAACATGTCGACGATTAAATAATGCCTTGAAGCTACTAATCGGTATCAGTTCACCTTGTTATGACAATTTTAATTAAACATATTTCTCAATGTCGCTATGATATTTTGATGAGGCTAGCATGCATCAACACTTCGCATAATTCTGATAAATGAGACTATTATTATGCTGCAAAGTCGTATTCTATGGCGACTGAATATTGATGATACAGAACACTTTTATATATTTTTATTGTTTAAACCATATTTTATTAATTGCACCGAGCGAGACGAAATGGGCACGGCGGATGGATTCCCTCATCAACAAAGGAAATGGTAAGGTTATTATTTATTCTTTAACTGACCATTTATTGCCTTGAAACAACAATTGTAATATTATATGGCATAGTACAAACAATCTAATAAAAATAAAAAATCAGTAAATGCATTTTGATAATGTCATCATCATCATCATGATTATTATTATTATTCTTTAGTAATTAAAACCATAAATGCATAGTAATTTTGTGATTGATGATAGGATACATAAGCGACTCAAACTCTATCTGAAGACTTATGTCTTTGCCAACATAATAGCCTCTTAGAGCCAGAGCCACAGTTTTCTAATCCGTTGCCTATCTGGTACTCAATAATAAGCCAAATGTAACTGACAAAATTATAAAAATTGTAGCTACCATCAAATAATCATGAGACGAGATGCTGTGCTAATGAATTATATAATAAGTATATCTGCATCATATACCTTCACCATATATTTATCATCAACAATTCAATTGTTAGTAGATATGAAGTAATGAGGCCTGCATCATCGAAATTCATAAAAATGACGGCATAATTCATTTGTCGAGTTATTATTGCAGCTTTTTTTGCACTATCAGCAACAAGAGCAGCTCATCCGACGACCAGAGAGAGTTTGAAATGGAACGGTAGCAAAAATATTTTCTGAAGCAACAAAACGAAAACAACAACAGGTAAGTTGGCTTTGGCATTGACAATGCAAAATGGTGGCATTCAAGCACACAAATACCATTTTATATCCATCATCATGATCACATCATGCCTACTTACATATTATTATTATCCATGTTTCTAATGAAGCAGTTGCATGACCAGAATAGGCACATCTTCTCCCTCTACGAAACCCAACAACAATAATACTGCACAAGAAAACAAGTTGTGCATGTAGACATCATCATGAGAGTATCTTCTGAGAAAAAATGAAGAGTGTTCATTGTTAGCAGGCTTCTTCTTCATCAGACTACTTTTCTGCAAATTGTTCCTCTTTTACACAGGATGCAAAGAAATGGGAATCGGAAAGGATCGGTTGTTGTACTCTGCGTCGTCCGTGCCATGGTCGTAATGAGGGAGAAAATCAGCATATATATTTTTTTAAACTTATTGTAATTGATGCAAGATTATGCTCTATGAAACTCGAGAACGTGGATAAAAAGCAATAATGGTTAGTAGAAGTAGGAACGAATATACTACGATAATGTATGCGAATGCATGTTCCATTCCCAACAGCACTCATCTGCATGGCGAGTTTTTTTTTCATAAAAGACTCTTCAACTACCCAAACGACTCGATGATGTGACAGGGCAGTTACAAATGGCACATGAATAGGCATTTATCACTCATCTATTTTTCTTGTACATTGTACAATGTCTCATGATTGCGATGTCCACAAAACTTATCCCTTTCGTACTGCCTATATTTTTTCAACAATTGAGATGCTGCATCAAAAGAATCCTTGCCCGTCGGCCATCTTCTCGGTCTCCGTCGTCGTCAGTTCTCTCTCTCTCTTTTCTCAACAAACGACGGCCTCAGTGATAAAAGTAATGCAAAAATCGAGTATTTAGTCCCCCTCTGTCCGTGTGTACATGCCCTCATGATGATAATAATGTCACAACAGTGAGCACTCAAGTCAACTGCACAATGTACATACATATTTTACTGCTTACTCTGCTGCAACTCTTCGTGATCATGAATAAAATACGTCACAACTAGCCATATGCTTTCAACTTGAGTGCCACAGCGAAGACCATTGTTGCAGTCGTTGCTGTTTTCGCGTTTTTAAAGTAGAGGGGAAAAATATACGGAGTGAATAAACGGCGAATATTATTATTATTAATTCTGCTGATAAAGTTGCAACAGGCAACGTAAATGCATAGAACTGAAGAAAAAACTGGTGTTAGCACTTCTAGATAACTTGCTGGGGCCATCATCAATATCATCATAATCAACAAAGAAAGCGCTGCTCTAGTCAAGAGTTTACAATTCATAATAATAATATGCATTAGCGCAATACACTCATGTAGCCAAACAAACTACAGTAGATAAAATAAAATATAGCATGAGTTCAAATCGTCTACTCATCCATACGTTAAATAAATATAACGCTATAATATATGAAATGCAAGAGGAACAACGGTCAGCTTTACTTTGTTACTGAACAATTGGTAAAGTCGGAGGAGCGCAGCGCATCAGAGAAGCGTACAACTTTACGTCTGCTGTTGTGGTGTGCAGTCTTTTATCGTCGAAAAGGAAGATCATGTATCATGTACTCTCTGTGACTCTGCTGTCTCAAGAAACCATTTACCCTCTTCCGGTTTATTCCCTAAGAATTTGTACATTGGCTATCGACACGTTCGTATATACGTACCAGTTGTTGTGGTGCATTACACAGCAGATATGGCTTACTTGACATTACATACATTCTACTAGGTACGCATGAGATACGCCGCCGACAACGACGACGACTAAAACGAGAGGAAAATAAAGGAAATTATTCTGTGTCATCGTCCGTCATAAACTCGGTAGAGTGAGAGAAAAGGAACAATGAAAGAATTGTCATTGTCATTTAAGATGTCAGCAGCACAGCCACATTCCCATTTCATTGTCAGTCGCTTCATGACGATGGCTGCCCTTAAAGTAAAAGAGACCTTGAGAAGTGTGCTCTGGCATGGCACATTAAACAAGCACTTGAGTACTTTGCTGTTTGCTTGCCATTCAATAAATTCCCCAACACCTATAAAAGATTTCCCATATAAATTGTAACATTATACTATGTCCCATTATTATTATTACTTGTTTTTTTTCGTATCGAGAGCACGCATAACAAAATATAAGTAATATTGGCTATTGCATATATACGACACATCACACCTACATATTGTCTCGGTCGTGACATAAAGGATTTTAATCAAGGTTCTAATTTAGTCACACAGGCAACAAATTTTAAACCCGTTTAGCGTCAACAATTAAAATTTATTGTTAAGCTTAAAGCATTGAATTATAAGAACGCTATTTTCAGCCTCGTTCTAGGATATTTTTTTCGATATAATTAAATGTTTGCATTTTACATGAGTGGTAAAACCGTTTCCTGTTGTTAAGCTTCATTTCATCTCTCGGCTCGCATTCTGACTCTCTGACTGACAAACATTTTTCTCTCTTTGTTATGCAAATGTTCAAGGATTTAGGAATAGGTTCAAGTTATAGAAATATTATTTTGACGTGCATTGTATCGCGCATTTTCACATGGAGATGTAAAATGTTATAAGTAGTGGTAAGGAATACGGAAAGATTTAGTTGCACTCGGCATGTGTGTATGTAAAAACGTCAATGTACCTTTACATTTGCTGCTGCTGCAACTGCATGAGTAATGCCACGGATTCATGTTATTTGTCAACTTCTGCGTATCAGTGTTCATTGTGTACATACAATTTCACCTAAATGATGTTGTTTTTTCTCTTTGTACACTCCCTGTGTCTGTCACACAGCCTCCCTTCACGATTGTTTTCCTCCTTTAAATTGCCATGATCTCTCTTGCAGATGATGTTGCTTGCTGACCAAGACCGTGCTAAGTTAAGACTTGCAAGGCAGACTAGAAAGAAATATTTTGGGAAACCCAGAGGTGAGTGTCTACTCTGACGCATCTACCTACACCAAACTAAACCTATTATCTCCTGGAAATTTTGCCTGCGTTATAAAGTGCCTATACGTTGAGTTGTAATGGTAACCACAACTAATATTGCACTTTGATATATTTGGTATGATAGCCAGTGAAATTAACTAGGAAACACCTAACCTACGCAAGTGACAATCATATCGGTTAAAGGGGTTTCCCTTAGAAGTCATGACGGGTTTAAAATTCCTTAATGTGATTTTCTAGCTGGAGCACATAAATTGTTCCAATTGTTTTAAACATGGATGTATGAAATGCACTTGGGAAAGTAGAAGTCATGTCATGTCCAGTAGTATAGCCAATTCTGTAAATTGTACATGTATGTATATATTCGAGATTAACAACTCAGCTTCAGCCCATTAACGTAGTAGCCTACTTATTATTAAACATTTTAATTTTATGTATCAGAATAAAGAATAAAATCATTGTTCATCGAAAGGGATCGGGTAAAATCTGCGCCTCCTTTCCTCACCTCTTGTCTTTCGTAAATCTGGTTTCAAATTTAACACAAGTAGTGAAGTAATAGTTGAGCTGTGTTATATGGTTACATTGCATGTAGCCGTGTGTTAGTAAAAGATGTAGCATTCCTCTTATTCCCTGCTCTTCACCGTGAGCAGTGCCCACACGTCATCCTTCCCATTCTCAGGATTACTAGAATAAGAGCTCTTACAGTTTTTTCATTATTCGTCATCCCAAACACATAATACTGCTCTCTCACATTATTATTATTCTCCTCTCTACCAAAACTTCTCTTTCGCATCCTCCTCATGAACATGAACATGATCACAGAGAGCACCACGACATTTACTCGCTTAAAGTGAGACGTCCATTTGGGAATATGGAATGGAAAAGGAGTAAAAGTGTACATGAAACGGATCCTCCTGTGTGTGGTGGTGTGATGCAGGAGATGAATAACAAATATCAACTCAACTCTGCAAAGGACAACATCGACATGAGCATGTAATATTATAGAAAAGTTAGCAAAGACCGTCATGAAAATACATGCACAGACACTGCACAGTACTCACAATTTTTTAGACTGTGGCATACCTATCCACTTTGTTGAAAGTCGAGTGCTTAGTAATAATAACAGCAACTAACGTCTTTCCCTCATATAACATAACCCTTTTACTCCTGAAACTGTGTGTGGTGTGTGGTGCTTGCAAAGTTAGCACTTATTGTAGCACTCTATCTACTACATACACACACAGCCATTGCTGCTGTATTGTTGCAATTCAAAAATATTATGGACTCGCCACTACTACTTACTTTACTCCTTTTTGCTGCTCAAAAAAGTGAACTGCATTATGCTTCCCTTCTTCTTCTTCCTGTGCTGCATGCTTAATAATAATAAAAAACTCTGTTCTTAATAATAAAAATATTATGCATGAAAAGAACACACAGAGACAGAGGCAGAGAAGAGAGGAGTTCTGCAGCAGAAGAACAGAGAGACTGAGTAATCCTAAATCTGTTGCTGTCGGTTCATCGTCGTCGTGTAGTGCAAACTCCATAGGTAGATTTCATTTTGCGTAGACCTTTAGTTTTTCTTGTTCAGTCAGTCAATAGTAATTAGGATTTATATATAAAAAAGACAGAAAATGACAGCATTGATTTTTCGCTGGCTAGCAGAATGACATTTGCCTAGGCGTATATTGTCGTCACAATGGAGAAAAACAAGAGACAATTCATACTAATATCATCATCATCATCGCAAAATTTGGTCCACTGCAGCAGAAGCAGTAGCAGTAAGTGTCTCACTTGACTGATGAGTCAAGTAGTATTATTATAGCATGTAGGAGTGTGATGATGAGTGGTGATGGAAAGCGTTGATTGGAGTATTCCTAAAAATGACAAGGAACAAAAGAATCAGTGAGTCTTGTTGTTAGTTTTCTTCTTTTTCCCGTTTCCTTGCACTCGCGTTGAGATTAGGAGGAGTCCATTGTCAACTAGTACATTTGCGAGTACAAAGGTCTGTCATTTTTTTGTTGTGCAAAGTTGAATGTGGAAAACATTTACGTAATAGATATAGTCCTGCCCTGCATAACGGCAAGTTTTGTTTACAACGGACTATCCATCCATGTACGTACATGTACGTTTATAATTTGGAAAGAGAAATTATCACCGTTCCCTCAACTAGTAATCATGGAAGATGAGAAAGACTGACTGATGATGATTATACATACATGATAAGGATATAGGCACACGCTTTTTGCATGACAAGTTGATATGATGAAGATATGAATTATTATGACTCATCAACGTCAACTACACCATCTCAACTCAACAACTCTCCTTTTTTTAGGTGAACAGGGCAAAACATAATGGAGCAGTAATAATCAGACTACTGCGTTAGTACGCAGATTAAAGTGTTTGTTGCGAGAAAATGAACCGTGCTTGCATGCGGGGCACATTTATGTGGAGTCCCTGAGAAAATCGACATCGTCCGTGCTCCTGTTCCATTCCAAAAGTGCTTCAAATAATGTTTATTTTGTGACAAAACTTTTTTGCTACAAAATTGTTACTGGAATAATAAAAATATGAACATTTTTGTATTATGAAAAGAAGCACTACTTTGCAGTGAACTTTTTCTTACATTTTTACATTGTGTGCGTTGCAACTAACTCTGTATATTTTTATACGTGGCAGAATTTTTTGCACTGTCCATTTTTATAACACGTTTGTATGAATGTGCGTTGTTGGTGAAAAGTTTCAATTGACAGCTACAGCAATTCACTTTTACGAGCTGATGTGTTCCGTCACTGATTTTTTCGAATACTACTAACGATTTTATATATTGGAAACTTCTCTTCATCAAGGGAAAAGAAAGTCTATGCCTTCCAGCGCGTGCAACCAATTTAACAATTTAGCTTTTTCCACGCCACGACCAAACACAATCAATAACACGATAAGATTTCAAATGCCTCCGTGGACCACATGGCTGTCAATTTAAAGTCTGCGATTTTGTACAAATAAACAAACGTAACGGCAAGGGAACTCTCTGCCAATTTTTTCGGGAGCACATTGCCAGTTTACAGGAACAATTTTCTTATATGCGTATATATGCATTTGCGACAATGACAAGTTATACGACCAGTTTGCCAAATTTTCATTTTTCCTACATGTTATGCTGTAGCACAGTAGTACGAAAACTGTATACGCTGTAAATGTAAATTTCGACTGATTTAATGTAACAACAACAATTCTGTACAAAATAGCGCCGTCGTTAGAGACACAAAATGAAACAGTGACATAGTGAGTGAAAGCAACATTCCAAGATTTTTGTGTACTGCTCAACAATTCATTCAGAGATTTTATAATCGTAATCAATCAGACTTTTGTAGTTTCAAGTGAAACGTATTTTCAAAATACATTAAAAAAAGTAAGTTGATTGTGCAACGCCATTTGGATAAAAGTTTTTTCGTAAAAAGTGATGTCCAGCTTTATTTTCATGGATTTTCATGATGCATTTCCAGGAGACAGGGGAGTTGCTACGCCGCACCGCACCTAGTCGTTTTTAGGTATGCTTTAAATTTACTCAGCATGAAACGATATTGAACTGTTGACCTTGTACCCTCCTATTTAGGTATCAAATTACCAATTTACCTGCGCATTGTGCAACTGCAATTCTATAAAACATGCAACGTAATATATGGAAATTCACAAACCGTTATAGAGCTTTACATTCCGCTAAGCACATGCACTCGCTCATGCAATTCCGCCCAAGATGGTTTTGCTAAGATCTCATGTTGCGAAACACGAGAAGTACATATTATTATTATTATGTTGCAATAATTGCAAGTAGTATATTTAATTAAAATTAGTTTCCGTCTTCCACAAGCCATATACCACCACGGTAACATGTTCATTACGGCATAAACAAATGCTGTTACTCGGTTGCAATTATCATGTCTAAAACAAAGTCGAACATGGGTAATTTTGCAACGAAATAACATACCTACGTACAAAAAGAAACTAAACTCATCTTGATGATCAATTAGGAAAAAACAATAATCATGACTGATCTACATAGGCATTGCTTTAACTCATATGATGAAATAGGTATATACAACAAATATTACGATTCCGCATCTACTACTAATCTACTCTCTCGGCTCGGCTGGCTCACTACTTGACTGTAGTTTTCATTTTCAGTAATAATTCAAACCAAGTGGAGCATAACTTTGAGTCATCATGATTATAATGTGATCAAGTTGTGTGTTTACTTGCACTAACGTCGTCGTTAAGCTCAGCTGAATTTACTCTCATTTCATGTTAACAATCCCATATTATTATTATCAGCACAGCACACACAGGCTACGCGCATACGCACTATAACCATTTACTTGCTCATGCATGCTTTTTTATATCCCGGTAAGCCTCGATTAAAATCCTCATAAAAATGTTCAACATCTTCTGATGACTACATATATAGTTATCGTACACTACATACATTCATTCAATTCATATATTATAGCCAATGGTGTTCAATGTACACCTTCATTCACTTTTTTTATGATCACAATGGTTCGTGCTTTCGATAAAAAAAACTTATTCTAATTCTAAATCAAATCTGGCCGAATCAAAGATATGCGAAAAGAGATAACAAGTGCAGTGTTGGCAAGGCAAAATCGTGGCTATGCACTTGGAAACAAACTAATTTTCTGTATATGTTTTCATATATGATTGATTTGGTTAGTCGGGGCTGTCAGTCCAAGTCCAATTAATGAAGCAAAATAAAAATCAATGAAAAACTGCTGTATGAGGAACAAATTGTGCCGTGACGCGTTTTAGGATGTGCAAACACCTGGCAAACAACAAGTTGAATGATGATTAGATAGGTCATAACAATCAGCTACTGTAAAACCAGACGTACATTCTCTCGCGCAGTTTTGCTTTTTGGAGCAATGCAGATTTATCGCTTTCAGCAGCTAGTACAATTCCGTTTTCTGATGACAGCGCTTAATTTTCATCACTTAACGAATGAATACATGACAGTTGTTGTGAAACTTTATATATGTATGAAAAAAGTATTGAAGCGTAGTAATGCGGACGTCCATCGGTCTGGCATTGACAATCATTATTTTTTAAAGAAATAAATTCATGTAATAAAGCAGCGTAGTGGGTAGATGAGGGGTAATGATGTTGTAGGTGTGCAGTTTGGAAGTTGATTGAAGCCTGCAGCCGAGCAATTGCATAGAATTAAGAGCAATAGTGCTGGTAATTGAAAAACAATGCATGCAGTTTATAACGCATTTTGACTAATGTAACAAACATTTCTCTACTGACATGTTGTTCAAAAGTATGTATTAAACGGTCCGCTTGATGTGGATTTACAATATATACAAACATAGATTTCTGTTTCAATATACAGCAGTGAATATTGCGATGAAATTGACTACGTATTCGATTACCGAACACGTTTTATAAAACTGTATTCTTTAATCTCTGTAAAAATTTATTGAAGCTAATTTAACTTCAGATTATTGTTAACTGTTGCCCAGGTCTCCAATCAGTCAATCTTCATACTTTACACATTATTTAACATTTCGAGATTCAAGTTGTTACGTAATACCCTCTGAGCCTCGCTAATTTTCCATCTTCCGAAAAAATTAATCAGCCTACGAAATATGTAATATATTATGTAGTAACTGGTAATGTAATGACAGACTTGGCTTTAAACAAAATTATTGTCTTTTCATTTACCACGATTCATGACATGATTCATGTCGTACCGTACCATATCATTATTTTGTCTCTCTGTACTATTGCGTATATGCTTTTGCTGATGATGATGAATGACGAACAATGCTGCTGCTGATGACGATGAAAACAGTGGTTTAGTGGTATTGACATAAAAGCAAGGAGAAAAGTTGAGTAGTTGAGGGATGTATTGGAATCGAGAGAAGTGGTATTATTAGCGAGTAAAAATGTAATAATAATAATGCATAGCATTATAAACGTTTAAAGAGATAAGACAGGAGCATTATAAAAAGTTAGAAAAATACATAGGTATATTAGCATCAGCAGAGCAGCCATTATCGTCGTTAAACAAATATATGAATGCGACCATTATTAACTCCTCTTTTCTTCCTTTGTGTGTGTCCCACTGTTATCTCTCTTTGTTACTCCTTTTTTATCGTTTCTTCCACAACGCAACGTTAGAGAGAGATGTGCTCTCATGCACAAAATATGGTCACCACCATACCTAATGTTTTGTTCCTCGTTTTTTAAAAAATAAACCATTCTGACGTTCCTTCACAACATGTCCTTTCTCATCATTTGGAGATCTTGTAGAGGATACTAAATAATACGTAGTTTTGTTAAATCGTCGTGCTGTCTCTCTCTCTCTCGCTAACATTTTTTGAACGAACAGTTATAATATATTCAAGTCCAACAACTGCATTTACCAAGAAAAATAGAAAACTCTTACTTTTTACTACAGGAATAATGTAGTGTGACGCTATGGTTTAATTTTTCGTTTTTTTTATTGTTATCTTAAAAACGATATCTCTGCTGCTGCAATGCTGTTGCATGAAGCATTCGCATTGTTCACTCTTGTTTTGTCATTTGCAACAACAGCCCCAGAGAGGCCACGTCACGTCTCTTCTACTCAACACCTCTAAAAATACAAGGTGGTGGAATGATGATGATGATTTTTGTTAAACTTCTTTTCTTACTCATTATTGTACTAGTTGATTTGATCATATATACATATCTTTTCATCTTTTTTATAACCACGAAAGTGAAAGATTAAAAAAAATCTGCACAGCTTTAAGTAACAACCAACTAACAAGTGTAGACATTAGTGGGAATTAGAGATGCAAAAATACAATGATAAATGATGGTATGAATAACATGTTATTTTTTTCATTTTTTTAAGTGTTTGGCCATTTCCTGAAAACTTCCTCTCGTCGTGTAGAAAAAAAAGGTTTTTTAACTATGCATCAACAACAAGCTACATAGGGCGTTGGATTTGAATGCGTGTTTATTTTTATGGCGTTGTTTTGCATTACATAACATGATAAAAAATAATATATACTTATGGAACTTTATTATTGGCTCATAGCACATAGTATTATATTATTTTAGTGCAAATTTTTACAAATATTATTAACTACGTTTCTACAAGTGATCCAACAAACTTGAGCAATTTGTTGAAATGGTAGTAGTAATAATGATGAGCAGTAATTAATGGAAGAAACGCTTTCATAAATATTATGATAAAATTAATCATCAAGGTTTACATATGGAAAGTACTCTACTACTAAAGCTAGTAGGAGTCAGGAGTAAAGTCGAAAAGTAAACATCATAATAAAAAAATGTGCTTCGTTCGTACTAAATAGTTAGCGAACGTGCCAAATTGTTAGATGAGGCAGAAATGTTACGTATTTATCGTCAAGTCTCGAATAATATGCGCATGGTTTTGTTTTGGCTCATTCTATTTTTTAATACAGACAAATGTCGATGTTTTTTAAAGCATAGCATAATATGTAACATCATCATCATCACCGTTTTGTATAATAGATCATGCACTATTTAACCCAAGTTTTGGCTCGTTAATCAGCAATCAACTATCACTGCAGTCGAAATTATTATTACGAACGCAAACTACAGATGCATACGTACATTACTTCTGCGATATGTAATGGAAACACAATTAGGCATTAATAAGGATATACGATACACTTACTTCTGTCTATTATTGAATGTTATTTGCAATATGTACAAGGATAAAAAACGTACGTATTGCTAAATATGTGCAAACATGAAATATTATTAAACTCCAATTACACAAATGAACGTTTTGTATTTTATGATATATCCGTGTGATATAGATATGATTCATGTAACTAACATAACAGATTGTTGCAGCGTGTCATCTTCATTTACACTACTAATGTGTTTGTTAATGTAGGTAGATTGTTAGAATCAATAGTCAGATTTGCATCGTCTTTAATCTATACCTAATCAAGCTAACTTTGTATATCAACATGAATCCAGGCTATTTCAACTGATTGGGTCAAACATCAAATGTCAAGTGCGACAAGTTAAAAGTCACGCTGTTTCAATAATTAATTTGTATTTGCAGGTAATTATGGTCAGTTTAACCAGGTCTGTGTATTATCGAGAGCATGGACAATGATTATCTCGTCTGTAATCTCTGGGGCACCATGTACAATCATTTCATCCAGTTCTGGGTTATCCCATTGATTCGTAGACAGGATCCCAAAATACTAGCTTCTCATCTTATC
This sequence comes from Sinella curviseta, assembly GCA_004115045.4. Taxonomy (NCBI): domain Eukaryota; kingdom Metazoa; phylum Arthropoda; class Collembola; order Entomobryomorpha; family Entomobryidae; genus Sinella; species Sinella curviseta. The sequence goes on along the minus strand of CM065489.1, from coordinate 19,680,194 downwards.
ATGTCGAAAGTGAATTCCCAAGGCGTAGAAGGAAACCTTGCGTCTTAACTGCAATGTCATGTCTTATACGTGTCTACAAAGGTTACGAATATTCTATACTGTGAAATCGATTTATATGATAGTAGATTCTCATTCATTTAAAAAAATTATGTACGTACATGATTTTTCGGGGTATTACATATTTACATAGTATAAAGCAATGAATTTTGAATGCATATGACGATACTAATTGAACAGAAATTGTTGATTGTCATATAACTGGCATGCCAATGTTACTAGCGAAACCAAAATGTCACGAAATTTTGGGTTTCTGGGTTTGCTTGTTTTAATACTAGACGGTCTAATTTAGACCATGAACGTTAGGATACGTAAATGTCCAAATAAGGTTATTCTCAAAATACATAATATGACAACTGACAAGAATTCTATTTTGTTCATCATGGAATGATTTGATTAGTCATTTTGTCATCTATGTCCTCTAATGATTAGCGTTACACAATACGTGTTTGTGATTTTTATGTCATGTTAAAGTTGAGCTGGTCATGTTAAAATGTGGAAAAGCTAGCGATAAGTTGATTGCATAGTAGTACAATTTCGCTTTATCACTGGTTTTGTCTTTCTTTTTTCCAGATTTGGCGTTCAGAAGCACGGTCCATGAAACTGACCGTTTCTCCTTAACCGCTTATATTCTGTACGAAGTTTTGAATGGAAACGAACTGAAAAATGAGTGCGATAAGTGATTTCAATAAGGTGTGGGTTCAAAAGTTCCCTGGAAGTGAGCTTCCACCGGCGTGGGAGGAGGATGTGAAGAATAACTTGGCCAAGCATAAAAAGCGTGTTCAGGAGCTGCAAAATGAGCTAAAACAGGAGGAGGTCTACGTACAGTTTCTGGAAAGCTTACTGGAGGAAGTGGAGAAACGAAAGAAGGAGTCAAGTGCTGGAGATGGAGTTGGGAAACGAGGCGGGCATGTGGAAAACCAGGAAAAGGATATTGCAGACGTCATTAAGAATACAGTAGAAAGGCGGTCTCACTTTTCGGGGGATAATAATCTCCTGTCTGCCAGCGCGGATGGAATCGAGAAAGGACTCGGTTCCAACGGCGATCAATGTCATAACATTAAAAAGGACAGATCCACCCACAGCCTGGATTCTGTCGGCGCAGCGGATGATCTGACAAACATCAAAACGTCGGATGACTCCTTGTCAACGGACTTGCGAGGAGGCACTGAAGATGATGCCAGTGGGGAGGATAACACAGACGACTCCAAGGATCACTTTGTGACAGTAATAGAAGTGAATGGGTTTGAGAAGGAAAAGGCTGCAGCACTTGCTCAGTCCAAGTCAAATGGGAATAGTAATGACCAACTCAAAAGACTAAAGAAGGTGCCTCCACGACCTCCTCCAAAAGTTTTTAAACGTCCTGAATCTTCCGTCTCGTCATCGTCCGTCGGAAATCGACCCGTCTCTCAGCCTGCCGCGGTTGGGGGCGATGAGCGAAAAAATATTTTTGAAAAAAATAATGAGATCTCGACAAAGTCTAACGCTAAGGATGCAGCTGCGGACGCCAAAGTGGATCGCAACGTGGTTTTTGATTCGCGAAGCACCGGCGTCACAAATAGTACTACCAACAACACCAACGGGAATAATAACGATAGTAATAGCCACAGCAGTAACAGTACCATGTCCTCCACATCCTCCGCCAAAGACTGCGCTGCTGCAAACAACTTGAACATTTTCCCCCGAAAGGCTCCGGCTAAAAAGTTTGAAGGGAGCAAAATGCCTTTACCCCCAACCTCAAATAATCAGGAAGACAAGGACCCGAATAAAAATCATAGAAAGAATAGTTCCTCATCATTACTGCCTTCAGCGCAAGACACGACAAATAATCATGTATCTCCTAAACCGTCATCTCAAACAACATCTAGCTCAAATTCAAATTCTAGTGAGAAGCCTCAAAATAACGTGAGATCCAAAGTGTTTGACTTGGTGTCGAAAATGGAGTCGGGTCGTGCTCCAGCCGCGCCATTAAAGTCCAATAGCAACAATGAGCAGTTGACCCCGAAAAGGTCGTTCCGCAAGAAAATTCAGGATCCGCTGTACTGCACTGCGCACGATGCCGTTATTGCTGACTATATTGATCCCCTTGACGTGGAGTACGAAGGGATCACGGATCAAATATACGACTGTCCCCCAACCGAGTCCCCGGAACCTGGCAACAACAGTTTGGAGAGGAACAAGGGTTCCAAAACCAGTACCATGGAAAGTAATGCGAGCAACAAAAGCGCAGCAGAGCCAGTTGACACGGACAATGAGCCAATGTATGACACCGTTGCACCCGACCAAGATGACGATTACGTGGTGCTCCTGGAAGAGGAGAACCAACAGAAGAAGGAACAACAGAAAAGTGTGTCAGCAAACAACTCGTTATCGAAAGCGGAAGCGTCTCAGAGAAAGCGAGAAAATGACTACGCCAACGCACCGATAAACAATGACGCTGCTACCATCAAATCGCAAACTTCAGTCATTTCAGGTCACAGCATAACAACCACAACTAGTTCTGGAACAACGTCAGATACTGATGGAATTACTGGAAGTCCGTTACCACAAGACAGTCACGGCGAGGGTGGAAAAGCTTCCTCTAACTACGTCAATATTGACTACTTTTTAGGGTACGTAAACTGAAAAACAAACATTTACCACTGCTATTTTTTGTTGTTTAAAAACAAATATTGTCAATTCTGTAGTCGTGAGCAAAATGTTACGCAAATGATGACCATGTGCAAAAAAACATGGACAGTCATAAAATTCATGCTTTAACTACAACTCATTTAATATTCTTGTAGCGTTGACACAAGTTATACCGTTCTTTTTCATTCGTTTCACCATGCCATCTTCGTATGTCTATTATTTCGAAAACGGGGATTGCGAAATCATTAAGTTTGCTAAATGTGTCAACATATTACAAATGTTACATGGGTGAATTTTTAATTGTTTTCTGTCGCCATAAATTGAGTCAATACTTGATTTTAATGTGTCCATTTCAAAATAGGGGTAACGCGAGCTCATCATTGCCAATTTAAGTATGTATCTATAATTTTCTTGTATTTCTTTTTATTATATTTAGCAAGTCCAAGCGCAAAGACTCTAGAGCTTCCGGTGAATCTGAAGATGACGAACCAGTGCTGCTACGGGCAATTTCTTTTGACCAGGACGGTGAAGGAACGGAAGGTACTGACGTCGACGGAATTGATGGTCATGTTGAAATGTTTGACATTGATTCAGGTTTGAGTTTCATTCTACCCAAAATATGTCTTATTGATCTACTGTAAAATGTTCTCATGCAAACAAAATAAATTTGGTTTTTACTTTCACTGTGTAGGTGTTTATGGCAGCTCTGTCGATTCATCCGCTTTTGGGAACGCATCCAAAAACAGTTCGTTAGGAAGAGATCCGCACGGAGATACTCCCACGATGAGTGTCGCTGACCAGGAAAAGTTCGCCATGTTCAGAGCAATGGTTTGCAATATCGCTGAGAGTGAAAGTGGCTACGTTGAAGTGCTGAATGTTATGCTGCAATACATGAAAGCATTGAAGGCCACCATTGCAACTTCCAAGCCAGTGCTATCTACGGACGAGTTTAACATCATATTTTACAAGATGCCCGAACTTTTCAGTATTCATCAAGAGTTTCTTACTGGGCTGCAGCAGAAGAGCTCCAAAACTTCAGTCGGCAAGCATTTTGAGAATTTGGTAAACTGAAAATCTTATTGATACATACTTACTTGTGGTGGTGATATATATTTTTGATTAAAACTAAATTATGTTACAATATGTTTCAATGCAGGCTAAGAAAATTGACGTTTATGGTGCATTTCTTCAAAACTATTCCCGAGCTGTGGATACGGTTAGGAAGTGCAGCCAAACGAATGCCAATTTTGCGGAAATAACAAGTAGCATCCGCTTGAGATCTCTAAATAAAAACCAGGCCGTTTCTTTGGAAACGCTACTGTATAGCCCGGTATCTAGGTTGCAGAAAAATATAGAAATTATTCAGGTAAATTAACACATATTTCTTCTTATTCCTATATTCGGAATTACTGAATTTTGGTAGGGAGTAACTGTAATTGAATATTTCATGTGTGTCATATTTTTCAGGATCTGTTGAAATTTTTACCCGAAAGTCATCAAGATTACAAGTACTTGAAGTCAGCTCTACGTGAATTCCAGTCATTTTTGAGCGATTTTAAAATGGTTCAACCTGAGCAACTATATCAGGTAAATGAAAAGCAACGCAAACTAAGGAATGAGATTCCATAATATGTCCTAACATGTATAATTTGTTGCATCCAGGGACAAGATCGCAGTCCAAGACATCTCGTCAAAAATTCCTTTATAGTGGAACTTTCAGAGGGTCATCGTAAATTGCGGCATCTATTTCTTTTTAATGACGTTCTAGTCTGTGCTAAATATAAAGTAAGAAATTTGATCATGTGCCACTAAAATAGGTAGAAGCCAAAAATGTTCATCAATTAACCAAAAACCCTCTATTACTCACAGGCTTCCGGAAGAAACGAAAAGTTTACATTTGAACTCAAGTGGTATATACCAGTTATGGATTGCATGGTGGTCGAGGAATGCTCTGAACCAAGAGAATCGACTACAATTAATTTGGTAGCTTTGCGTTCCCAGGCATCTACCGTAAGAGATCAAATTAAGCGTCAAACTAGTCGAGATGATCCAAAGGTAAGAACTGAACGTGTTTTTAAGGAATTATATGTATATTTTACTTTTGTCTTGTCCAAACAAATCACTCATGAATGTATTTCATATTGATATACTGCAGAAAGCGAAAGCAGAAAAACAAAGGAAAAAGTTAGCAGAGCTGGAAGCTCAGCTTGTTTTGGCGTCGCCAAATCTTGTATTCAAAGTAAAATCGGGCAACGGAAGATCCTACACGTTTTTCTTGTCATCGGAATATGAACGGAGCCAGTGGGTGGACGCCATTGAGGCTTTGAAGGTAAGTAAATAAACGGGCATAATTATTGTTGATTTATCTATATAAATTTTTAATGTCCAAGAATCCTGAGTTGAATAATTACTGAATTATAGACAAGTCAGTCCACTTCCGGTACTCAGCTAAGTATGCATGAGCTACAGTCTTGGCTCACGTCATGCAGAAAACATTTGAAAACTAACATGGGGTCCTACCTATTGAGAACCGGACGAGATGAAAATCTGCTTGTTGGGGACTTTTATGTTCTGATTTGCCAGTTGAAAGGCATTCTTCGCCCGGCAGGTATGATACCTCTTGATTTCAGGATATTATTTACTATGCGACACGTTGACTTCATATTGTTAAATAATGGATGTAATATAAAATATTTCATTAATTTTTCAGATTTATACATATGCTTGGAAGTGGATTCATACGGACACTTTTTTAGGAAAGCAAAAACAAAAATGATATGTGAGAGTACCACACCGAATTGGAATCAAGACTTTGTCATTGAACTGGAGGGTGCTCAAAATCTTAGGATCTTGCTCTACGAAGACCATCCAAGACAAGGGACACTTATTAGGGCAAAAACAACAATTGAGGTAATTTAGCCCTCATCTTTTCCTTCAGAAATACCCGAAATGTATACGATTTCCAGAAAATTTGCATGGATTTTTTATGGTTCATTTAGCTAAATCGAAGCTGGCTAACCGCTTCAACGAGCGAAAAGAAGATAGAATTGCAAGACTTCGTGCTCACTATTCAGACAAGGTTTATTCCATCTGAAATGACTATACGAAGAGTACCGACTGCAAAACCCTCTGGTTTATTTGGTGCCAAGATCACGCAAGTGTGCAAGTAAGTCAACATTTTCGTAAACTGTTCCCTAATTACACATAGACATCGGTTGTCAGCTTTTAAAACGTAATTTTAACCTGTTTCAGACGAGAAAAGCGACAGATTCCATTCATTCTCACCAGTTGTGTTCGAGAAGCAGAACGAAGGGGCATAAATGAAGTCGGGATTTATCGAGTGTCTGGTTCAGCATCTGATGTCTCAAGATTAAAGAAAGCTTTTGAAACAAGTAAAACCAAATTACATAGTCCTGTTTTTTGGTTTTTTGGTGGTGTTTTTTGTCTTCTATGATTCAGTTACTTATTACGGCTTTGCATATTTCGTTGTAGATTCCTATGAAGCCGAGCAACTTTTGAAAGAAGTAGATATACATTCTGTCACTGGAACTCTGAAACTGTATTTGAGAGAACTGCCAGAAGCATTATTTACCGACGACCTCTATCCACGATTTTTTGACGCGTTTAATGTTCAAGATCCAGAGCTGAGGAAGACAACGCTCCTCCAATTATTCTCAACATTGCCCCCATTAAATCAACATATCGTTGTGTTCCTGTTAGATCATATGTGCCGGTACGTTACCGATTTAATCATCTCAATTAATTTAGTTTTTTCGATTTCCCAACATTTAATGAAAATGATGGGCAGTTTTTATAATACATTTTTATACATACTTTTAGCGTAAACTCTCATGAAAACCACAACAAAATGTCTCTCCACAATTTGGCAACTGTTTTTGGACCTACGCTACTTCGTCCTGGTGCAAAAAATGAAGGCGCTAGCAACTTGGATCTTCTTGCGGCTAGAACAGTGGATGTCATGGCACAAGCGGGCATTCTTTACTTTTTCTTGACACGTCGTTGCAACAATGAGCCCCTGCAACCATCTCAGTTGACATAAATATAATATATATTATTTTGCTCTGCTAACATTTTCTTGTTTAATATTCAATTGTTATTGCATCTATTTTGAAGTAAGTTATACCAAAAAAATCCATGAACACTGACAAAGTTCGTAAAAATATTATGAGTTTTCCGTTATATATTCTTTCATGTTTCTTTTATGTACAAAATATCTCTATATGGTGGAAATACCACAAGTCATGTCAGGATGAGTAGTATTATTTGTTGTTACTGTGTAGGATTCGTTCTGAACTTGTACATAATATATTTGAAGCTATTTAAGGGTTATCTCCACGTTACGTTTTATTTTGGTTAAAAGTTTCATATTATTGTACTTAACAAAACTAATTAAAGAACATCACTGTTGCTTTTTTACGATAGCACGAACGCAATTTAGTAAGGTAACTTATATAATGTTGTATGTATACCATCAATTGCCATATCTTGTAAAAGTGTAGGGGTCAGGAAACGTGAGTGGTGTAGTAAACAGCGAAACGCCAGGGTTAATAGGTCTTGTCATGATTTTTTAACCTCAACAGTCTCCAGTAATTTCTTCTAGTAGCATAAAAATATATAATAGTATGCATAATACATAGATAGGTTTCTGTATAAACATCGGATAAGCTCAATATATCGAATAGGTCTTCAGGGGTTTTTAAGTCAGGTCAATTTTTGTACTGATATTTTGTGCTTTCCAGTATCTTACAACCTAATTATTTTTGTACAAATTAAATAATTATGCGACTGGTGTTCCGAGGTCTTGACTTTTGCTTCTATTTTGACATTTGCGTGATTGCATAGATGCTTTATATAGGTATGTAGGTATATTCTTTGTATTCAACACCTACGATTTCTGACCAGATTACAAACTAAATTTTATACATCTAGACTTATTTTGCTGTCAGTGCGCCATTTCTTGGGCCCTATAAACACAATCTAGTAATCATTGTGCTTCTACGTTCTGGAGACATCACTGACATTAAACATTTAATTGAAAAAATCCCTGTCGCTATTATTTAAACAACCACACATATACTGTTGTAGTTTGTACTCTTTGTAAACCGCTCATATTGACAAGAAACCATGGCATAAAACTAGGAGTGCACGATTATGAATAGTTGATAGCGTAAATGACTGACAAAAACTGTAACACTTTCAGTAGTAAGACCTAAAACATAATAATTAAGAGTCAATTAAGAATAATCTAAATGGAAAGTCATCCCAAAACCATCAGGGTTGTGTACTATATAATCACATGATATAATATTCCACTATATTATTGCTAATATTTCCCACTATTAGCTTAGGTAGACGCATTCTACTACCGGGCTTGTCCTCTTTTAACGCATAAATAGTATGTTTATTATATGAAATAGTTACTGTAAATTGTAATTGTAGTGTACCCCGCTATTGTGTTGTACACCATGTAATTTATTTATGGCCTAGTCATTATTATAAAAAAACTTACTAAACTTTTCTTCGTACACAATGTTCCATTCATTAAGTTTTGACCAGCGAACAATTTGTTCGTCATCCTTTTTTTGTCAGACTCACATTTTAATTCTAAAATTTTTGTCAGACATGCGACTTAAATAATATGCTTAAAAACTCGCCACTAAAATTTGTAATAGTGAAACTATTGGCTTCAAAAAATAAATGCATTCTGTTTTCTGTATGCAAAAAAAATTCAGGTATAACACTTTATTTCTTCTCCGAAGTACGTATTAGTAAATTATACATACATTGACTATTGTGTTTCGATCACAATTAATACGTTACGTGAACCATAAATACATACTAGGCAATTTACATGAGATTCAGTTGCGTTTTACCCATAATTTACACAGTATTAATAAATTATGAATTATGCAGTACAATTGATTACATATTTGAATAAATAACAAAAAAAAGACAGAATGATGACACAGGAAGATAACTGGAACGTTTTGCGTGAGATACCGGTTCTCATATTGTAGAGTTTCGAATGATTTGAAGATTTTTTTTACCTTGACGCCATTTAAACACGCTTCTTGACCATTTCCGGCTTGGGTGGACTTGAGTTAATGGATTGTAGAGCGAGCAGACTTTTCATTGAACGATAATACAGTACAGAAATCACCAACAGGAGAGCATTGATGATGTACACGGTAAAGCACACGACGCAAATACCATTTAAGATGTACAGCATTACGTAGGCTAAGTAAGCTGACATTACGACGCCCATGATACCGATGAACAAGGTTGTCTTTGCCATGAACAAGTACTCGAAGCGACCTGAAAATAAATGACAAAGAAAAGCCACAAACAATTATTTATTACATGTATTTTGCAACCGGTATGACTGAGATGCTGCATCTCTTATAACAGTTCATTGTCAGTTACGTTAAAATGTACTCACTAGTTAGCATAAAAAGCGGATATGAGATCACTCCGAAGACGCCATTTGGTTGATTCAAGGTGGAGTTGTCGCCAAAGATCATCCCCAAGAAGCCAAATCCTTTTCCCCATCTGAAATTCCAGTTTAAAAAGTATTTGCAAATTAACAGCTGTCATGCACATCTCACATTAGTTAGCTAACGTATGCTTTAACTTGACTAAACTATGATGACACTTGTTCCACTTACCCTGAACCAAAGACGGCAGTGCAGCTGATTCCAGGAGAGATATCACACAGGGCCGAGTAATTGGGGTCCTTCTCCAAATTGATTTCCACGTAGACCGTATACACGGACGCCAAGAATCCGAGCAGACACAGCAATAGGTGGTACTTCCGAAGTCGTCGCAATTTCTTGCGATACTCGATTATTTCTATCATCATTTTGAAAAACTCCGTTTGCAAAACGCGACAGGTGTAACGATATGTTTTGTGTGGAACGCTGATTCCTGCTGATACGATAGCAGTCAATTTCAACTCCAAAACCTCTCGATATAGGCTTAAACAATAATATGGTTTTTAGTCCGATCGCTGCCGCTGCTCCACTCAGCCCACAACCAGCCACAGCTGTACTATCACAATAATACGTACACCACCAATTCTTTCGCGTAACAAGACTGCTCTGTTCACGTAACGACGTTTCTTGACAGATACAAAAACCTGCAAATAATTTAAGACACACCATTGATTACGTTTTCATAATAACAATCTAAAGGCTACTTAACTCAATTAATTCATTAGGAATGACTTTTAATTAAAGCTAAAATTAACTTTTGCCAGGTAAATACGGTGGGTTTCAATGTTCACATAAATATTATCCTTTCACCGTGCAAATTAGTTATATTAGTAGGTAAAGAACTCTGACCTCTAATTAACCGATATTACTCTTAATACTTTTAAAAATCAAGCGTTATTACATTATATTAATTAATTAATTCAAGAATGTTGCTGGAAAGATGTAGGTATAAACAACAAAAATTATCGACCTACGCATTTTGACGGGTTTGCAACTAGTTTTATTGACATGTTTTCTCTATGCTCGGTACTACGTGAGCATAGAATTACGTGTCCGTGTGTAGGTATCCATGTGCCCGTAGGGATGAAGCAAAGCACATTCAATCGCCTTCGTATGTAATAGCAGTGGGCAGAGGGAAAGCGAGACAGAGAAAAAAGCTAAAAGGCACCTAGAGAATTCACGGAGGAGATTCTCTATTTCTATTTATAAAAGAGCAATAACGCACGCACGTTGATGTCGTCTAATGTCCTGCCTGCCTACATGGATTATTGCGTTGATGATATTTTAGGTTCATGTATGATTATTGTGGAGAGTTGGAACTGGAAGCCTTACTGCTGCTGCTTTTGATGTGTCTTTTTTGTCAACGACTTGAGTGTAAACCCGACGGTTTTCAGATTGTGTAATTTAGTGGAAAGACTCAGATGTCCTCCGATGATGCGGTCGCACGTCATCGCCCCTTTTACCTTGGACACATTTTGCATTCATTCTTCTTTCTCCATTCATTTTGCGGTGTATATGCAAGTCTCTTACTTTATTATTGCGCAGCCTCAGTGTGTACCAAACTTACCACAATTTCTATATTCCTGGACAATTTAAGGTTTAAGGTTCAACTAATATTTTGGATGAAAACTCAAATTTTCAATTTTGAAGTTGAAAATAAAGTCTTATTAATGAGTGAGAAATGGAGAATATATATATCTGATATATATATAACCCCACCGTTACAACTGATGACTATGACTAAATCATGACTGATACTAACTTATGTATAAAGACATTATAATTATGATGATTATAAGTTATAAGTTGAACGAATGCACGTTCGTTATTATAAACTATAAACACTAAGCGCCTAATGAATGGGATATTATATGTATGCTTCATGCTTCTTTACAATTACTTACCTTGGTTCCTTGAAGGAACTTCCTTCCTACTAGTTGGAAAAGGTATTTACTGAATCCAGTCCTATATTCCTGGCCTTCTCAAGTCAACTAGCAAATTCTAGAATTTTTTATCGGAAATACTCCGACTGGAGTAACTTTGGTAGTATTTTTTGTTGGATTAAGGAATCGGGATTCACAGTGCCTCATCAGTCATCACAGTGTCATCTCCCAATGAAGTATGTATATGTAATCAGCATCATGTCTTTATATAACTGAAGTGAGACTGGGGGACCTTCTCAGGTTTAAATTCAGACATGGTGCGGTAAATGAAGAATACTTATTATCCTGGAGGAGGCACTGTGAATCTCGATTTGTTAATCCAACCGTATTTTTAATTTGCATGTGATATTTCTGCACAAGGTATGTACTTTTGTTTTTGATTCCCTAGCAGGCTAGCACTCGTCGTCAGAAGAGACGTACAATATGACAGAAAACACCAGTCAAATGTTGGATAGAGTGAGTGAGATCTGTCATGTATTTACCAAAAAATACCAACCCTACGTTTGGTTTTTGTTTTGTCGTCAGCCTCTGGAAAGCTCTCTTGACCAAGTTCAATGAATGAGTGAATGTATACTGACTGTCTGACTAGGGATGCCACGTGTCAGCAAAATGCCAGCCGTGTCGTGCCGTGTTAATTAATTATTTTTTTCAAAATTAGCCGTGTCGACACGGCCGTGTTATATAGATAATATATAACATAAAATAATGCCAAAAAAACAAAACGTAATTTTAAAAACTGATGAATTGATTTAAAATTTAAGCACTCGGTCGAGCCAAGCCAGATATGATAATTAAATGCAAATTGGCAATGACTTAAATGCAAATTTAATTAACATACGCAAAACAATAACTAAAGCTGTGACGAAAATACTTGTAATTAAAGCGTGTTACGTTTATTGTGTATTCATACTCTCGTGTACTCAACTTAATGCATACAATTCACAGTACTTATCAATTAAATCTGGATTTAACTAACACCAATCATGAAATGTGACAGGTCATGACATAAGCGAACGTTAATAATTTTGCTATAACAAAGACAAATGTTACTTCTACAATTTAAAGGCTAAGCTAACTTACATTAAATTAAAGCTAATGCTTTGTTTAACAAGCTGACAATAACAAACTTAACATAATAGTTAACCTGACGGCAGGTTAACTATTTTTGATCTGACATGTACTCAAAATTTAAAGCTCGAAGATTATGCTTTAGAAAGACTAAAGTACTTGCATTTTCAGGTTTGAGTAGAGTACGTTTTTCTTCGTATACATTACCTGCTTCCGAAAATAACCTTTCACTGTATACACTACTTGGCGGACTTGATAAGTATTTAAAAACCATTGGCAGAATATGAGGATATTTTTCCTTATTAAACTTCCACCATACCAAAGGATCATTCCGTTTCTTTCTGTCTAAGTCAGCAAAAGTTGGTAAATTTTGATCTGATACATACATCTTCAACTCTGCTTTTAGAAAGGCACGAGAGTTAGGGTCATTTGATATTGATGAGTTCTGCGATTCAAAATTAGCTACTGCTTGATCGTACGTTGACCATATTGAATGTTGCTGGGCTTTTTCTCGCGGTTCAACGGAGGCGTGAGATCCCAGTAAAACGACGGCGTTTTCCTGGGATCTGGGTTCTTCTACACTTGGAGGAATTGCTAAGTCGTTCTCATTTCTATCAATTGTCACTCCGTCAACTTTACTGGTACTAGTAGTGTATACCTCCATCATTTTGTCGAGTAATAAATCTTCAATTTCGGCCTGCTTTTGCTTTGAGCTAAAGAATGCTCCTTTAAACCTCGGATCTAATAATGTAGCGATTGTAAGGAAAGTATTTTCTTCAAAAACACTACTCTGGAATCTTTCATTAATTGACGCTAACATTTCATTCTTCATGGTACCTACACCTGAATGTGAAGGATCGTCTGTGCTAAGAAACTTCTTCAACGCAAAGATGGAAGGAATTATTTCTGAAATGTAGCAATGTTCTGTACTGAACAGCTTTGTAAATTCTTCGAAAGGTTTCAATTGTGGCGAGCAAGCCACCACCAACACCGTTATGTTGGCCATGACATCTGCACCACGGCCCCAGTACCATGATGTGGATGTCTGGGAGTAGCTACCAACTTTTAAACGATCTTCTCGTTCCTGCCAAACCGCCTGCTCATCAATCAACAACAGAAAAAGAAGGACGAGCGACCATCAGTTCGGCTTGAGAGACCACCAGAGAAACATCACAATTAAATTTAAGCCAACTCAAGTCTGTAGAGTTTCACTTTTCATTTTTCATAAAATATACCTATAAGATTTTCCTTTGCTGTGAACAAAAGAAACAAGTCATTTAAAAATTAAATTAAACTACGTGGACTTTGTAATTTATCCGGAACTGTGTGGTATTGATTTGGTAGAAGAGTAAGCGAACCGACACTGAGCATATTTTTATTTAATTGCTTTTATCTTTTAATTTTTGTGAGGAGACAACCACCCATTCATGGTTATCATCATCACCGTGTGAAGAAACGCATCCACCTCCATAAACGAAGCAACAATAAAAGTTACCTGAGCTAGCCACCCACACCATCATCATAAAATATCATCAGTTTCTCCCATCAACATCATCCTTTACGTTAAAACTAGCATTCTTTGCGTTTCACTGGCGCCCAACCAGCTCTCTACCAGAATCAACGGATAATAGTACTTTTTCGGTTTGTAAGTTTCGGTAAACTACTGACTATTGATTATTAAGGTGTTAATTATTATTTTCGTGGAACATATTACTGTGTGGATAATTTTCATAACAGGAGGACTAGACGAGCTTCTGTGTGAACCGTCTGGCCATTATTCTGTTACTTTTAATTTTTAATTAGTTTTGTAGGTTGGTGATTGTGTTGGACATTGTGTGTCTGACCGTGGGGATTCACCAGCCAGTGAGGGGTAATTATTATCATTTTAATGGTTAAGTAACGTGTGGTATAAATATTTAATTATAATTTTTGAGGGAAATAATTTTAATTTGAGGTGGAACATTTTATGTTATGTATGTATGAGTACCAGACGAGCTTTTGTGTGAACCGTCAGGTCTCAAGTTAATTTTAAAATTGTGACTTTTTTTTAGTTTTAACTAGTGACAATGTGTCAGACATGTACGGATGTCTGACCACAGCGAGTCAAGCAGAGATTCTAGAAGTGTTAGAAGTTCCACCCTACACCAAAGAAAACCGCTTGGACACCCACCTCCAAGGCGAGTACGAGGAAAGCGACAACCAAGAAATCAAGCAGCGGTGGTACCAGTGGAGGACACCACAAGTGAAGAGGAATCTGTGGCGTCTTCAACAGTGCAAATTACAGTGAGGAGGGAGGATAGTGCAACCACTCCACCTCCACCACCCCCACCACCACCGTCGCAAGAAAAGCAGCAAGCAAGCTCATCAGCAGCAAGTAAAAGCAAGACTACATCCCAGTCACCCCACCCACCCACAATGGCAACGATTCCGGCAGATGTGTTAGCGGCGTTGTCCCCCACCAAAAAAGCAGCACTGCAGTCATGGGTCACAAAGAATACGGGACCGGTCATCACTTTACCTACAATATCAGTGAAGGTAAACCACATTAATTCAAATATTAAACCCCCACATTATGATGTAAAAAAGAAAACAGCTATAACGTATCTCGGTGAGCTTGAGGCTTATTTAAGGAGCCAAGGATTTGAAGAAAAGGATTTTTTGGAGATTTTGCCCACCGACCTCCCCCATCATATGAACTCCTGGCTACGCAATAAGAAGACAACGGGTTATACCTGGCTCAACTTCAAGACAGATTTCCAAGCAAGATTCGACAGCGTCAATCAACAGCAGACAAGAGAACATTTCCTAGCAACAAGAAGACAACAGGAAACGGAACCGGTGGAAACCTACGTTTGGGAAATGATGGATCTCGCCAAACAGGTTTACCCCGCAGAATCAACAGCAGCATCAGTCAACCGTGCGAGAAAAGGACTTGTGCCACGGCTGAAGCTTGCAGTAGGAGATGCCACCTCCACCCCTGAAGCATTGATCGACAGATGCGCAGTGGTGTTGAGTGACTTGAGGTGCGTTGACCGTGAAGAAGGACGTCGTTCCAGGCTTCCACCTCTACAGCCATACCCAACCGACGCTAGTCAAGGGAGCCAATCAACATCAAGTAGGCCACGATTCGGAGGCAAGCCACCAAATAATTATCATAATGGACAGCAGCAGCAGCAGCAACAGAGAAATAATCCATCTAACCGTCCCCAGCAACAGAGTTCAAGCTCTCATCAGAATAGACAGCAGCAACCTGGCCCAAACAATAGTAACAATGGATATGCTAATCGACAACAATTTCATCAGAGGACAAGAGGTACTTACGGAAGACCATACAACACAAGACAAGACGACAGCAATTATGCAGATAGGACGTGCTACCAGTGTAAGAAAGTGGGACATATTGCATCCAATTGTCCTGCCACCGCCTTCTTTTTCAACGATGAAGACAAAGAAGACGACGACCCAAAGAAAGTTCAAGATTCTTTAAACTCGGAAGGGGATCATTAGCTGCGGAACCGGCTGGTGCTCTCCACAATCAGACTGATCAGGTTCTTCACATGTCATTATTTACTGAAGGGTCTACAATACCTGCGTATATTGATAATGGTACAGAAAGCTGTCTCATTCGTAAGTCACTCGCTCAAAAGTTAAGTAAAATATTTAAGCCTGTAAAAAAGATAAAAATGGTATGCATGAATGGTCAAATGATAGAACCTGTAGGATTGTTAAACTTGAATATTCAATTAGGACATAAGAAGCTTAATCATGATTTTTATGTTTTTGAAAAGTTGCCTTTCCCTTTGTTTGTTGGTAGGGACCTTATAAGAAAGTCTGATATGGTAATTCATGAAAATGCTAATGATTTTTGGTTTGCTGATATGCCAGACGTGAAGTATAAATTGAGAAACATTAAGGGTAAATCTTGTTACATGCTAGAACCTTCAAAAATTCATAATTTAGAGGAATTAGTTTACAATAGAGTTCAATCACTTCTTGAAAATTTTCCAAACGTTGCTAGAACCGATGGGGCGATCGGTAGAACAAACCTTGTCAAACACAAAATAGAATTAATAAGCGACAAGACGATCAATGTCGCTCCAATTTTTTATCCGCCGAAATATTCCAGTCAAATATCAGAGCAAATAGAAAGCATGTTGACTAAAGGTTTGATAAAAGAAGTTTTTAATTCAAAATATAATGCAAATATTGTTTTAGCACCCAAACCAAATGACAAGATCCGTATGGCTATCGGTTATAAAAGGTTAAATGCAATCACAAAGGACAATTTTTATCCAATGCACAAAGCGTCTTATATTTTAAAAAGGTTACCTACGGGAGGTTACTATTCAAAAATAGATTGTAATTCTGGTTTTTGGCAAATTGCCATGGATGAAGGCAGTGTAGAGTACACCACTTTTAATTTTGAAGGCAGATTGTTTCAATTTTTAGTAATGCCTTTTGGTTTAAAGAATAGTCCAGCGACATTTGTTGCACTTATGAATGAAGTTTTGAATGGAATTATTGGAAAGTTTTGTTATGTGTATGTCGATGACGTAATCGTGTTTTCAAAAACTTTAGAAGAACATTTTGAGCATTTAAATTCAATTTTTAAACGTTTCGAAACGGCAGGTTTAACAATTAGTTTGGAAAAAAGTCAATTTTGTTTGAGGGAAGTAGAATTTTTGGGACATGTAGTTACTCAAGAGGGAATAAAAATGCAATCAAACAAAGTAAAAGCAATTGTTGATTTACCAGTTCCAAGTAAAAAAGATGAACTTCATACATTTTTAGGCATGTGTGCCTGGTATCAAAATTTTATTCCGAATTTTTCTACGATTGCAGAGCCACTGTACAGGCTGTTGAGTAAACGGATGACGTGGCTATGGGGCGATGTGCAACAAAAGGCATTTGAAAGATTAAAAGAGGAGCTGTGTGGTGATAGAATTTTAACTTCAATTGATTATAATTTTCCTTTGATTATAAAGACGGATGCTTCCAATGTAGGGCTTGGAGCAATTTTAGTTCAACATATAAATGGGCAAGAAAAAGTAATTCATTATGCTAGTAAACTTCTGAACAAATCTGAACGATTATTACACGCGTGTGAGAAAGAGTTATTGGGCATTTTATGGGCAACAAATAAGTTTAAAGAGTATATTTATGGTGAAGATTTTTATATTGTCACGGACAATAAGGCGTTGCGGTACTTGGAGCGTTTTAAGGATGAAAACACCAAGTTGGGAAGATGGGCGATGAGATTAGCTCCGTATGTGGACAAGATCAAGCACGTGAAAGGGATTGAAAACCGTGTGGCGGACGCGTTGTCGCGGAATTCCATCCCTCCAGAGGCCAGCGAACCTGATTATTTGGGTGACGATCCGGAAATCATGTTCGCGCCGGCATTCGCAGTGTTCCAGAGCAGCCCATTTATCCAGGAGATTAAGGAGGAGCAACGTAACGACGACGAAGTGAAAGAGATTCGTCGTCAACTCGCTTGTCAGACGAGTGCACCGTCAGACAGCGGATTCTGTGTGGTAAATGATATTGTTTATAAAAAAGTAAAGAAATCTTTGTGTATTCGTAAGAGAAAACCCAGGTCCAGACGATCGGAGAGCAACGGTACGGAGTCGGCCACTCCTCAACCCGGAACCCCTCAGCATGTTGACGGTAGCAATGGAACTACAATCGGCAACACTGGACAGGATGGGGTAACTCGAGATTTTGAAATGGTAGAGGTACCAGTAATTCCCAAGAGTATGAGGGATAAAATGTTAAAGTTATTTCATGATAGCCCAGAAGCAGGTCATTTAGGGGTGAAAAAGACCCGCCTGCGACTTACCACTAGAATGTTTTGGAATGGCATGTCTAGTGACGTAAAAAATTATATTCGTTCATGTGATGTGTGTCAGAGAGTAAAATACGATAATAAAAAGCCCGCAGGATTGTTAGGTAATGCATCTATTGCTCAGAAAGTTTTTGAGAAAGTTTACGTTGATTTTTTGGGACCATTTCCGCCCAGTGGTGGAAATAGGCGTAATCAGTATTTGTTAGTTGTTCAGGATGAATTGAGTAAGTGGGTTGAGTTATTTGCGATGAGACAAGCTACTGCACAAAAGGTTGTAAAAGTGTTAAAAGATGAAGTATTTTTAAGATTTGGCTTTCCAAAATATATTATTAGTGACAATGGCAGTCAATTTACGTCAAAAATTATGAAACAGTTTTGTAAGGAGTATAATATTGATCATAGATTTATTAGTCCGTATCATCCACAACAAAATCAATCAGAACGTGTTAACCGTAATTTAGTTCCAATGATTAATTCTTTTATTGAAAATAGTCAAAATGAATGGGATTTGTATATTCAGGAGTTTGCTTTTGCGCTCAGAAGCGCAGTGCATGATGTGACGGGCGTCACACCTGCAATCTTAAATTTAGGGAGAGATTTAATGCTTCCCATTGATCGTAGTGTACAGCAAAGTAATAATTGTGATATAAATGATTTTAATGGTGTGTCTGAAAAGTTAAAAGAAATTGTGAAAATTGTGAGAGAAAACATGAAAATTTCGCGTGAGAAAAACAAAGATTTGTATGATAAGAAGCATAGAGATGTAAAATATTGTGTAGGACAGAAAGTCTTGGTAAAATCTCATATTTTATCCAATAAGGACAAGGGAATCAATAAAAAATTGTGTAAAAATTATGTAGGACCATTTGTAATTAGTAAAAGTATAAATGAGGTAATATACTTAATTGAGGACGAGCAAGGTAAAATTCTTGGCAAAAAACATGTTGAAGATATTAGACCGTATGTAGAAAGACAAAATGTTCAGGTAAATACTCGCGTTAACAATAATAATGACAGTGACACGAATGTGCCACTATTACGACGATCCAGCAGAACAAAATATGTTCCAGGAAAATATCAACAAATGTTGAAAGGTTGAAAAGTGCTATTTAATTTGCTATATTTATCTTTGCAGACTGACGAACGAGATCCTTAGAACCGTTTGTCGTAATGTCGCGAAAGAAGGAAAAGACAAGACAGTGGAAGGAGGCGCAAAAATCATCGCCAAAAGTTCGTGTCCGACCGCAAGAAATGTTTCCAGATTTTTTTGAACACCGACAACGTTTAAATCTCATGGAGAAGCCATTTACCGAGAATCCGGAAGCGGACGTCATTTTGGGATGGACACCACCTGATTGGCTGTTCCAGAAATTGGATATCAAGGAGAAGGGTACAGCGTTACTTGTCAACGACCGTGCCAAATTTCTGGAGATGATGAAGGAGCTCAAAAAAGTTCGCATTCTTACAGTGGACTTCGAAGGAAACTCATCACATTCTTTTCTCGGTATGCTTTTGTACATACAAATTTCAACAACTGAAAAAGATTACGTTGTGTACATACCATCTTGTATTAAACTCATTATTAATGAGATGAAACCTTTGTTTGAGTCTGAGTGTATAGTAAAAATCCTCCACGGTTGCCACAATGACATTATTGGCCTGCAAAGGGACTTTCATTTCTTCCCCCGAGCCGTTGTGGACACGCAGTTTGTGTACAATTATGTGTACGGTATTACGGAGGAGAACTTTCGAATTGGGTTGAAAACCATGGCCAAAGATCTTTTGGGAGCTGCTTATCCGGCGGATCTCAACGAATCCTGTCAACAGTACGACTGGAGGGCCTACCCACTGCCTCCCCAAATGCTGCGTTACGCTCAGTACGACACATCTCTACTACTTTTGTGCTGGAACAAACTAATTCCAAGTTTGTTTGATGGAAACTGGAAGGATTCAACATTAAACCCCTTTCCGCTCAGTAATAAACTGACTGCGACGTACTGGCATGGGAAAAAGCTAACAACATTTTTGACTGACTTACAGCGTTTTCCAGAAGTCAGCAACAAAGAACATCTTTTCCAAAAGCTACACGATTGGCGACTTTCCAGGGCAAGATCAGTGGATGAGCCAACAACGGAAGTCATGAACACGAGTGAATTGGTTACACTCGTAAAAGTACAACCAACAACAGAGTCGGAGTTAAAATCCGTTTGGACTCCTAGATCCATACCTAGATGGATTCAAGGTGTTTCAAATGAGATTATCAATCTCATTGTGGAGGAGGGCAAAGAAGAAAGTGCTGTGGAGTTATGGGTTCCAATGGACATCGAACCACCACCTGCACCACCACCATCATCAGAGCAAGTTGTACGAGAAGTAAAAATTAAACCAACTCGTGACACGTCAGAACTGAGGAAATTGCCACCCCAACTAAAGAAGTGGATTTCAAATCCTCCATGTGGTCCACCAAAACCCAAAGAGACCGGACCATTGAAGATTAAACGGTTGAGGAAACCGCGTCCAGATGGTGTACCGCGTCGGAGAAGTGAGCAGACCGAAGAGCAGAAGCGTTATCAGAGGCGCCGACGCAAGCACAACAACAGAAGGAACAGACAGCTCCGAAAATATAAAATTCATCTCGGAGTAGAGACGACCTCACCCCCGAGGGGACCTTTCGAGGGAGGAGTATGTGGCGAGCAAGCCACCACCAACACCGTTATGTTGGCCATGACATCTGCACCACGGCCCCAGTACCATGATGTGGATGTCTGGGAGTAGCTACCAACTTTTAAACGATCTTCTCGTTCCTGCCAAACCGCCTGCTCATCATTCAACAACAGAAAAAGAAGGACGAGCGACCATCAGTTCGGCTTGAGAGACCACCAGAGAAACATCACAATTAAATTTAAGCCAACTCAAGTCTGTAGAGTTTCACTTTTCATTTTTCATAAAATATACCTATAAGATTTTCCTTTGCTGTGAACAAAAGAAACAAGTCATTTAAAAATTAAATTAAACTACGTGGACTTTGTAATTTATCCGGAACTGTGTGGTATTGATTTGGTAGAAGAGTAAGCGAACCGACACTGAGCATATTTTTATTTAATTGCTTTTATCTTTTAATTTTTGTGAGGAGACAACCACCCATTCATGGTTATCATCATCACCGTGTGAAGAAACGCATCCACCTCCATAAACGAAGCAACAATAAAAGTTACCTGAGCTAGCCACCCACACCATCATCATAAAATATCATCAGTTTCTCCCATCAACATCATCCTTTACGTTAAAACTAGCATTCTTTGCGTTTCACTAGAGCTACCAATGCTTTAAATAATGTCCAGTCAGTTGACGTAAGAGTATATGTGAAAGAAACCTCCGTAGTGAGTTCTAAAATAGCGCTTTTTAAATCAAGAAATCTTTCGACCATATAAAATGTGGAATTCCATCGAGTGACTACATCCTGAACTAATACCCGTGGCTGCCGGTTGGAGTTTTGATTCTGCTGTACTTTAACGAACTTGTCAGAAATGTCGTGGGCTCGGTGGACATGAGAGATAATCCCTCTGCACTTCGCCAACGCGTCGATAACTGCCCGCTGAGACTTCATTGCATCGGAAATAACCAGCTGGATCGTATGAATATAACACGCTATTCCATCGTAGCCGGCTTCTTCTATCCCGTTGACAATGTTCCCGGCGTTGTCCCTGTAAGCGGAACGAAAGTTATTAAATTCCAATAATTTAAACTGTTTGATTTCATGACCGCAGTAACCTGACGACAGGTTACTGCGGTCAACAGCAATTTTAATAGCACACTTTAACTTGCCGTCTGGTTAAGGTGTGCAAAAAAGTAACGCATTGAATTTAAGAAAAAATACTGTTACCTTACGAATACGTGCACTTTTTCGCTCTTAATTTTCCAGTCCGTAAGAATATCTGTTAATTCTTGACTAATGGTGGCGGAGGAATGTGTTCCTGGAAAATGTTTCATTGCCAATAAGAAGTTACTGGTCTCAAAATTTTGCTGAATCCAATGTGCCGTTAGACTTATGAAGGCGTTATTATTACTACTTGTCCATATATCAGTCGTAAAGGAAATGTGATGGGCAGTTTCCAAGAGTTGTGAAATTTTTTTTCTGACTTGCTTATATATGTCTGGTATGACAACGCTACTGAAATGCATCCTACCAGGGACCTTGAACTTTGGGGCGCAGTGATTCATTAACAAAACAAATCCGGGCTTCTCGACATGTTTGTACGGTAAGTTATCCATCACCAGCATTTCCCCAATCTTCCTGGTCATCGCCAACGCTCTTGCATCATTAAATCCCCAGAATGCGGCTCTCGAGTAAGATGTCATTAGATCCAGTTGTTTGGTTTTTGGGGGTACAAATTGATTCGTTAGATCATGGCTGCTGTGACTAACGTCCGACTTGTCAACTGTGATTGAATGCTTCTTCTCCAAATGCTTAGTCATGTTGGATGTTGTAACATTTGTCCCAACTCCACGGTATATTTTCTCTGCACATATCCCACACTTTACTTTCTTTGGCTCGGTTGCCTCGATTTCAAAGTAGTTCCACACGTTACTCACTGCTCGTTTTGGAATTTTGGGTAGATTAGTTTGACAACTGACGATGTTACTTTCGGCTTCTAGTAAAAAATAAAATACTATTTATCAGCAATCTACATAATTTCATTATTGAATTTAAATTAACTTAATTAAAAGTTGAATATTAACTAACCAGTGTGTGGTTCTGGTCCAGCAGTGCTCACAGGAAGGAACCCGACGGCGGGTTCCTCCTGTGTATTCGCTTCCTTTTCTTTTGGAACGGAAACCTTCCCGAATAATGTTTTTGGTCTTCCCCGTCCCCTCCCTGTACCGCGTTGACCCCTTCCGCGACCTTCTGAAAGTAGTCAATTAAATTTAACAAAAATTACAACTCGTTTAGATTTAGCAGATGAAATGAAATATACACGTCTTAATATTTGCTTTAATTTTACTTACTGTTATTTGCACCACCCCTACCCCGACCATTCTTTGCGCTTGGAACACTTGGTTTCAAACTAAAACCGGTTTCCATGGAAGATCCTTTGGGAGATGTCTCGGTTCCATTTAACCTGTCGACAGGTTGAATGGAACATGGTGATGGCTGTGTGGTTGTGGTGTTACCAACAGCGTCACTTTCTTCGTTAACACTATCAGGTGCACCTTCCGTTTCAATTAACATTACCTCGTCATCATTTTTTCCTGGGGATGAAGCCATCCTCGTTATTCAATAACTAACAAATCTAACAATCTAATTAGTTATTTAATTTTAATTTATTTCTAAACTTTAAAACTCTTTATTAATCTATGAATTTAGCTTGAAAAATAACTTCCAGCAGACCAGCAGGCGCAGCAAAAAGTAAAATTTGCAGCTGGGTGCATGCTAGTCAACACTTCAATGCGCAACTTTGCTCCGTTTCGTAGTACCTCCTGTCAACAAAGCAAACTCCATGATGAAAAAAGAAAACCTGACGTCGAACTAACACAGTCGTTGTGATAAAACAGTCATGTATGCATTATTTTTGACGAAGTAAAAAATATTCAAATTAACACGGCAACACGGCAAATTAAGAGTCTGACACGGCAACACGGCCGTGTTATTAAAAAACGCAAAAAACAGCCGTGTTGCCGTGTCAACACGGCAACACGTGGCATGTCTATGTCTGACTGATTATCTGCTGATTAATTAAAAATGAGAACGTATTAACGTATAATAACATATAGCTAACCTTGCTTGCTATAGTCTCTTTATATCACCATGTTATATTTAAACGAGGATTCTTGGAACGGTAAAAATGATGTGCAATAATATTCAATATTAATAATAATATATCTATGTTGTGTTATTACACACAACTTGTTTATTTACGACTGGACTGATCTCATCTCTCGTCCTATCAAATTGTACGAAGGTGAACAAAGGAGAGGTTTTTGACTGGCACCGTGAATTTGCATGCCAATGACGGCTACGCTGGATGGCATGGCATGATTTTACTAGACAAAGCTTTAACAGGAGAAAGCCGGGAAACAAGAGATAATTTTTGTAAATATTTATTAATTTGGTCAATGTGTTGACGATATTTTATGTTTCAAGTGTCAACATTTTCTAAATCCTGATACATATGTACATAAGCCAAATTACCATAGCCATGTTACATGAATCAAGTATCAAATTCCAGTGTAAAGTGTTTTTGCACTGAAGTAATAAATATTACATATATATACTCCCTTCTGAGCTGTATTAAAGAAATCCGATAAGACTGATTAACATAAAAACGAACGTGTGCTATGGCAGCTTGGATCCGATATGAATATCATTCATTATGCATTGTTGTTATTGTTGAATTTAAACCAATAATGTGAACTTGAAAGAGACGAAGCAAGGGGTCGACCTAACCATTAAGAAACCACCAAAGGGATTTTCATTAAATGTTCGTGTTGGTGATGACGATTGATGATTATAAATAGGCAGCAAAATGTTATATCGAGAAAGAGGCATCTAAATATATGACAAAATTCCACACTACCTTCTATATATGCATACCTTTATAAGTTTTATAAGTAGCTAAAAGGATAAATAATATTTTATAGTAAAACCTTCATTCATTTTTTATTCAATATTCAACCAATTTTTTTTTGTGTGTGTGACTTCATTCCATTCAAAGTCTCAAGTGGAGTACTTGAATGAAGAGCTGCCAACCCAAAAATCATTTCAACGATTTTTTTGTCACTTGGTCTCTTTTTTCTCTTCCCACCTTCCATTCTCCATTCTACGATGCAATGACAGGACAAACAGGGCTCTCAACTAGTAATGCCAATGCCACCGTTTTGTAAGTTGTACATTTTAAAAGGGATCTGGGATTTCGGATGAATGAATAGGGCTGGAACAGGACTCGGAGGACTCTTGATCGGCCCTTTTGCATTGCACCATAAAAATACATAATGATACGCCATAATATAATAGTATTTTTCATCTCCCCACCACACAATCGCAATTGAGCTGAAGTTATTTCGACTTCTCTGCTGCTGATGTGATGGATACAGGGAAAATACATGTAAACTTATTTCCATTCATTTTTGTTGTGCTTATTGTGAGATAAAAATACAATATATTGTAGGCAATCTAAACCTGTTTACCTGAGCACATGAAATTCTTTTTAATTATAGGATCATGAATTGGTAGCATTGAAAGTCATAATAAGAAATAAACATGACACGTTCACGCTTTTCTTCATCATCATTCCTTTCCACCAGACAAAATGCCAAAATAACTGTGCCTTTTTTTCTGGCAGGCTATTTCAGACTTCTTCCAGCCAGGCAGGGCCACTTCCTCCTTTTTCTCTATTCATCATCATTCGTCATCTCATTACTGAATGGTTTCTTACCAGACTCTGGGGCTACTTGATAAAATGCCTTGTGGTATGGACGTTTCTCCGTTTTTTCACTTCAATATGACATGAGATGATTGCATACAGATATATTTGGAACTGACTGGTTATTCAAGAATTTGAAGAGGTGTAGAAAAGTGTGAATGGAATGTTTTTATATTTATTCAATTTATGGATGCTGGATGGCAGGGAGAGATTTAAAAGGATGAAAAAGAAGGACTGTTGATGATGATGACGGAACTAATCAATGTTGGGACTCTGCAAACGAGCATGCTTGATTTAAATCACATACCTTTTCCCATTTAAACCCGATATAGATTAGATACGTACTTTAACTCTAGGGTATGCATCGTACTCTTCTCGGTTGATGCTTTCTTTTTTACTGAGAAACTCTGTAGTAAATGTCCCTGTTTCTCTTTTCCGATTCATTTTAACATGTTTAAATTGAATCTTTGAGTGCTGTTGTAAATTTTTAACTTAATTCACTATGTTACCGATCCGAATCAGGCACATGCAAGACGATATGACGGACCGTAATATGAAGAGTAAGCAGTAAGCACTGTTCAATCACGACAAGAAGTTTTTTTTAGATGAGCCCTTCGTAAGCACTCGTATTCCTTTATTACAGAAAAAGCTCCTTCTTTTGTACGCAATTGTTTTTTGAGTTGGCTTTGCCAGCCTTCTCTCTGCCTACGATATAGCTCATGCTGATACTTTTAAAAGTATGCTTTTTATTGTTACTATGAGCGAACCTATTACTCAACAATCAACAATGAGCCACTTCAAGTTCGCTTTTGTTACAATTTTTATTCTTACTCTCCGTCCAAATTCCAATTTCTTGTTCGTTGATATACCACATGTACCTTTGTGCATGTACCATTTTTTGACAACGTTGGCTGAATCAATGCGAACAAATGGAATTGAAGGTTTTACAAGAAGGCAGTGTGATGTATCGCAAAAGACGCTTCTCCATTGTGTCAATAGCTCATCAGTCAAATATCTGCAAAACTGGTGAAATGTTCCCCAAGGGGAGTCCTTCAATATTTTGAGTTTTCCTGCCATTTCACTCCAATGAATGGGATTTCATCGTATTCCTGCCTTTTATTTTTAATTTTATAGCTTCCGTAACATGATCGAAAGTCAAACCACGCCACTAGTAGTAGTAACAACAAAAATTCTTGAATTGGGAATAGTTAATGGACATCAACAAACAAGAAGATATTGAGCTATTCGAGTTAGACACATTTTCCTCTTTTACAGATGGCTTTTTTCAAGTAAACGATGAGGCATAAGCATGCCAAGATTAAACATTCAATATTGAAAATATTTCAAGAAAAACTGGAAATGACAAATTAGTTTGTAAAATGAGATTCTATTCTTTGGTTAATGGATGGATCACTTACTGTTGTTATATTTCCAGTTGCCCTTAACGATAAAAATTATTCATTTCATGGAAAACTATAAAAATCATACAAATCAAATTCATAAGTGTTTCATTTTCATAACATTGAATATGTACAAATACAAAGTCAATGCCTTTGGATAACTGATGTGGTACTTGACAACGACAACATGAATCTTTTCATATCTTTAGCGATGATTACATACGCTAACTCTTTGCTAACTGGAATACTATTTATTCCCTTAGTCCCGTCATCAAATTGCTAACTAAGCTCTTAGCTCATAATTAAAATCAAAGAGGAATAAGTAGATCTACCAATCTATAAATTTATTAATTATTCCAACATCTTTTGAAATTGGATAATCCGTTATGGAAAGAAGCGACGCTAGAATCATTTGTAAGCTGATGACAGTAGATTTAGGGTACTTTGTGGTGAATTATGGGATTTTTGATTCAGATTTGTGGTTGAAGTCGCTCACTGATAATATCCTGATGATGATCTCTGCAAGTTGTATAGAATGCACAGTAGGCTTACTTGCTCGTGTTCGTGCGGTGGCAAATGTCATGAAACATATATGCTTTTATAACAATAATAATAATAATATATTCAATTTCATTATTTCAAAGGGATGCTGGTGGTGGTGGCTCTTGAGTGTGTGATGGCTATGACTACTCTGACTTTTAGGGTAACGTACACATTTCCAAGTTTATCTTTGACTTGCATGTTGGCTGCTAAATACATGTTTATGTTGTTAAACATGAAATGTATCAAAAATGTCTGATGAGGACCGACCGGTTGATATTTCCCTTTTGATGATGACGATGGGTCCAAGTATGTATGTATTTCTGGATGTATGTAATTCATAGGACACATTATGCGTAAATGCTTTCAGCTCAGGCATATAAAATGTTTGAAAAGGCACAGCTCTCTCTCTCTCTCTCTCTCTCAAATCTTATCAAGCCATTCTCTTTTGAGGGCCCTTTTCCCATGATTTTTCATTTTTCATTAAAGCTTTTTGTCATCGCTATTGTCAATAGAGGAGTAGGCAGGGAGGAAAATGCTCACATAAAAGTTGGCAGTGGTGGACGGTGGTGGTGGTGATGATGCTCACAGAGAGGTAAGCTGTTAAAGTCAAGTAGGGGATCGCCTTAATGTGCGATGTGGGCACAAGCTGGCCAAAAAATACAAAACCTCATGAGTTTCTGTCCTCACTTGAAAAAGTAACAACAAACATTGGGGCTTTGTACCGAGTCACTTTAAATAGACAAAGTATATAGGCATTATGTGATATACACAGGCTTTTTGCGGAGATCATCCCCTGTGAAACACTTCATTGATGTACATAAATACATGATCTTGTTACGGACCCTTGAGTGAGTGTGTGATGATGTGCTACTCAAGTACCCTCATAAGTAGCTGAGCCCCTGTGTAAAGAGCGATCAGTTGTGGTCTGACCTGCTAAGCCTCTTATCGGATTACATTTCATTTGACATCACTTACCTTGTTAGCCACCACTTTTATTCCCTTGTCAACTCTTGTTGAGTGCGGATCATATTTCCTTCTGTTGACTTTAATCTCATATCATTGCCTTTGGCTTGGAGCTCGTTTCAAGGATTGTAAAGTCGTTAGTAAGTTGGTGAACAAGTGCGTGGGTGTTCTAAGTAAATTATATCGAAAGAAGCTAATAAAGTTTTATTTTTATGACCTGTGCTGTGCTGGAGGAGAAGCACATTTTGTTGGAAATAAAGAAATAAGCGTCATAAAACATATCGCCGCTTCTGTGCAGTTACAACTGGTTTTTATATAGTTGATGCTGTTTGCATAAGCCGTAAAAATGACACTCCTGGGGAAAATTTTCCGGCCTTGGGACTTGACCTCTAATGAAACTTTTGTGTCAAAATCCAATAAAAATCAGAGCAATGATTCTATATGCACATCCGTTGCGAAGGCGGAACTAATGACTGCCAAAGCAACGCCAGTTTCAACAGCAAGAAATTCTCCCACCGTTCCATTGGACAGTTCCACTGCTCTACGTTCAAGAGAAAGTGATAAATCCGGTGATGAACCTCAGTCTCCCTCCACATCTCCGCTAAATCTTATGAGCATGGGAGCCGGAAGTGCGAGCTCTGTGTATCCGAGCAACTTTCTCGACATGAATCATCCAAATGTTCCGTACTATCTTCCCAGCAGTCCTGTGGGAACACAAACCTCATCATCTGCAGCAAGCTTTATGAGCACGTCCTCAATCAACGAATTGGCCAGCCTGACCAGAACTGAGCTCACGGCAATGGGTCTTCTGCCTCCCGAGCCACCCGCGTCGATGAAAGTGAAGAGGCAGAGACCAAAGCGCTTTCGCTGTCCACACTGTCAGGTTGCCTTTTCCAATAACGGTCAACTGCGAGGACACATCAGAATACACACAGGTATTTAGAGCTGTTCATTTTATCAATTTCAATAATATGAAGTTTATATTTACACACATGCAATGTTCCATAATGCTCAAGTGAATCGTTTATAGAGCAAAACATTTGTGGGTAGTCATGTTCATTATTATAATTACATAAATGTTTTACTTTTGAAGGCGAGAGACCATTTGCGTGTGACCATGAAGGCTGCGGGAAAAGTTTCACGAGAAACGAAGAGCTTACTCGCCACAGAAGAATTCATACAGGTAATTTTATAGTTTTATGCATTTATGCCATTAATTACTACGCGCTCAGTTAAAGAGTCTAATCAAACGACATACAGTGATTATACGTTATCGGAGTAAAAATGTCGTTATTTTGCATAGTTTGCTCATGTTTTTTACAACGTTATCTTTTTTTCTCAACAGGACTACGTCCCTATCCATGTACCCACTGCGGGAAAAAGTTTGGGAGAAAGGATCACTTGAAAAAGCATACGAGAACGCATCAACGACCCATGTATAACGCAGCATCCGGAATGATTGGCCTGGGAAACCCTTTTCATCCTTATAATCCATCCCTTATCCCATCACACTCAACCATTAACGAGTTTGGCTCACCCAGCTCTCCCTTCGCTTTGCCTTTCATGCTCTCCATCCCTCCGCCCATTTCTCATTTCCCCTTCTCATGATACGCTCCGATTGACTTTCATAATGATAATGGCTGCAATTGTCGGCAAAAGCAGAATAAAGTATTTTCAGTGATATCACTCATCCAAATTTAGAACGTTTGCCCACTTTCAACTTTGTGCCTATGTCTACATATCTAACATTTATATAATATACATAATACAGTGTATGATGCAGTGATACTATATTTATACAATGTGGAAAGATAAGCCCGAGTTATTCATGCGACTTTTCTATGTGGAAAATATCATTCCATAATTTTAAGGCTTATCACGATGCACAGTTAAATTGTAACCAATGTGGTGTAAATTGTATCTTATTTAATTAAGAATTTTGTGTATATTAATGTATAAATAGTTCAAATGAATATCAGTATTGTGGGAAGAGTTAACGAAAGGGCGTAAATTAGTAAGTTGACCGTGCAGTATTTTTGTAATTTTTTCATGTACAGTAACGTAAAAATTATTTAAGCCAGTTTGGATACTGAATAAGCTATGGAGTTTTAGAATTGGGAAATGATGAGGCAGCTGTAAAAGTGAAAAGACTGTTCTGATATATAATTTGATGAAGAACGCACATATCGAATAAAATTACTACAAATGAAATGTCGCTGTTTTACTTCCTCCGGTGTTAGTCATTTCTTCTATGGGGCATAATAAAAACCACAAAATTAATCACGCAGTTATTTAGAATGCAATTTTAAACTATAATATGCAGCAAAGCGCTAACATTATTTCCCGAAGTCTTTTGACATTAACCATTAACCTGACATTGAATTTCTCAAGTCCATCACAACTGTAGTAATCGCAATATGTCATTATGCCGAAAATGGTACAACAAAAAGTTCATACTTTACACACTTCTTCTCTTCTTGTACACAATTGTGAAATTAGGTCGCATAAATGGTGACAACTCTTATAAACGGCAGACCAACATTTGTGCACAAGTAACTTTAGCTCAAACCCTTATCATACTCGAATTAGTTGCCCCGCTTATTGCACTAATTACTACTGTCAGCACACTGCAAATATTTATTCCCGTTATATGTTATTTTTTGCAATGAAAATTGAGGCTTATAATTCATTATTATTTCAATCGATTCTGGTTGTCAAAATTGTACCTCTAATAACTTGAAGTTTTTGCTTTGTCTGTCCGATATATATACCTATGACTAGTGTCTGCGCTTTTCTTACAAAATTCATTTTTCCTCAAAATGTTATTTGAGTATTTTCATTTTGAGAATCCTTTTTATTAGAGTTCATGTTTTATACACGCGAGCGAGAATATAACAAACATTATACAAAAGTAGTAACTACAATGAAATTTGATAAGAATATCAGCCATTTATTGAAAAACTTGATGCCATGTGATTTAACAGTAACGTTGAAGTGACAGTATTACCGTTCTTTGTCTTATAGTTGATAGAAACAATGAAACAAAAGATCACCAAAAGTGCACTTGCATTTAGGCAATCGTATTAAATTGAAGTTGCATGGAAATAGTATTTTTATTTTCTAACCAAACTATTTTTGCGCTTGGGTTCTCATCCTCTACATTTCATTGTCAAGTTCATCTTAAGTGGCACTGTACGCACTTACAGTAGGCCAAGTAAATGCAAAGCTGCTCCGATGAAAAGTATTTTTTGTCAACTGGACGTGACTAACGCGATAGGCCATGCAACGAAGGCAAACCAAGGGATGAAAGGGGGCAGTAACAGAACATGACTCCAGTTGACAGCTTACATGAAAAATGACAGGGAGAAAAAATAGCATTAAGTATCTACATGAATACATAAATCTGCTCCCAGTTTACATATTGCATTTGCTTAAATTAATTGTCAACCACCGCACCGTTTGGTATGTACAAGGATGCTACTAAGACCATCTGAAAATATATTGGAATATGGCTGCACCGCATGCATCCCTGATTTATTTGATGCTACTATTTAACATTCACAAACCCCAAGTTTCGTTGGGAGTGGAGTGGGAACTGTGGCGATGGTGATAAAAACCGGCGATGCACCCAAACCCAACTTGCAAGTGATATCATGACTTTGGAAGATTTTTATTTCATTCGGGTGCAATAATAATGATCCAACTCAACAGAAAAGGGTCCAAGTCACTCCAACCAACCAACAAATACTAAGTACGTATTATTTCATGTGACGGTTTATAGGCGTACATATATACAAACTTTTTCGTTCGTTCACTTCACCATTACTGCTGCAATAATCAAAAGTCATCATTGATACTCATCACCAGAAACAGAGTACAGGGCCATATGTCTATTATTTTGTGCGTGCACATATTTAGGCAAGTATTATTGCTTACACAATTCATATAAACTATATAAACGGATTACATTATTTGTTTGTGCGTATACATGTATCTGTTTGACTTTCTATATACGATGTACGCATGTTCTCATTGTGAGAGAAAAGAGAATGAAATGATGATCCCATCTTGGCGTAGTAGTTTAGTGAAAAAAATGAGGAGACGACAAATTCACGATATTATTCATTTCCATTACTACAATTGATGAGAAGGGTGAAATTTTTCATGGTTTCAATCGCGCCTTCATCAATATTTGAGCCCTAAAATGTAGCTTACGACGACGATGGGATATCCTACATATCATGCATGCGTCCATTATATGCACACATGCAGCTGAAAATATTATATTATATTTTTTTTTCAATAAAGGCTTGCTTTTGGTCCGCCAATAATAATAATACATGCACACATACATGCCGCAATAACAACAGAAGAATAGGATTTCAATTTTTGTGAAGATCATAAATAACATGAAAACATAATGTATCAGTTTGTATGAATGAACGCTACAGTAGTGGGAATAATGAACGAATTGAAGAAATGAGTGAAATGAGCAGTCTCTTTCAAGTGTCGTGTACTATTCCGTCCGATTTCTGAGAGCAGAGAGTCGTAATCTAACACAAAAACATAATTCTACGGTAAATTCGGTGAATAAACACTGGAATAAGCTGTATGATGATGCGAGCTATTGTGCTTATTATGTAGTACGAAAAAAAGTCAGTCTGCTTTCTTCTCTCTTTTTGGTGTTGATGGTGTCTGGCTCATATTTCACTGCATTTTGAGCTGACTTTTCAAGTAGTACAGAGTGCTCAAGTACCACAACAATGGTGGTGGGATGCAACAATCCGCAGAGTTGTCCTGTTGAATAATATTATGTTGATGGAATAATGCAAGGGTGTCCCACCACTTTTACCACTTATGTGCATGATTCATACAACATTATGCACAATAGCACAATGTCCCATTTGATATTGCAGACACTCGACACTTTTAAGCGTCCTATTCTTGGGTGCTTCTGCGTTGTGCGTATAATATGCAACCATATATTCTAGATTTTCATCACACCTTTATCGGCACCTATAAAGCTGTGGCGTTCATTGAGTAAAAATAATGATATGAAAAGTAATAATGCTACCGTTCCCTTAAAATCTGTGCCAAATAGTAAAATAGAAATAAAAGCAAAGTCCAAGTTAGTTATAATAGTTTGTCTCCTTCTTTCCAAAAGTAATTGTACCGGCTTCTTTTTTACTCCATTTCACTTTATCTGTCCTCGCCGCGACGACAATGATCCACACTACCCTTTTTGTGGAGTGATATCAATTTTGAAAGTGAACATTAATGAGGACAAAAAGCAAAATTTCAGGTAAGTCATTGTTAATTTTTACGAAGAAAGAAACACTCGCGTACCTATATCTATTCTATCAATGCTGGTATATGGGCTTGTTAACAGAGAGAAAGAGACAACTGGTCTGCTAAATGCCCACAGCATTGGCCGAAAGTCAAATGAACATTTATTTTCTCACTGAATCTGAAATGAATGAAAGGAGAACTACTTTACAGTACATTGTTGTAAATGAGAATGACTTTACAACTTATTGAAATCTGAAACTCGAACAGTTTTCTCCTGCAATATCCCATACAGTACATGGACATATGAATGGCTCGTAGGTGTAGTGGGATGGGCTGAAATATTTGGAGCTCTTGAGCCGAGTTTCCTTTGGCGGCATGGCACCTTGGGATCACGAGATCCACCCCCACACCTTTGATCCTTTTCACGTCGCTCCGATGATATAATGGGAGAACTTATATCTCGAGCACCCTGCTCTCTTTAAATGATCCGACTGCATTGTTGTCAGCTACAACTGTGCTCTTCTCTGTGATGGCATTCATGTTGTCGGCTCACTGTTGATCGCGATTTCAGTGTACTCGCTCGGCAAGGAGTAGGTGTAAAAGGGATGTCAATCGTCAACCACGACAAAACACGAGATGTTGTTATACTCTGAAATAAATGACTTTTTGGGACACCATTGAAACACCAAGTTGGTGGCTTATTGACTTATTGTTGTCCTGTGAAGATAGTCATTGTCAATGGAGAAGCTCTCCTGAACAAGTCAATGACAATGCTGCATCTTGTTATGTTTCTTCTAAATAAAGTAGGTTTTAAATGTGTAAGCCTCTAGGTATAGCACTAGTTGTTATGCATGTTCGTCTCTGTTCTCTGATAACTAGATTGTCTCAATTGACTCATTCTCATTTGTCAGTTACAGTTCAAGTCGATTACGCATTCTGAAAGTTAGAAGCTGCTAACATGATATTCTTGGCCACTACTTTCCACACCCGTGTCTAATCGGAGCAGTTGCACTCCTCAAAAACATTTACCGTTCCTTGTGGGCCTGGGAAGGTAAACTGAAAACAAGGCATAGGCTCGGTTACTATAGCTTTGCGACAAAGGAGTGTAGAGTGACCGGACATTTTTGCTGATGAATAAAAGTTAATAAATTTACTGTAAATTCCCCATAAATAAGTCGTTGTCAATTTTTCTTCATAATGACAAATGCTCTGAACAATGTATTTGTACTAGAGAAAGTACTTGAACATTCTGGCCATTATATAATCATAACTAAATACCTAATAGCAAGTTAATTTTAAAGTCAATGTTACCGTATTTGTAGCTATAAATTAGCCACAATTTTTTCCTAGCATTAGCTTTGTATTTGTTTTGTTCGCGTGTAAACGATTAGGGCTTTAATTAAACAGATATGTAAGTTGGAGAAGGTAGTGATAGTCTTATCATTTTGTTAAAATGACATTGTTACATATGAACAGTGTTTTATCATTCATCCTTGCACGTTGCTAAAATAGAATATTCAATTTTAAACATTACGAATCAAATTTTGCAGCATAGGATCTCGGCACAATTGAACAAATAGGCTTTTTAATAGTCATTGGTTTTGTTTTCACTATCAGAGCCACTTTCTGTTACGTTCGTTTTTGTTCTGGTTGACCAAATTTAACATTTTGTTACTAGAACATTATACATATATTAATACTACCAACAGAAGGTGAATGGTGTAACGAATCATTATCTGTGCAATTTACGTATACGTGTAAAGCGACTGTTCTGTCCTTATTCCTATTCATTAATTCATAGTGAAGCTTACTAGGTAGGTATGTATTTATTGCCAAGATATTTCTATTGAACCACAACAATCCATGTCGTATAAATTGTACTATTTCATTCCTGAGATTTTTATCGCCGAATGTTTTACATGCCTTCATGGTGGTATCGGTATCGCTCAAAATGCAATATTATTGAAGTTAGTTCTGGTTTTCAGATATGTACAAAAGTAAAAATAGATTCGCTGTAGAAATGTACAATATAATATTGATAATCGTTTCATCGCCAACTAGACTATTCATATGAAAAAACGATAAAATAGAAATAGTTTTTTTCTCAAAAGAATTTTACTTGTGAAAACCGTGTCCACTTTTATGAAATGATTTTTTGGACTCGATTCGGTAAAAAGAGAAAGCATAGGATCAAATCTGAAGAATAACTAGATTTTCTTTATAAAACTACAAATGTACACACTTGTACACGGGTATATTTATATTTATCTGAAATGAAAACCATAACGTAGCATATTGTGCTTAAGTTGCATTTTTTGCTATAAGTATAGCCATTTGAAGTTATGTTGAAAGATGTGTTGCGGTTGACAAAAAAGGGTATAAATATTAATTTGGTTAAATGGTATCAAAAATTCTCTCGAGAGCTGGAGTTGCTCACAAAAAGATTTTCAATTTCAAAGGTTGAGGGTCGATGTTTCAAATGCCTGTGTGTGCTTCCTTTTGTGCATCTCTGTAGGTAGTGGTGGCCACTACAGCGACCAACAATGGTGAATCATGATATCTAATGGGTGGTCCTCTGAGATGGTATGCTTCCGCGTGAGATACTGTGCGGGATGAATTGCCAGAGCTACAAAACCCTATCGATCCCACTTGTCATTCTCCTCCATTCAGTCAAATAATGCGAACAAAGTCAGCGGAATTGTTGTGGGTATAATAATCCAGCACACAATGGAAACGAGTGAATTTGTGTTATAATCTGGGAATTCTGATAAAATGAATTCATAAATGGAAAATACAAACCTTGTCTATGTATTTACGTTTTTGATTCAATTGAACAAAACCAAACCTGCCCAAATATGTAAGTAATCTTAATGGAATCTAAAATATACTTTTGGTTTTTTCAATCCATGGATCATTTTCAAATGATTTAAAAGTGAAACTGCTACAGCGAAGTAGCGGACCTAAAAACCCTCTGTAGGAATGAGTAATTTGTGGTAACTAACATTGTATGAAAGTTATTTAAGCACAGCAGGAATGTACACGACTTATTAAATGTCACCTAAGTAGTAGTAATACGACAACTAGGGTATTTACAATAATTAAATAAACTTCTTTAACAAAATTCATTACTGTCACAATTTCCAACAAAATCAATTATGTATAATCAATCCAACATCACCATCAATGATAATTATATTCGTGCTACCACTTTGACTATAAGTATTAACAACATTTGACATGTGGGCCCTGTGGGGCATTCAGTACAACATGCTTTCAGATACTAGACACACGGACAACAAGACAATTAAACAACTTTTAGGCATTTTTAGTAAATAAGCGAAAAATCACAACAACATGAAAGCATTGATGGTGAATAATAATGATGGATCGCCTGGTATCACTGAAAGGATGCCTTCGGAGATCAATACACGTATTATAATCCCACACTTACGCCTCTGTCAATTCTTCTTCCTTATTTTTACTCACCATACAAGCAATCATACCGGCAATGCGCCGCCACCCACAAGAATGAACCACCTGGACTTATGCACAAGATGCTAAATTTATTTGTGTAGATGATGTATGGTTTATTTGTGTTTTTTGTGTGGAACGGCTTCCACAATATGAAATATAACATACAATATATGACACTAACTAGCCAAGTTGAAATGCTTCCCTATCTTCATAAATTCTCGATAACTGCAAAAAGTCAATGTAGCCATACGGAAAAAAATGGAGAGATTTTCCTCTATATTTACAACGCATGTTTGATCATTTTGTTATTAAGCATCACCGCATCCTCGATTCTTGTTTGTAAAAAGTCAAATATTTGTACATGTGGCCGTTAATGGGAACTCTAAAATAATTAAGTCGAGTTGCCTGCAGGATAAATGGATGATTTTCATATTACCCTGATTGTTCCTTCGAATGTAACTTCTTAAAAAAATGATAGGAATCAATCTGAGTACTTGCCAACATTAAAGAGAGTATTTATTTATTTATGTAGACATTTCCTATTCTACTTTCATGCTTGTACATAGTTGCGGAATTGCAGATTTATAAATATTTGCAGGTCTTTCTAGAGTGAGAAACTGTTCTCTCCATCATCAAACAAATATTTTATTTAGAAGCATTTCATTCGACAGGGTATTCAAATGATGTAGTCTAGTCTTTAAATTAATCCATGGAGACAGACGGAGACTGCTTCATTCATATTCATACAAGGATAGGGTTGGATGTATACCTAACACTAATATAATATTCATCGTGTTTTGGCCTCAGTGGTTCTCCCCTCGCCAGTTACCATCTTTACGACAAGGGAAAAAGGAGCAATGCAGGAATGGTGCCTCTTTTCCCCTGAAATGAAATTGCTAGAATGTTGTAAATGTGTAAATGTAAATCATGTACTCCCAACCCCGACGTTGCTAATGATGCCACCAACACCACTGCACTCCATCTAGTAGGATTCCTCACATGCGTAGAATGAAAATTGAAAATGACGGATGAGCTTGAGTAATACATGGAAAGAATCGTAAAAATGTTATGACTGCCTGACTAATCGACATGAGCACGTCTAAACCAAGTAGTTTTGCCCTGGATAATAAACCTTATCATTCGTAAATTATCATAAACCAATTTGTCATAAAAATTTTCCATTCCGTTATGAAGATTTCTGTGGAAATCTTTCTTGGTTTAAATGTTCTATAGGCTGCCTTTGCATACAACATATTACATACACACAAATTTCATATCTACAAAAAAAAGAATATTATGTTCACGTAGGTATTACATGGAAATTAGAGACAAGCTTTTGATGATAAGACATTCATCACATACAACGCAGTTTCAGGCATGATGAGTTTCTTATCAGTTGTTGTTTTCTACATTTTCCTTAGTACATGCGATTCCATATTTTCAGTTTACTAGGCATTCTCTTTATACACAACTGACTGCATTACACCGAATAACGGGACATGTTTCCAATTCTCGCGTTGCAGAATCTCCGAATCTCTGTAAAATGGTTATTACACTCGTCTTCGCTTGCATTCATCACATTCTCGAGAGGTTCTGGAAACATCATTCCGATTCCAGTAACTATTTCACAAAGTAGGTAAATACCTACCCACTCGACTAATCACAGAAAAAAACGAGAGAATCATGATGCAACTTTTGACCAAATATTGCACATTCTTGTTTGGCATGTAATTGTAACTTGTAACATAGCGTACCACTTTTAAACCTTGGTAACAATAAACCTTGATTTTTTACCCTATATACGGTTGTTTCCCGTCAACCAGGAATACCAGTATTTTTACAGCGTCTACATAATTAAGCCAATTATACATCTTATTTTCATGATTCTTTCTGTACCTCTTCATATCCAACTTGAACATGAGATCATGCTGACGCTTACCAAGTGCTTACGGTAGCGCTGTTGCTGCTGACGCTGTTGCAGGTATCCCATTCGCTTTGCCTTTTGCCTTTTTACTCCTGCTTTTAAGCAACTCGGCAACGAGTAACGTTTTTTGTGTCGGACGGCTCATCATAGAAATAGAAATCCGATGATGCTCATGCGGACGTAAAAGCGCTAAATACAACACTTGAACCTCTTTCGTTACAACCTCAAACCAACCAACCAGTGTCTCCGTTAATACTCCTCTCACACAACCTCATCCACTTTACCTGCTGCACACACACACTCTCCCCAACAAGGAATTATTGACAGGGCACTTGTTCCCAAGTAAATGCTCTTGTACGTACCAAAATGTGTGTGTGTGTAAAATAAAG
This sequence comes from Sinella curviseta, assembly GCA_004115045.4. Classification (NCBI taxonomy): domain Eukaryota; kingdom Metazoa; phylum Arthropoda; class Collembola; order Entomobryomorpha; family Entomobryidae; genus Sinella; species Sinella curviseta. The sequence continues at coordinate 19,640,735 of CM065489.1, read as the reverse complement.
CCAAACTCGCTTTGCGTTAAAACCCAGAGCAGATCAGAGGAAAAAGGCAATATGCACAGCAATAACGTATTTGCTACCACACATACAGCAATAAGTAGCCATAATAATAAAAAAGGGGAGAGAAAACGACAAGAGAATCCGCTTTAATGACGTTTCCAAAAAAAAATTACTGCAAAAATTTGTAGCCTATAAAAACACGTTGTTTCTGGGCTGTGCGGTGAAAGCTTTCCTTTAGGCCACTACACACACACAAAAATGCGCATGAGAAGTTTTATAAAAACTATGTGAGAAAAATCGTTTTTATATATAAAAGATAGAATAAGTTCAATAATGCAATAAAGTAAGTTGAAAAGTTTAGGAGGAAAGTTTCTACTCTAAATACCTTGCCCCCTTGTAATAAAGATTAAAGACTAGTGTCAAATTAGTATGCTAGATTGTTCATAGGTGAGAAGGTTAAAAGGTGTGAGAGAGGTGGATAGTGTAAAAAAAGATTGTTTCAAAGGGTAATAGCTATAGTCCCTCCTACCGATGATAATGCTGTGTTCAAGGAGTTGGAAGAGCGTAAGATCTCAGTAAAATGTACATAAATGTTCGTAGTATATTATATACCTATATAAGGGCGGAACTGATGTTGGAATGCGTGCTAAAATATGATGTGATTTGTATGGGTTTTCAGTGACAGGAAATAGAAGGGGGCACAGAGAAATGCTGAGTAGCAGCTCAGCATCATCATTCATCATCATTGGGACGAAGCAGGTGAAAGGCGATTTCTCAGGGCGTCTGGGGCAGCATTTTGATCTACTCACTGCGAAACCCCTGTGGGGGTGGTAGATAACCAAAATGAATCGTTCAAAGCCTTCCAGCTCCAAGAGCCACCCGTCTGCGTCCACGTCAGCGGCGTCAAATAGTCACTCCTCCGCCGCGGGGGCGGAGAGTGACACTATTCGACAGAGCAGGAAGAGACCCGCCCCCTCCAGCTCCAGCAGTTCCTCCTCATCATCTTCCTCACACCAGCTTATGTGCAATGGGACGGCGAAGTTTAATGAGGGTGGCTCAGACGCGGGCGAGTTTTCCGACTTTACATGCTCCATATGTATGGAGAGCATGACTGAGCCCACGATCACATACTGTGGGCACACCTACTGTAGATTATGCATCCAGGAAACAATAGACACTAGTGCCCGGTGTCCCAAATGCGGGACGCACCTAAGCAAGGAGAAGCTCTGTCCCAACTTTGCCCTGAGCGATGTAATTGCACGGTCTCGGAGGGCGAGCTCGAAGGCGCTGAAGGCAGAGATCTTTGAGTCGACGAGCACCCTCTCGAGCACGGTATCGCCTCCAGGAGACGTAGTAAAGTTGTTAACCAATGCTAACTATGAGCAGTTAAATTTGAACGACCTAGATAGATTACTTATGGTACTGCAGAGAAGGAGAGAGATAATGGCCTCGGATGATGAAGAGTATAAGAGGAAGCTGCTTCACGAGTTTCTCCAGCAGTTGCTTAAAATAAAAAGTGCACACATGGAGCAACTCACGCGAGAGATCACGCTAATTAATCGAGACATATCTGTGGTAAGGACTAGTAATGTGAATTGTGGGAGCGACACTGGAGGACCTGCGTCCACCAGTAAAGATTTGAAAGTGGAAAGCTGCTCAAGTTCGTCAGGAATGGGTTTTAATACTCAGCCATTGAGGAATGTGGAGCTGGAGCAACAATCGCTCAGTGCTCGCAAGAAGCGGATGTACAATCACTTTGATGAGCTGACGCAGGTCTACTTTGACACGAGAAATTCGGAAGTGTTCGATAATCGCAGCTATGACGCAACTGTTCCAAATGGGCAAAATGAGGTGGAGGATATGGAAGTATTAGATAGGTTCGGGAGAACGTTGTCACACATTACACAATATCATGGCTTAAAACCGCTGGCTACATTATCCTATAGTGCGGACATGCTGTCAAACTCCAATATTGTTTCAAGTATTGAGTTTGACAAGGACAATGAGTTCTTTGCCATTGCTGGCGTCACCAAAAAGATCAAATTGTTCGAGTACGTCAACGTGATAGGGTCTGCGGTGGACATTCATTGCCCCAGTGCTGAACTCTCCTGTAACGCCAAGATTAGCTGCGTTGCTTGGAGCAACTACTATAAAAATAGTTTGGCTAGTTCAGACTATGATGGATGCGTTTCCCTGTGGGACGTATCTACTTCTACACGTGTTCGGTAAGAAACTTGTGTTTCCTTTCCTTTCTTATATTTAACTTTCACTTTCATCATTATAAATAAATTGTTAAATGTATGTAATGTAACACTGGATTTTTTATATGGTTTCCACAGAAGTCTCGGTGAGCATGAGAAGAGGGTATGGAGTGTGGACTGGAGTAATGGGGATCCCCGTCTACTGGCTTCCGGTTCAGACGATTCCAAAGTAAAACTTTGGTCGACTAACTCGGAAAGGTCTATTGCCAACTTGGAGGCAAAGGCCAACGTGTGCTGCGTTAAATTTTGCCCCGAGAGCACATATGTGATAGCGTTCGGTTCTGCGGATCATTGCGTTCACTACTACGACTTTAGAAATCCAAGAGAGCCTCTTGGAGTCCTGTACGGACACAAAAAAGCTGTCAGCTACGTCAAGTTTGCATCAAAAGACGAACTAGTTTCTGCGTCAACGGATAGTAATTTAAAGCTGTGGAACTTGGATGAGTCGATGAGTTGCATCAGATCATTTACCGGTCACATTAATGAGAAGAATTTTGTAGGGCTAGCCACTGACGGAAATTATATAGCGTGTGGTTCAGAGAATAATTCACTATATTTATATTATAAATTTCTACCTAAGCCGTTATTTTCTTTTAAATTCGAGAACCATAGAAGTATGCTTGAGCGCCCCAAGCCAGACGAGTCACCAGAGTTCGTTTCAGCCGTCGCGTGGAAGAAAGGCTCGCCTGTTGTAGTAGCTGCCAATAGCCAAGGCGCTATTAAAATCTTAGAGTTAGTGTAATTATAAGTGTATATAAAAAACTTACACGAAAAGTTTTCGTGACGAAGACGACAGTGACAAGTGTCGTGTTTCTTTCAGAGTAAGTGAACACAACCCAGAGTGACAGTAATAATAATAAATATTATTGACTATTTTACATAAATTATTTCGTCGTTATTACATTTTAATCTTTCAAAGTTAAAAACAACATGCCTTAACAGTTAGTATATACAGTAATGTTATTACTGTAAGTGGGCTCAGTGATCATGAACAACATGTTACATAATATGTATGTGTAATACAAAGTACTGGGACATTGAGTTACATATTATAGTGGATCTGCGCTTCCGTATATTATCATGTTTTAACTCATAAATGACGCATAAAATACAAATGATTTTAATGATGAATCGATCAATAAATAATTATCTTTAATGTTTCGACTGAGAGAAAAGACAAATCGGAAAATTATTTTGCACCTTGGTAAAACGCCAACAAATGTTGCATTACGAATTATGTACGAGGATTCGTCTCCGGCTTTGGCTTTCTCGTCGGAGGCATAATTTATACTTGGCTCTGTTTGTATCCCAATTCATATAATATTGTGTAAAACAATAGGTGTATAATGGCTCCGCGAATCAGATTAGCAAACCTAGTCGCCATTTTAGCTTTTTTGTGCAGAATTTGAATTTACTTGCCTTCTCTTATTTAGTTGGATTATTTCAAATGATTTATGTATTTTTTAGCGCAGATGAGGACTTTGTGTGTTTATTTGGTTTACATATATAAAATAACATTTAAGCCATAGCTATCCTAAAGGTCCATCAGTCCGATTGCTTTTTTTTACAGTCTACCATTTTTTGTCCAGAAAATCGCATAATATAAGCCCTTTAGATAACATTAACTAGAGGAAATGGCAATTTACTACTTACTACATACAACATAGGGTTTTTAACAAACTTGGCAAATTGTTTTAGGGAATGTGTACATTAATCTAATTAGTGTTAATCACAAGACATGCTCAAGTTGAGCTTATATCGTATTATTAGCAATTAGGTTGCATTGCAGTATTACTTTCACTGGAATGAAGTGTAGTTAAAACCTACACAGTCATCAATGGCCGCTCATTAAAATAGTTAACATATAGGTATTCACACTTATTACTCATAGTCAGCATTTTCATAATAGAGTTGGGTTCACTATTGACGGATGGATGTGTTAGCTATAATGATGATGCAGCGATATTTAAGAGTGGCTAAATGCTCACGTATTTAACTCTTCGATACTCATGCGCTACTCGATGCGAAGTACCTGAATTTTTCCCTGAAACACGATTATACAAATTCCCTGTGATCGACCAAATGTCAGAGTATGGAATCATGGCTTCTGTTCCCAAGTGCGCAAATTTTCAAATGGATGACGCATTTTGTACATTGCCAATATCATGGCAACATAAATTGCGTCAATGAGCAGTTTTTTGCAATTAGTGCTAAGTAGTAGGTACTAGGTTAGGTAGGCAATGCGTCTTTAAATAATATTTTTCTACACGACGGGGAGATTTTTTTTCATCATTATTATAGACAATTCATATGGTTAGCAAATATTGTTACAGATGTATGACCTCTTTGAGACCTCTCGATTGGAGTCAATGATTTATCAATATTTATTTGTATGTATACCTAATTCGATTTTTGAGTTATTAAAATTTCAATTTATTATCTCATTGTATAAATAAATCAATCATGTGGCCGTAACCATCACAAATCACAATGTGGCAAAATATGTATGTACTTATCAAAATGTATCTGGGCAATTTGAAAACTCTCTTTAAGTAAGTCACATTTCATACAATATAATTCTATGCATAACTTAATGGTTACAAGGCTATGGAAATATGAAATATATAATTTTGTTAACTGTGACTGTAAATAATAATTACTTCAAATACTCGGAGTCAAACTTGAAGAGAGCATAAGCAGAATCCACTGAGCTGTCCCTGACGATGTCGGAGAGGAGCTTGACGTAGTTTGCCAAATGCTTGATGCGAAGAACGGAGTTGTGATGGAGCCTCTCAGCCAAAAATTCCGCAAACTGAAAAGAAACATATCATTGCGTTAGAAATGCATAATATACGCCTGTGAAAATGCTTATGCTTTTTTCTAATTCAATATTTAGTGCAAAATTTTCCATTCCATTGTATATGACATTACCTCTGAATCGTGTGGAACTCCCTGTCCATGATTGGCAAGATGGGCCAAGTGAAGAGTCTTTTGGGCATTTTTCCTTTCCTTGTCAAGAGCCTTGCTGAGCGCTTCGATTTCCTTGAGTTGGTAATGTGTGTTGGCATCCTCAGGTCCAGGCATCTACAGAGATCAATTCAAATATAGCTTTTTAGCTTAATTTCGTACATAGAATTCCCATTAATTGATTCCCATGATTTATGACTACGGTAAAACAGTATCTTTACCTCAATGCTGAAGTCCTTCACCAAATTTCCTCCGCGTTCAATCATGTGAGTCATGAGAGAAATGGCCTCATTCCAGTTGTCGTCGGAGAGCTTGGAGAAATAGTCAGCAAATCCTGGCCTGTTGTACTTCCATTCTTTGAAATGACTGGCCTTTATATAAATTAAATCGAAACCGATAATTAAAGTTTCAATTCCCCTTGATTTTTTAAAGTTAAATACATGAATATGAAATGATTACCACTTACAATCAAGAGATACTCAAAGGAGGACTGGAATTGCTGAGCAATCAATGAATTGGTTTCCGTGTTTATCCTCGGGAAGGCACCCCATTCTGCCGTGCATTTGGACTGGTCATATCCCAAAGCTGAAATTCCCAAAATATTCATACTTTTATAGTGTAAATATATCAACTGTCAATGATTTCCCCGAGCAACCTCTACCCCCAACCCACATTGAAAATACTTCAAGTTTTTATGCATGAAAAAAAGTGTATAGTCTGTAAGCTTACAATTTCCAGGGACGCATTGAACATTATCATAACATGAAAACGTTCCAACCGTTACTCCCACAAGCCCTAGCAACGCGACAACCAAACTCGTGGTTTTCATGATGACAGGAATTTCACGACGTACTCTTCTCACTCACAAAGAAAATTAGCTTTTCACCAAACGAATCAAAGTCTCACTTCTCCCTTATAAAAGCTACAAGTTCCTGGATAGAACACTCTCAGCAGCACACTGATCACCAAGCCGGAATAGTCAACCTTTCTCGATATAGCGAAGCACAAGTGCACAACAGGCACGTAGACTCGCGATAATTTGATAACGATAAAAAGTACAATTGTTTGCTCTGGATAACAATTATTATGGAAGATCGCTTCTTGATTGACTTCTCTACAGTTTGTGCAACAACGCCTTTTTGACAAAAGGTTACTGTGAGCGTACCTTGTCAGCACTTATAACGAATACCAGAGGTGTATGTTATATTAAATACTATATGTATTTATGAATGATACGCGACCAATTTACTTTTTAGAAACTATTTAATATAAACGTGCCTTATTCCACTTTCCCCTCTTCTCATCAACTACACGAATAACGTCCAGGTTTGGAAGGTTGTTTCTTGTGACAAAGAGCAATACTGTTCAGCTTGTGCAACTTGTGGTTGTGGTGTAGATGATCTTCGATCTCCTCAACATTATTCGTGCTTTACTTTTGCATTCACACGAAAATTAAGATCTCTGGCTTGGCCGTGTCTGTCGTGTTCAATATATGAAAACGCTGCTTGCAAACTGTTGTTATGCTACGCTTTTGGTTTGTATCCTCCAGAAAAGCTGTAACGAGATGTGATATTATGAGAGCATTATAGGGTGGCATTGCATATTATAAATTAACTATTACGCTATATACGTGGACTTGTGTGGAGTATGGTGGAGTGTTGTTGGGGAAAGATAAGATATGAAGTTTAAACTTAAACCCATCTCACTCGAGTGAGTTGACATGACAAGCAGTTTTACACTTTTGTATGTTGTAAAGCTAATAGTATATAGGACGCTAAAAAGAGCACTAACTAAATGAAAGACAAAGAAAAAAACTGTCGTGATAACAAGCGCAAGCTTTTGTGGGCTTACATTGGTGCATGCATGAGCTGACTCACATTTGCTGTGTGATCGGCCGAAAATTAACGTTACAATTCGGATGGAGGGCGATGATTTTTTATAAAACGTAAACACCTTTAGCTGTCATTGTGTTACTGCCAAAGAATATTGCGTCTTCCTATGAAAGTCCAAAGGAACCGAAAACAGTATTAATTTACTGCGCGTTTCCTTGTTATTGCATCAAAGTGCAATTCCATTGCAGAAAGAACTGCATAGATATGTTATTGATGAATATTTCATGAAATTCGGTGTTCGTTTTATGTGGACAAACGATGGAAAATGCAATTAATTTAGCGATGCTCAATCATAAATTTATATAACATTTTCTGGTTTTACACCTCGTGCCATTATTTCATCTTTTCGAACTGTTCCTACGAATCAGTGAAAAGGTACGTACTACTTATGTATATGATTGGACATTGAGAAGAGCGTCTGGTGATACGAGGGCAAAGGGAAAATGTCATGGAAAAGACTCTGACTGAAATGTAAGCATTTTTATGTCCCTATTGCTAAGGTAGTTGTTATGAAACACTTGAGTACAGTTTGCGTTACTTTTTCGCAGCGTGCAAAAGGAGAAGCCATGTTTATTACGTCAGCCATCATGAACTGCACGAGCAAAAAAAGAGTTAAATATTATTGTAATGAACATAAATAACCCTTACATTACGTGTACATGCCAATAACATACACGAATGAAAAATATTGTTCTAAAACTCACATGAGTCTTTTTTCTTTCCTACTTTTTTATTTACAACAGTCATATTACGGCGAAACTGTCAACTGCGCACCAACCTAACGTATTTACAAGAAAACTGATTCATGTGTATTGACAAAATGCAAGCCAGCAGTTCCAATTATGCTACTCTCCAGTTATAATAGGGTAACAAGAAGTAAGACGAACAGTTACTCAATAAACAAAGACTGTGTTTACGACAACAACATGACATTTTGTACATACTTGGCAGTGGTAAATAGAAATGAAATGACTCTACTCCTTCAAACTTGTGATAAGACGCATTTCTTCTGGCCTGTGTTTTTGGCTGTATGATATGATCCACCTTCTTTATATCATATTTCATCAGTGCTCTCGGGCTGGCATAATATGCAGTGGAATACATCCTGTAATAAGATCTCATCGCATAAATATCTTCGTCACTCACGTTGCAATGATGCAACAAGCCAACAAGCATTCATGCGACAATAAATACGGAAGAGCATGAGTTCAGAACATGACAAAGTAGGTACAGAGAGACATTTACTGAGAAAACGTTTGATTGGATAGCGACGACACTGACTTATTTGACACCAATTACAAGTCCTGTACTGAGTGAGTTCCACACGGAGATCATTAGTAGTCAGATTTTCAACGAAATTATTTTTATTTCAGGGACACTGTAATTCATGTTGTTATATAAGAAGATGACCACTTTACCACTTTAATGATCACTTCTCTTCATTAACGCGATAATTGTTATGACATGGGTTTTATTGCCGCATGTACTTATGCGATTCTCCAGCATATATGATTAAAGATATCATCATTAAATATTTTGCTGTTAAAAATAATAATATAAAGTCAATAGATTTCATCGTGTTGTTGCATCGTCTTTCAACTTTGACTTTGGACAATGGACAAAAAAGTGTCCTTTTTTCAGACAACTTTCAACATCACATAAACCATTCAAATATTTGTACTTCCAAGGATTTTCCAAGGAAGAAAAACACTTTTTCGTATCAAATCAAATCATCTCCAGTTCAAGAGGTTTTGTTCAGCCATACAATGAAACAACATGTTATGTGAAAAATTATGATTTGCTCATATAATTATATATTTTATGAAGTGTCCTTAAAATACAGTTAACACTCGACATAAGAATAAGTCCGAGAGTGTATACTCTCCATTTCATTCTAATAGCAGTTAGCATTCCTATGAGAACACAAGCTTACTTATTTTTTAAATCTCACATAGCCCCATCATTACTAACGCGATATAAATAAGTAGCGTTTGATGCAAGCAAAAAAGGTACATATTTAATGGAACGTTAAGAAGCTGATATAATGCTTTCTCCTGGAAAACTGTCGTAAAGGGAAAATTGCAGAAATGATACATGTTCCACAATATAACATGTTCAATCGAAAAGGTTCTTTAATTTTTCATTTTGAAAAGCTTATGAATGTAACCAGGGAAATGAAGATGGATGGACGGACAAACATTAGTGAAAGCAATTCTTTGTGGAAATTGTTTCTCTTTTCGCTACGGAATAATAATGCCTGACTGGATGGACTCATTGGTCAGCACACAAGGAACATGCATGGTCCACAAACATCGTCCTTGTTTGTCATCGCCCCGTTCTAACATGCTTGGTCAGCAATTAATTAAATGTACAAACATGAAAACTACTTTATTTTTTTGCAAATCAAATGGTAACCGACGATAATATTTATATGGACCACATAGTTATTTGTTATTTGTACACTATTCTGCCTGCACTAGCATTCTTCCTATCAGAAAAATTAAACAAGTGGAAAAATCTCCAACGCAAATAGTGTTTCACTTAATATAATATGCTTGCATTATAATGATGATCAAATAATTTCACCTATAGGTATATTTTTCCAGATTCTGATAAGTGAATAATGCTACTTATGCATATAAGTAATGCGATGCTATTTGTCATAAATTTAACCTGCTTCTATTGTATAATCCTCTGCTCAACTTTAGTTAATTCCATTTCCCAACGTTTCAGTCTAGTTTATCGTAAATACAAAGGTTAGAACATACGATTGTCGTTATAATTATGTACAGTTCACAAACAAGTAGTGAAATTCAATCCCATGAAAGATTCCAATCCAGTTTTGTTATTTCACATTTATTTGTCATTTGCAACTTTATTAATGACTCAGCCCAGTACTAAAAAACGTTCATATTATTGCTTTGTCTTCTTGTTCACATGCAATCTATAATTTCCTCCTTTTTAGACTTTGGAGCATGATTACGTACAATGACATGCGACAATTCCCTCTTATCAGCATTTCATTCTTTTTCGTTTTGAGATCAACAAGAACAGGCGCAAAGACGAAAAATTTTTTTTTTCGGGGTGCACAAAGGATTGTAAATCTAAGCGTGCAAAGTAAAATACGTAGTTGGCAACAAGAAACTAATTCTTTGTTCTTGTTTATTACATAGCTGCTGCTGCGGTACAAGCAAGAAGCGCACATTAAAAACCAAGTTAAAACACACTTTCTCATTTCCACCCATTTTTTGCCCATCCTTTGGATCCATCCACCACACTCTTACAACATACTTTTAACCAGAGCAATCGCAAGGTTGTGAGAATACATACATTGGTAATATTAAATTAAATGCGTCAATAATGTAGTCATGTCAGCCATGTAGCAACTAATAGCAATATAGCCCGTAGCACACCGAAAATGCATGATGATGTCGAGGAGATGAATAAGACGCGAGGAGTGAGTGTGAATGTGCGATATGGCTTGGTTTGAGCCTACAAAGATAAAAAACGCTCTCCTTCCAATTTCCAATCTTCGTAAGTAGAAATGGTCATGTCGCTCGCTATATAGTCCAGCCATCCCCTTACTACTTGCCTGTTTATTCGAAACAAATGTGTAACTTGGTTTTGTTGAATGACTTTTGACTTGGCATCATCGCATCGTCAGCAAGGAGAGTTTTTACCTAATAGTTCACACAACACATAAGACTTTTGTCCAAGCAAACCCTTTCCTACTTCGCATTATAACATTTTCCAACTCTCCAACCAACCTGTACTTGATCTCATCATTATACATGCAGACTATGCAGAGATGCAGATAGAAAGGCAGCCAGAAGAACTCACAAGCAAGATCCCTTGTTCTTTGTTAAAAACAGTTTCCTGCTGAATCGCTGAGTACATACATTAAATATTGAAGTAATCATACATACAGCTTCCAGAATACATATTATTCGTTACATTATTTGATGTAATCAAAGTTCGAACCGATGACAGAAAACAATATCGTGCTTGCATGATCAGAGCAGTTGTTCCTCTACAGCCAGCCACCCTGATCAAATTTTCATGGAGTGTGTGTGACAGTCAGACAGAACTGAACAAGTTTATTATTTGATAAGCAATTTTGTTAACTCACACGTATGTGCTTCTCTGCGACCAACTACTGATAACAAAGACTTATATGAATTGCAACACACGGTGAAAATACCTCCACCCACGTACTCTTCTATCCATTCATAGAAGCAAGCTATTACATTGTCCAACAACTTATCACTCCACACCTTGGTCTGCTTGTCAGTAGATGTTATAACAAAACGGTGGGCTTGCGATAATCGCTCTCTGGACATCATTAACATTTTGATTTCAAGAGTACACTGGCATACGTGAGAGATAAGTTTTTGTAGGTTTGAGAGAGAGTCGGTTTCCATCAAAACTGTTAGTTCTTGTGTGACGGCGAAAACAAAGTGTCGTGCTGAAGGAAAGTATATAGTGTGAGAAACTTGTGTATAGCAAATCTGCGTAAAGGAGAAAAAATGGCAAAATTGTTGGCATTAGTGTGCTTCCTGGGGGTTATTGCGTTGAGCACCCAATCCGAACCACAATGTAAGTAAAAAGTCTATAGGAGACATTATTAGTGAAAAGTTTTTAAAATGTTTTTCATGATAAATTATAATGCTTTCGCTTGAAACTTTCTATCCAGGTTGGGTTCCAGCACCGGATAGCATTTCCCAGCTTAAATGGCCTGACATGGACGAGGACTGCGTGTTCGAGGTGAAGACTCACATCAAAAGGGAACTTGAGGCATCTCTCACTTACATTGCAATGGTATTAGTTTGAAATATTAAATTAATTGATTATTATAACGATATTACATGATAGGCAATCTAAAGATGTGTCCGCTAATAAAACGCTTTTTTTCTGCTTCAGGGTGCCCACTTCTTGTCTTCTGCCAATTTCAGACCTGGCGTTGCGAAAATGCTTCTGAAACACGCCGGAGAAGAGCGGTCACATGCCAGGGCACTTATGGACTACATTTTAATGAGAGGATATGAAATCACCAAGGATGAAATTCCAACTATTGTATGTTTTTGCATTTCATAGAAATCTAATTATATTTTACTATGAGACGAGTTACTACGCTTACCTATTCACATTAATTATAAATCAACCAATTTTTAATGAAATATGAAAAGTTAATTGCTTGCCCTTGATCTTAACGAGAACTTATCTGATGAAGCCCCTATTTTAATTTTCGATAGAAACCGATTGCAACCTCTTGGGACAGTGTGTTTGAGGCCTTGAACACCACCTTAACAATTGAAAAGGACGTTAGAGATTACTTCAAGAAGATCATCTTCACTTGTGAGGGAGGCAGTGATCCTGACCACAAGAGCGTTGACTACCATGTAAGTTCATAACCATGCTTTAAGCTTTATGCTGTTAATTTTTAAATGCGCTGTGGTGACTCATTGTCGTCAGTGTACTGGACCTTAAAACTATGAACGATTTTTGTTCTTTTGCAGATTTCTGACTTCCTTACTGGCAACTTCCTTGATGAGCAACACAAGGGCGTTCATGAAATTTCAACCCTGTTGACCACTCTCGGACGCATGATTAAAACCTCTGGCAATGCTGCTTTCGCTGAGTTTGAGTTTGACAGAACGCTCCTTAGCCACGAATAATGTTACCTAATAACTTCTGCGTTTCATTGCATTGTCATTTGTTTAATATTTTCTTATGTATAAATAGGGCATAATGTGCAGCAATAATAATAATGATTCGAGAGTAAAAATGCTAGTTGAAAATTTGTAAAGTTAAAATAAACCATATTGACAATATTTTGTGATTGTTTTACAAACCAGAGAATGAAATAAAGATTTATTTCCGATAAACAAATTTCACTATAAATTCTATAGCATATCTGTATATAATGTGTTCATAATAATAAGTATTGAGAATGATTCACTATTCATTCGTGATTTTTTTAAAAACATTTTGTGGTGAAGTAATAATATCTGTAAACTGTGGATTTTTAGAGCTTTGACTTTCCATTTCCAGGAACTGATACATTTGGAGCGCTAGCGGGGTACAGACCTTGTCGGCGTTTCCAGGTAGCAACATTTTCAATTGTAAGCTGTTGAAATACCAAGTAAATTACATTTTCAATTGACGATCCCAATTTAAGTATACCTATAATTTTGGCCGCTATTCAAAATTAAAACTCACGTGATCAGCATTTGGTGTGTGGGTTTCTCCTTCCTTGCGTCCTGCGCCACCATCTGCCATAGACACAACGTGAATACTCAAACGCTTCTTTCGGTTGGAATTAGGTCCCATTGTAACCTGAATCAGGGATCAAGCAAATGGTTTAGTATTGCAAAAGATAATGATAGTCGATAATCTAACCATTATTCATTTAATTCCAATTCATTTTTACCGCATAAAAATCTCGAACATCTTTCAAAGTAACTGTATCGAGCTCAGCTAATTCAACAGCCTGGCGTTCAAAGTTATACTGCTGAAGGGTTATCTCACTCCAAACGAGGTTAGCACGATCAATCATCTTCTTTGGTTTCTCAGACTTCCGAACAAACACGGCAGTGCGATGCTGCACAAATTCCTCCTCCGTCATTTTGCTCAAAATTTCCTGTTGAGGAGAAAATTGAAAATATACAATCTCAGATATTGGTATAACTTAAGACTATATATAGTGCATTGTGCTCAAAATATACTCACCTCCAAATTGGTAAGAAAGTTGTCAATCCGACCTTCAACGTACACTGGATGGCGATCACTTTGCACCAAAAACTGGATACCTTGAGTTCCATGAGCACGACGTACTCCAGTAAACACAATGTATCCAAGTTGTTCCTTAGTTCGCAATTGATTGAAGCATGGCTCATTAGCAATGTGTTCTAAAAGCTCAACGAGAACATTTTGTCGCGTTCCCTGTAATCCGGATTGAAAAAGTACAGCTGCACAGGAACTGAGATGAGTTTTGGTCTCAGATTGGAAGAGATGGCTACTTCCTGCGTGTTTAAGAAACATTTGGGTTATTGCGGATTTTTTTGCCTAAAGCACCACAGTTTTCAACTATGTATTCGAATGAAATTCGTCACATAAAAATCTTACGTACCTTCAGGGAGATTGATTTCTCTCAATCTACTTGTTTGAGAAGCCAATAATGGATTTGAACCCTTGGCCTCAAAGTGCTTTTGGCAACTGTTAACCAATGTTGCAGCTTCCTGATGTATGAATTTAAAAATGGCTGATAAATTCACTCACAACATTTTGACAAAATTTACACAAACTGAAACTTACCGCTGATGTGATGTTACCATAAACTAGCCACTCAAATTTAACTTTCTTCACAAATTCCTTGGCAAATTCTTGGAACCGTTCCAAAGTTACTTCTGCTCAACGTAATGAACAAAAATAATGGACAAAGTTAGTTTCAAAAACCACAAAGTAACGAAATCACACAAATTTGAAAATTCCTTACCATCCATTGCATTCAGTAACTCCTGATTAGACCACCGACGCTAGAATTGCCGAAAAAGATAAAAATTATTAATACACTTAGTAATTACAATAAAAGTTGCCAAAACACATCATTAATAATGATGCAAAGACAAATTAATAATTAATGTGGGTTACGCGCCTCACGAAGAATGTACGACATGTAATAAGAAGAATGAGAATACGGCTGTTCATCTTCCCAGTTCTTCAAAGTACGCCAGTACAAATCTTTCAAAACCTCAAAACGTTGTGAGTCAACGCTAAAATTGACAATTTTTTCCAGAACGCATTCCAGCAAGACACCAAGTTTGTGGTCGTAGCCATTGACGACAACCTTAAGGAAAGATAGATGGAGGAATTAATATTTACTGCAGCTATAAAGATTGGTGACAAGTTCAACAAAAGTTACAAATAAATACCTCAATTCCATAAACAGAATCAACAATCATGTAATGCAGTCCGGCAACGCTAGCAGCATACGAATATTCGGTGAGGGTATCCTTAATGATGTTGACAAACAAATGGTTCAAGTTTGTTTGTATTGGCTCAGTTAATGGAAGTGGACTGGAAATTCCAAAAGAATGTTTCATCTCCTAACCCCTAAGATGTTATTTATATAAGCATTTTGTATAAAAATTTGGTATAAAATACCTAAATATCTCCACTCTGGTTACCGCTTTTGGCATAGTGAACTCATTATCTTGAAGATACCACAATCGGGACATCGGGGTCTCGTTGATAATACGGGGAACAATTCCGCGCTAAATCATACAGCAATTAGAAGTAATGAAGTTATGTGATGCCCAACATGTACGTAGTAAGTAGTGATATTAACGCATGCTTACTTGCTCATCCCTCGGTTTGAGATCAAAATTAGACGGAATGAACTCATTCTTTGGGGGCATTTGCAACTCCTTATTACTTCCACAATTTTTCCATCCCTGATTGTAAAGTATTAAAATATCATATAAATTACTCATGTTTTATTTCTGCATGAGTTGTAAAATAATAACTGGGGTAATACAGATATACGAACATACTTCGATCAAACTAGCCTCGATCGGTTTGAGATTGTACTTGACGCCATACCACTCTTCAACCTTTTCCGTTTTACCCTCGAACTCCTTGGACACAACGGTTACTCTGCAAATGAATGTAGAATTGTGAATAAAAAATATATCAAGGTTCATAGATCTGCAAGAAAAATCGGAAACATTTTCCTGATAATTTATAGTTTAAATCACCTAGATTTTTCAGGGACCATACAGTCGAGAATTTCAGTAATCAGTTCTGGTTTGAAATCTGTCAGTATGTATCCAGCACTTAAAACATCAGTCAGCGGATAGGTCTGAAAAATAATACAATCGTTTAAATGTACGTGCGGTTGCATAACTAGTGACTGTTTCAGAAGGTTTTCAGTGGCAATACTGATGAGAAGTAACTTAAAACTAGACTTACATGCATACAACTAGACACGTGTGTGACGAATGATTGTGGACGTTCTTTATCTTTGAAGCGAAATAACATTGCGTTAACATCTCTCATTTCTTCCCAAACCCATTGTTGGGGTCCTAAGTTACGCAGCATTTGCAAATACTAAAAATAAATTTAAAAATTAGATTGATTCCCTAGAATTTTTCAGATCTTTATTTTATAATTGCTCTTGGTATAAATTATTTTATAACTTGTGCTTACCTCAAACATGTGGTTTACAATCGCATCAGTGTTCTTAAGACCATCAGTAGTAAGATCAACAGCAATTTTAAAGGTTCCAAAGCCACGTGCTGGAACATGAGATCCAGCTTCCAAATGGTTTACCCAGTTCCTCTCTTTCAGAAGCGATAGCAAACTACCAACTCCTTCATGTCCAATCAAGTGAGACAAATAACCTTCAGCCTGTACACGATTGTCAAATAAAACTTTAGCTTCAAAAATACAATGATGGTTAGGTTAAGTTTAAAAAAGGCAATGATCTTACCGACGACTTGTAATGTTCAGTAGTATCGGGAATGGGGAACATCACAGACAGATGACGAATATCCTTGATAGGAACCATTTCAACTAGAGTCTTAAGTTCGTTTTCACCGTACGGATTCTCAGGCCAAGCAGGTGCGGTAACATCACGATTTTCAACATCACTAAACAAAGACTCAACCAATTCTTGCAGTTCATCCAAAGATTCAGACCCCAACACAGCCAGTGACATGATATTCGATGAATAATGATTGTGGTGGAACTCCAGAAGGGCAGATCGCACATCAATGCTTTGCTCCTTTGGTCGTACCCAAAGAGTTTCCCGATTGCCTGAAATTAGTTTTTATGATTCGTTCGTTATTGTTAGTTTGCCGTGCATAAAACACGTAATTTATCAATAATCAATGAATTAAAGAAATACGTACCTGTAGCAAACCGCGAGTACGGATGATTGGGGTCGGCAGTACCAACCTCAAGCTGATGGCTTCGCCATGGATCACTGGGAATATTTTTCTCATGTTCTGAATGAACTGCATTGACCTCACGCTCCGTAGCTGTTTCTGTAAAGAGCGGTGAAATGAAGAACTGGGAGAATCTATAAAAACAGAAGACATTAGAATGTCGGAAATATTCTTCAGTAAAATTATTGACAAAGTTATGGATTTCTTGCACGAAAAATAAACCAAGTTACCTATCTAATGCTCCCTTGAGTGCAGACGGTGACACGTCGAAGTAGTAGTTGGTGTGGTCCCTTGCAGTGTAAGCATTGGAACTACCCCCATTTTCAGCCAAATACTTTGAATAATCATTTTCTTCTGGATACTTTTCAGTGCCCAAAAATAGCATGTGCTCCAAAAAGTGAGCCAACCCCTTAAGTTCAACAGGATCATTCATACTACCTATAAGTGAAATAAAATCATACTTTGACTAAAATAACATAGTTTAAATCAGAGAAACTAAAATGCATACCAGACATCAAAGATATTATGAACTTACCAACTGCCACGGATAATGACGCTGCAGACTTATCAGTTTGGGGATCACTAATGAGAAACACCTTCATATTATTGGGCAACACGACTCCCCGGTACTCCCTCTTGTCAAGTGGAGACTTGACAACTCCTGAATATACGGTACTTCCTTTCGCCATCCTTGCCACATGTGCACTAGCAGTGCTAGATTTACGTTTACACCTGTAACAAAATGTAAAAAAATTAATTAAACACTTACTCTTACCTTTATTACCAAATAATCACCTGACGTTCAACGTCAAATTTTCGTCCTTAGCCAACTACAGCTTATCTAACATATCAGCGTCGTGTGACGCCATTAAATGGAATTAGTAACTACGTGTCGGGGTACCTGTGATTAATTTAGTAAATTATACCCTTCAACAATATTACCGGTGTTACGATCACGATAGTACTAACTAAGACTATCAGAAATATGGTGCAGTAAACGTCACAATATTCTGGTGTTTTCATTATTGCAACAAAGATTACAAATAACACTGACTCAAGGAATGCAAATTAACTACACAAACTATTAACCTACTTTGACAGAGTGGCTATTTCAATTAGTATCTAATCCCCATGGTGAGGCAATATATAGAAACAAAAACGGTGAAGAACACCATAAACATAACACAGACAAATATACACTTATCGTCCATTTTTAATAATTAAAAACAAAGACAAAAAAACAAGAAGGAAAGAAACTGCTGAAAGCAGGCCAATGTTAGCAAATAATTAAAAAATGTCACTAATTGTTTAGCTCGACAATTAACAAAAATTAAAGTCTTTAATGACCAGACTAGTTTCGGAAAATGACTAGACTATCGCCAACAGCTCTACATTTTTTGCAGACAAACGCAAAAATGAAAAAGCTAATTAGCGAAAATCAGTTGCTAAATGGTGACTTCCAACAACAAAACTGATTGCGCTTAAAAATCAAGTTTAATTACTTAATTAATTAATTCTAAAAACTGATCAGGTGACTCTAGTGACGAGTGACTGTCACAAAAGTCTACTGAAAGACGACTAGCTCACAAAAATATTTTTATTTACATGGGCGACTGGAAAAAAAGCTTAGCAAGTGAATAAAGAGAAGGATTCAAATTCGCCGCGGAGGACCAGGATAGGCTTGCAGACTTGCTGATCGTGAGCTGGGGCAAGGCGATAATCTTGCGTGCGCACCACCACCAGCACAACAACAATGAAAAGAACTGCTTAGCTCATTGCACTCAAATGTTCGTCCACCCACTCGCACTCTCCATGCATGATATTGATGATTAGCTGAACTGAACTACTACACATATTTTTACTAAATTATGATTTAATTTTTAATTATAACTATATGACTAGTTATAGTCCTACAATCTAAATAGTATATTATAATTATGCAACTTAATCATTGCAACAGTTAAATTACGTACCCTATAAGTATTCCGGACAAAATAGATCGACCAGAAAATATAGTAATGGTTTTGAATGTCAAAGCCATTCAGCAGTTGGCGCACCACACTGACGATGCGTCGTTAACAAAACTATAATAACTGACGAAGAAGGGGTCGCTTTTAATGAAACAACAACCGTGCGCTCGCTTCCTTATCAACTGGCAACTCATTAATTTTTTCCCAGAGAAAATATGATTAAAACAGCTTACAAAGAAGAGGAATAGCAATTGTAAAGGATGTCGTGTGTGTGTTAATGTAATGAGCAATTATTGTCACAATTTAAATGACTTTCCGCTGAATCGTTAAAAGAGTGACTCTCTGGACCTTATTCCTTCTGAGAAACTTTCTTTCCGATGAAGATACAAAGAGTTAAAATGTTTCAAAAAATAACTGTACTGCACTATTTACAAAACTTATACAGTTTCCAACAAAAATTTATGCAAAAACAATGTTGAAAAACGTGATTTTGGCCACTTTTGCCAGATTCTGGAATATTTTTACTATATTTTTCTCTTTAAAATTCTTCTAACAATCAATCCTTTTTGCTAGGCTCCTATATGTACAATATACACGTGTGCACATTTAAAGTCGCTCTGTTAAGCTTTCAATTACTCTGATTATGCGCATATCTGTATTATCTATCCCTCGTTATTATTATGCTCTATATAAAATAGGTATCCGAGGATAAGATTAATTTAAAAAGTCAGCTGGAAAAACCACGATACTTACAGAAAAAAATGCACAAGGATTTATGCGGGTTGGATGGAGAGAGGCAGCTTGGAGAAGAGTGTAGCCTTTGCTCGTACAAATATACCAGCTTTAGTTTAACTTTTGGGCAGCAAAAAAAATATTTTTCACGCCGTCTGTGTTGGATATAACAAGTATATCTGCTGCTGTGATGATGCAAACGCAACTCCAACTCCGTCATTTCACATCTCCTCACAGAAAAACTGGCTTGTTCATTGGATTTTGGATATCGTGCTGCTGCACAATGTCATCATCATGACATGCACAAAATTTTGTACAGAGACGAGCAACAATGGTTGAATTGTTAAATTGAAGAAGAGATGCTGATAATGCTGTTGTTGTTGTGTACTAAATGACAATGAAGAGATGGTAATGATGATTATGGCTTGGTTTTGATACTGATTATAAGAAAGACGAATATATTTAAGCGATAAAGGTTTGTTGGATGTTTCTGTTAGGCACGGTTATTTCATAGGCAAAAATGGTCTGTGGTGTGTATGGTGGCATATGGAGAAAAAAAGCTCTCGTTGTTATCATCATCGTCTCGAGAGAAAAGGGTAAATAAGGGGAAAGCAGGCAGACGAGCCGATGGAAAAGGCTAAAATGCGTTCAAGAGCGGAGAGTATGGAAAGTAAAGTGAAATGAGTTGAGTGTGTGTGTAGTCGGCGGAGAAAACATTTTCACCGGACAAGCGGATATACCGGTGCGGCGGTGGTGGCGGTGGAGGAGACAGTTCGGTTGCTAGCCGGAGGAAAGGCAAGTGGACAGGCACAAAAGCAGAATGACACATCATGAATGACTAGTATGATCGGTTTTTCGCTGCTGTCGTTGTGCTTTCTTTCTTGTCACTCTGTACAGAGCTTTCTCCTCCTTCATTATTTTTTATGGATATTGATGATAGAGCACTATCGGCTTTTTATGATTTGGAAATGATGTTCATGGATGTAGTTTTCTTGCCAACTTGTGCGCTCATGTTAATATTGGACCTCTCCTTTGTTGTGACAAAGAATCATAATTGGATGATTTGGTTTGCGCTAATTGGGAGAGTCGTAGCATGAATGAACGTAATTAATTACCTGGGGAATGATTTTTAGTGGAGAAATAATTGAATTTATAGGGCTCTTGAGGGAAACTATCATTAAAAGTATTACTTGTGAAGGTAAAGGGCGAAACAATAATTTAGTCATATGCATGCAACGTGCAACCTTCACTTCAATTTTCAATCACTTCATGGAACCTCTCTGCATGGCCAAAAATATCAATTATTCTGACATGATGACATTCAAAGTGTGAGTTATAAACTGTGGTTAGGCCTTAAATGATCCTACAATATGGATATCAAAAACATTTGGCTGAAAGGAAAGCGAGATATTTTCTCTACTGGATAGACAATGCAAATTTAATATGTGTACACATAAGCTTTCACTACATATTGCATGATATTAATAAGTAAGTACATAAATTGCTGTAAAAGTGCATAGATGACGCTAAAGAGCTGAATTAAAAAGTGGTGATTATGCTAAAGTTTTGCTTTTGATCTTTGAAATGCATAATCGTTACCGTAACATACCGTCAGCTTGAAAGATGTTTGTGCTCTGTTCATTGCCGAGTCACAGGATGTGTCACATACGATATTTGAAATTTTTTGAGATTGTAACGGTCGGTAGCGGTTAACGCTGGTGAGATATGTTTCTTCGTTTACCATTTTGCTACATAAACATGAACTGGGGCATAAGGAAACAATTGACGCTAAATGGAGTATCGCAATGGTGTGAGGTGCCATTAGAGATCAGGATTATGGATGGAATAAACTCTCCCTACATAAATATTTAATAGATCAGGAAGCTTTACATATTTTCACCATGTTTTATTGTTGCAGATAAGTATCGTTGTTTAAAATTTCGTTGTATATTTCTTCGTTTTTGCCCTGAAAACGACGGTGTTGTTCTTCATTCTTCCATTAGTACATACATATATACTAGGTATGTTTTCATGAATATTTGCAATTCAGGATTCCATGGAAGCGGCATCGGCATTAAATTAATTACTTAAGTGTTCCTGTTTCTCCGGCGAACAAACACCATCATTCTCGTACCCACTTGTAACATTCTAGGCACGGTGATAATTCCCACGCATCAAATAATAGAATTTGTTATATGAAACAACGAAATAATAGGAGAAAATGTGCAAAAACATTCCGGCATTGTGAATGTATTTGTGACCAAGAAAAGGCTCCGTTCTCGGAGAGCCCAGAATATTAAAGTTTTGCCTTTGATCTACTATGTAAACTGTACTAAATAGCACGTGCATTCGACTTAATTAGCAAGCTACGTTTAAAGTTCTTTCAGTAGTCGATTTCGTCTGATAGTACGGGTTGTGCTTTATTATATTGAGAAATTTTGGGGATATGAAAAACACATTGGTGCTAAGTTATAAATAATATAGTAATTAAACGGATTCATAATCCATAACTTACTCGGTGAATTAAGGAGAATATTGGCTATTCTCATAATATGAAGTTTTAATTAAGACATATTAATGAATTTGGAAACAATTCATCTAACTTACATGCTTATGAACTAAGCCCTATATTATATATTATCAGCCTTATTGCGAATCGTATTATTGATTTTATGAAGTCAGCCCATCATTTCTTTAAGGTTATGTGTTCATGAAATAATATGTAGTCCTTCGTTAATCGTCAATGTTGTGACATGTATTATGTGTAGTTTAACTCTTTGCCTTTCTTCACGATTATCATTCTTGGATTATTGTTTATTGATCCCATTCCATATTACCGTTACACACTATTCGTTTTGTTTGGAAGAAATTATCGCTAATATTAACTAGCCTTGATGTACAATGTACATACATCCATGTCTCATAAAGAAGCTGACATCAAGAAATCAAATGAAATGTGTTATTTATTAGAATAAACCAGCACGTGGAAGGTCGAACACTTGAGTAAATATATCGTGTACACGATGACATACAACATATTGGAAATGAGTTCCACGTCAGTAGGAATTTCTCTATCTCAATCGGTCAGAAAAATCTCCTTGCTTTCTCCATAACTTACAAGCAAACGCAAAGGAACAAAGACAGAAAGTAGACCACGCAAACCTATTCAATTTATGAACTTGTATGAAGGAATGATTCGTTTTTAGTTATTTTGTACGTATGTTAAAAGATGTTTTCTTCTCAACTTTACCCATAAGTAAGTGTAAAGCCGAAATCACACAGAACACGCTTGAGCTTCAAGCTTCACGCTTTTTCAAGCGAGCTTTTTTTTTCGTTTTATGCTCCGGCGTGATCACACCAAAATAACATGTGATCACACAGGAATTGAGGTACGCAACATTGAAGGCTGGAAGAAGCTAGAAGCGAGATGCTTGAAGCTTCTAGCTTGAAGCTCAAGTTGGTGTGATCACTTCTAGCTTGAAGCAGGATGCTACTTATACTGAGCTGGGCAGAATGCTTGAAAGCAGCAGAGATAAGAAAATGCCCCATTTTAGCAGCAGCAGTGCGTCTCTCATTACGTCCCATTAACACAGCAGCAATGCGTCCCATTAACACAACAGCAGTGCGTCCCTTACGCACAGCAGCAATATATCCCACTAACATTACAGAAACCCTTTTTTCTAAAAATGTAATAATCCACTAAACTAGCTTTGAGTATGCAGCAATCAGTCGGTATCATGTTTTTATTAGTATAGACTATTTCTATAGGGTCGACCCTGTAAAATAATTACCACTTTTGCAAATAATGATTCAGTTGACAGAAGAGGGCCAAAAAATAAAATTCGAAATGTTGAATCCTGCTAGTTTTGAAGACGACTCCGCAGATTCAGTGAAGTGGAGCAGTGGCCGGATATAATAATAAATGCTTATATTTTTATTTAGTATGTGCAAGGGTCGACCCTACGATACAGAAATTAAAGCAAATATAAACAGACATTTAACAAAGTAACGAAAATATGTTATTTGTGTATTTATTTTTGACGACAAAATAAATCGATTTCCCTATCAATTCGAAAATAGAATCTCCACCGTCCTCTTCCTGGTCGACCAGTCGTTGTGGCTCTTCTGCACTGCCTTCATTTCCGTTGGACGATAAATAAGAACAAATTAGGATGTGTATAGGTTATTTTAGTAATTAGTCAAATTATAATAACAAGTAAAATATCCAACAATTTGTGTCGACACTATTTCACTTGCCATTTTAATTTTCTCAATGCACCTGCTCCACAGACCAACCAAGGCGGAAGTAATAATGGATTAGTAATAATTTTTTAAATAATTACTGAGATTATAACATGTGTCGACACAATTTTACTTAATTGTAATTTCACTGTGGAAGATGGATGGTAAAATGGTAATAGATAATAATAATATAGTAAGCTATTATCAATAAGTTGCTGTGCTGTGCTGTGAGAAAAAAGCGAGAAGCGAGCAAAAAAAGCTTCGTCAGGAGAAGCTTCAACTTTTCTCAAGCGCCGGAGAAAAAATTGAAGCTCAAGCGGCAAAAAGCAGCTGTGTGATCACTCGCGCTTTTTCAAGCGGGAGCAAAAAAGAAGCGGCTTCAAGAAAAAAGAAGCCGCTTGAAAAAAACTTCCTGCCACTTCATAAAGCGTGTGCAGTGTGATCACGCGTTCTCGCTTTTTCGGCGTGAAGCGAGCAAAAAAAAGCTCAAGCGTGTTCTGTGTGACTTCGGCTTAAGATGTTTATCATAAATGTTATCGCTCTATGCTAGATGAGTCATAATTCATAACGTTATAATTAGTACACTTTGCGCTCAACGCTGTACAATGTACGCTTGTAGCGTACAAAATACAAACGAATAAAATCATTCGACTATGTGCCATATGCATGAGTCATCCTCTGCATAAATATTTTAGCATTGCAAATTGCAATACTCTATTGCCACGGCCACGTGTGGGATGCCTATGACAACTAACATCTTGGTCTGTGTCATACCAGCAGCAACGATTAAGCGTGATTATGAAAAAATAGCTGCTCTATATGAAAAACGACAAGAAAAGTTTGGAGTTAGTTTTGTGAAGCAGCTGGCGTTGTTATTGCATCTGAGCCTGGCTCAATAAGACAAAAGTGCAATTTATGATATGACGATGCGTGGCCAATGATCTTCATAGTTAATTTAAGTCTTAAGTGGAGTATAAACAAATGATTCGTCCAACCACTTGTTTACTTGAGTTCTTTCATGAGGGCAACTTGAAGATTATAAGATTTGTACTAGCCCTAGCCACACTATTTTTAGTTACGATTTTTGTATACCGACGCATTGTTATTGCTAGCACCCACACATGCCAATGCAATTTTCGTGATTGTTGGTATGTAGGCAGCAGGCACGTTACACATTTTACAGAATAATGCAGATAATTGTAGTGCACAGTATAACAATGACATGACGCACCTTTCGGTATGAGATGAGAAGTTCGACTCACCTGCACGAATTTCGCACTCCACTTTTGTGATTGTTTCGTGAGGGAAAAGCGGCCCTACCTATTTTAGTCGTTTTGCTTCTGAAGTTTTAAAGCCGTCATTGTGGAAGGGCGAGTACGTGCAAACCTGAGGAAATGTGATTTTTTCAGATGTCACGCCAAGTCACCCACCATCATCGTTCAAGATGAAATCTAACATTACTCTACTACGGTGCTTCAAGAAGCTTTTCACCATGCTGCTTGTAATAGTATTTTTCAAGCCTTCCTTCACGACACCCAAGTGGTGTCAAGTCAAACCCCAGTTAGAATTATTACCATGCTTCTCGCATTTTACTGTTGGGAATTAACTGCGCAGTAGTTGTCCCAAGATACATACCTACTTTAACTTGTGCATACGACCAAAGTAGCTTCGAGTTTGTTGGTTTTTATCGAAAAATCAAGGCCTTATGATTATTAACTACTTTGCACCAAAATATCTACACATTAAGGCTGCACATCTAATATGCATTTTAATGCGTAACAATGGGGTAATGTACAACGTTCAACAGTATCGCAATTTTTTAGTAGATTCCTTTGTTTTGTTTTCTTTCGGTATACGCTCTAATACACAACTATGCATCATCACCGTTGAATTTGCAGATACAGTCGACCGGAAAGCCATCATCGTAGACGGTGAGTCATTTCATTTATGAAATGGGTGAACAAAGACTTCACAAGCTGCAAATCTGCTTTAAAATGAAAGATGTAGCTGAACATATTCTATATTACTTCATGCTTGTTTAAAACCTAATGAGCCGTCATACTTGCTCTATTTTGTTACTAGAAATCATTGTATCCCCAGGGATGACCTTTGGAAATGTCCGAGAAATAAAGATACTGTTTTTCCTTGTTCCAATACGTTTACAAGGGAAATTGGACGAAATGGCAAAGAAGGTGGTCACTGACAGACGCACGGACGAACATGACATTGATGTCGCTTTTCGCTTTTACTTCGTTATCGTATAAAACGAGCCGAGCAGCTAGTCAATTTTTATTTAAAAATAGAAGAAAATGGCGACTACCATACTACGAAATTGCTATAATGGCCAGGAAGCTGCGAAACAATTGCAATAAAATGAAACTCAATTTCTAAACTCTATTCCCGTCAGCGCTCCAAGCCTGCCAAAATGTACATAATAAAACAAATAACAATATAGATATGCCAATAAAACTGGATATTTTCGCAGCATACATCCTATTTCCTACGTACGACCGCTATCAATACGAATGCAGCAGGAAAAGTAGTTTAATATTTTTGCTTGTGCTTTAAATTTAAATATATATAGGAGCACAAGCATGAGTATGCATAATATTTTTTTACGAAAATTATGGATCAAAATATGGGAAAACTTTGCTATATAGAGCGATATAATAAATGCAATATACAAGATTTCATTGAATGCATTAAAGAGCTTCTATTCTCTTGCTAAACCCTTTCACTCTACTACCTCATCATCATCCTTTCCTTTCCGTTGCCTGGATATAGTTTTTGTTGAGGCTTTTTATGTTTCAGTTTCTCTTTGTTAGCTTGGTTTTTTTTGGTAAGCAACCAATATCCGTGGACATTTCCCCTTACGGAGAGGAACGAACCGAAGATACCCCTCTCTCACTTCACTACTACTCATATCATATAATATCTCATGTTATTATTATGCGCTTTTTATTACACATTTTTTACATAATATGATTTTACGAGAGCAACCAACTGCGGATGTTGATTGCAGTGTGTGTAGTAGAAGAACAACAATGCAGCATTATTCTTAAACAGTCAGAGGAGAAGCTTTAGGTTTTTATTGGGAGGACGACGACATGTTGTTCGTATGGGAGAATAAAAACTTTGGAATTGAGAACATTTTACGAGGATGATGATGATGATACGATAGGGTGACTGGGACACACAATTTACTTACGCTTTATACGCTTTTACGCTGCGCTACCAGAGAGACGGACGATTGTCTTCCTTCTGCAGTTCTGCCACTTGAGTTTACACGGTCCAAAAAATCAAGCTGTATAAATATAGCATGCCCATTGTATCATCATAATTTCAGTTCAGCAGATCAGGTTTGCGTATATTAAGAAGAAGACTCAAGTGAAATGGAATCCAAAAAGGCTACTTCATCATCACATACATATCGTAAAAGAGATTATATGGCATTTATTTTTCAGTAGCTTTAGCCGCAGCAGCAGCAGTCCTCTCACTGTTCATTATTATATCTATCTGTAGAAGCAGAGGGGAAGGACGACCCATAAGCCCATATTATTATCCACCGTGTCTGTGTGTTTGAATCATCATCATCATCGCCGACCAGAGAGCCCAGGGAAAGATTGCATGGTAATCCTATCTTCAGTCTCATCTTCATCATATATAATGATATCATGGTCAGCAGCCCCAAACTCGGTCCTGCACATCATATATATACGTATATATGCATGTTGTAATAATGATGATAAACACTAAACACCAATAATAAACTCATCTTATTCCATGGACTGATGCGCTGGTGGTGGTGGTGGTGTTGGGATAAAAGTTTTAAGAATCGCTATCTGCACACGGCGTGTGTTTTTATGTATGTATGTATCCAATTCAATGATTAGTGGCTCGGCCCCTACTACATACATGTATGTCTGCATATGAATATGAATTTAATAATATAGGTATGTTTGTTTATCGCAGCCTACACACACCAGCAACAATAAAAAAATTATAGAGCAGCTCTCTCGTAGTAGTCGTCGCAGAGAGTAACTATAAGCAATTGAGGATAAGTGCTGCTGTTGTTGTTGTTGGATAAAAGGGGACTAAACTTCTTGAGAGTAAAAAAAAATGCATGCGTCTAAAGTACAGAGAACAGGAGGACGACGCTTCGCTTCTCTGAGACATCAGCGCAGCGGATGTACGTAGATAATAGTTGCTTGGTATTATTAACTCCAGAGAGGCCAGAGACTATATATATACCAGAAGAAGACTAGAATAGATTAATGGTGGTGGTGGTGATCGATGACAGATAATAAAGTATTTAAGTAACTATAACTGAGAGAGGGCTACCAGGAATATATATAACTTTTTTTACAAGTGTGATTACGCACGCAAGTTATTGCATACTTCTTGTAAGTAAAATGATGTGTATTTATGTGCATGGATATAAATAGATTTAAATGAATTAAGTACTACATCAAGCATTTACGTGGAATGTAGAAAGAAGCATCACAACGAAAGTGTTAACTATAGTGCTCAATTAAAGTATGCATACATAAAAAAGTCGTGTTTATTCCAAGATAAGCTGGTCATGTGCTGTGGTGACTCACAAACACTGTTGGACACAAGAGAGATTCAGGAAGCGAGATTGCGCATCTTGAAAAACATCTCTGGAGCAGGAGAAAATGAAAAGTGTTCATATTAGTTTACCCCTAAATAAAATATTCTTTTGTTAATTTTATTAAATGAATAACATGACAAAAGACAAGAATCTGACGAGAGCAACATTATTATTAAACGAGATTCATTCTGGAATTGGCTGCATTGCCCTTTTCATGACAAGCAACACTTGATTAATTTTAAGGAAAAGGAAGCAGTGGCCGAGGCCGTGGACAATAATAATAGTAACGCATACATGGATCCATGATGCCACTTTGCTCACTACGAAGAACGCCACGACGAATGTATAGACCATAATTATCGATTGCTACAAAGGGTAAAACCCAAGTTTATGTGTGTGGACAGTCAGCATCACTTTGTTAAATATCCATTGGACCTAATTTGGTGCGCGCTGCTCAACTAGAGTAGTTGTCTGAGTTGGTAGCAGAGTGTGGTGGTGGTGGCTGTGGACAATGTGCTTGTGGCCTTAATATCCCAGTCATTATCATAACAATTATACACCTCACATCCATTTTTATACGGATCAATTTTCAAGGCTTTCAAAAGTAAAGTGCATATTATGTGACATCAGCCAAAAAAGTGACCACAGTTTTTCATCGGACTTACTACTAAACTGATCCAGGCAGCAAGTAAGTCAAGTGTAAACCAGCTATATATAATATTGTATGTATGCATGCATTAAAGACCATTAATGCTATGCCGTTATTCTCGGTATAAACGACGAGACTAATTATGTTTGTAAAGCACATTTATATGAGACGCTTCCAAGTTTACATACCTTAATTCATACCATGCATATGGTTTACACGTGCGTGTATTAATTTTTATTGCAGTAATAACGGTTCCACTATAGACACCACGATCAAAAGAGGGATTGCTATTGAAATCGGTAATAAACCCATTACCACTGACGACCTTTAATCAACTCCGCTATTATACTCGACCACATCTTAAATGTGTACATTGTGTGTCTGTTGTGAGTGTGTGTGACCATGCTATTCGGTTTGTCATAATAAAATACGGTGACGTTAACAAGTCGAGCCCGATGTGGAAAGTTCACTTCCAAGAAGCCTAAAAATACCAGAGATGTAGGTGGAATGTTTTTATGCAGACAACAGAAGACATGAAATGTATTTAGCCGACGGTGGTCGTTGTTGTTGGTGAGAGAGAAGGAAGGAAGGAAGAAGAAAGAAAGACGGTAACAACACACACACACAGAAGAGCAACGGTAAAGTATATAACGGACTGTTGTATCCAACCAGGCTCACAACCACCAGTACATGTCCACACATGTAAGACGGTTAGTGGAGGATCGATTCAATCGATCGATGATTAGTATGTGTCGGGCTTTTTGGAGGAATGTGTGAGTTATGATATGGTAGATGTGTAATGATAAAGATATTATGTGAGACTTGGAAGGAGCCAAGTGAGAAGCACCGTTGCTGGTTGCCTGTCATTACCCTGCTGGAACTTGTAGCCTGCCTGCCACCCAGTCAGTCACTGTGTCACGTCCTATAAATTAGTTACTTTATAAGGTGCAATGCTGCTGTAGCTTTATCATCTTCTTACACAGTTCATTAGTCTCACTCAATTTTTTCATCGGTTTATATATAATTTATTTTGGTTCCTTCAAAAAGACCTGCTCGGTTTCCAAGGGTTGTGTATATGGAAATGTGTACTTTAAAGTGAAAACTTACGCATCAAGATGTGCAGTTAGTGTAGATTTTATAATGCGTGGGTGGAACGCGGTCGGTGTAAGAACTATAAAAGGATTTTTGATGCAAAAGTGAAAAAAACGGACAAATTGATTAAGACTACATTTACTTCTCTGTGGCTGTGACTGCATGTGAGCGAATGTAACGAACGATTCGAGTGATTATTTATACAGCAAATATCAATAATGTCAATGCATCATCACGTGTTTACATTACAATGAATTGTAATCTGCTTCATTGAACGCCCTATTTGACCAGATCAACTTTGACTACTAAAACTGAGTTGTATATGATTACGACTACCTACCGACAAGTATTACACCCGGCCAAAAAATAAAGGAAATCTGTCTACTACTGGAACGTGCTAAAGGAACTCATTCATAATAATAAGTAGCCAACTCACTTGTCTAACGTGTCTCTGTTGACTCGCATTCCAAACTATTATGCAACAAAGGTGCAATCTAAACTGTAGTAAAAGTGCGTTGATTAGCTTTTCAGTTAAGAGTAAAAGTTTTCATACGACGACGGATGTACGAGAAAATTGAATAATGTTCATATGATTTCTTTTTCAAGTTAGCTACACACTATTTATAACGAAATGTAAAAAACTACAAATAGTCCTTCAGAATATTATTACTATACGTACTATTAACATGACAGTAGTCTCACATTAACTTGTAAACTTGAAGGATGCACTAAAATATATAATACTATTGTCCAAATTTGTAACTTTGTAAACTCCACATAATATACACATTATAATATGAGCTTACGGCTATCGACAAGGCTGTTATGCTAGTTTTAGTTATTCCAAAAACTACACACGCAGTGGCTTATGGTATACTAATTGTAAAAAGAGTAGAACTTGTCTCACGTTAGTTAACTAAAACTAATACATTTTTTGTAGGATTTTCATTGATCTTCTACTCGCATAATATACATACATACATACGAACGTAAGGTTGTGCGGAAAATTGCGTTCAAGTATAAAACTAACAAATTTCAGAAACAATTTCGCATATAGACTTGTAAAATAATAATAGTTAGAAAAAACTCATACGTTTGTCAAAACATTTAGGATAGGAATATTTATGAATACTTTTTTCTGATTTTGTGATACCGTATTTCGGACTAAAAAAAGCTCTCTACTTTCACGCGTCTTTTGTGTAACGATGATGAGGTGTATGTAATTTATTGTAAATATAGTAAAACATAAAAAAATACAATTCAACTATATAGCTCAGAGAAAAGCTCTAAAACATTTTGCAAAGGTATTCGTATACTGTTAACTGTATTATAAACCATAGCACAATTACATGTAGAATATATAAAGCAATTATATACGTTTATAAAAGCAATTTCCGATAACATCAGCAAAAAACACAGCACTTTCAATGCATCTAGTCTTCCTAAGAGCATTATCTTTAAAAAACTCTTACTAAATTATCCGATAAGTATTGTTCGTGGCAAATAAACGAAATATTGTAGATAAATACAAATATAGTATAAGGAAGTAAAAATAGTTTAGCAACAACGAATTTCGGTTAAAAGGAATTCAGCATTCTACTTTGGGTTCTCCACACAAAAATTGCTCCGTTTATCAGAGATCAATTCTGAAAAAGTTTTTGGCGAATCAAAACCTCTCCTCAAAGGAAAACGCCTTTCAGCTTACCACTAAAACTTCTACATTATACGTATGTAGATTTCTGCAACAAGAGGGAATAAATGTAAAGGTGAGTATCTATTTAAATAAGATTTTTAAAGCTTTAGCTGCAAATTATGCTACTATTAGCCTTGTAAACCAGTATTACGTCTTGATTCTATGATGATGCACTTTCAACTCTTTTCATGGCATTGCCATCATTTCTCATTGTCAGTTTTTTGGCCCCATTCCAATTCAAAATCAAAACACTGCAAACGACATGGAAAGTACGTTGCTGAAAGCGTTAAGTTCAATAGTAATAATCAACGTTGTCCATACTAAAAATATTGCGTGGCAAAATTTTGGCAAATTTCTCCAATCGAACCCAATTATGTGCTCCAACAATATGTATGTGGGTTTAATTGTCTATTCCCTGTGAGCCGGCCAAAAATCTAACGAAGCACGTAATGTAGGTGTAGTTATATGACTGGAAGTGACGGACAAACGTACTGAATATTCGAATTCTATAGTCACTGAAAAAGTTTCAAGCTACGTCATGTATACATAGAATGCAAGCGTTTCTAATATTGGCAGTGGTGGCGGTGACGCTTTAGTATGAAAAAAAAACATACGTAAATCCTCTTATTATTTCCGGATCTTCATAATACCGGCTTCTATTTATGCGTTTAAAATGGCCATGAACGTAATTATGGAATCATGATCATGTCCGGTCAAATATAGGAAAATGTGTATTGATTTGTTGGAATAGTGTTTGCAATAAATGCAAAAAAGTCGCTATCATATATAGTTTTCAGAATATAATTGAGCAATATTTTACGCTTTCTATATTTACCTAATATGAAATATGCACGTGGAAACTTTTACCCCGGGTAACATTAGAGGATTTACGGTATGCCACATGAACAAAGACGCACAGCAAAGTAATTTTTACTAAACGCCTACCTATGTACTTGTACACGGAACACAATCAGGATAACATTGCTATAGGCAATCCAACTACAGCATATACAATTTTTTTTGCATAGACTAGTAAGTTGTAGCAACACATCTGCACACTTTAAAAACTGATCTCCTCTGTGACTTAAACCTATAGTTTCCTTAATAAATAGGAGCATGACGTATTGCTGCTGGTTATCGATACAGAGATGTCGAATGCGCATGCAAATATGAATGGATTTATTTATAAACTTTCACTTTGTTTTCCTTTGCAGACTGTTGAAACCGAACCACCAATCTCCATAAACTGACATAAACTTCTTAGAGCTGCAGCCTCCCCATGACACAGGAGGATAAGACATGTTTTGGAGCTTGTGAATGTCAAGGATAACCAAATAGAAAGCAACTCATCATTGAACTTGATCAGATTTTCCAGCTTTAATTACTACTAATTTCATCGCGGAGAGAACCGTTTCATTACATTACACGCTTGCCAAGCCACAAGTTCCGGAGTCTGTTTCGCATCATCAACAAGGAAAAAGTACGACAACAAGAAACTAGAGACGTTTGGAAACTGTTGGAAGTGGAACATTGGAACATACATACATTTTACATACATACCTATTCACCACCGACAACCGACCTGGCCTTATTGCCAAAGATAAATACGTACGTGTAGCTGGCCCGGCTTGATCGGACGGATGTGAAAGTCGACGAGAAGCGGAAATGGAAGTATTACTAAAATAATAAAACATGCAGCATATTTAATGCTGTCTCAGCTGTGTTCAGTATTTAAAAAACTTCTTTTCCACGTTACTACTACTACAAACAATTAGCAAAGTCGAATAATTATGAACGCTGTAAAGATAAGATAGTGTGAAAAAAGTGTTCCAACAACAGCACAAAGGACATTGTCTCGTTTTGTGTGTGAAATTGCATAATAGATACAGAGAAATAACCACCGCAAGCATCTATACGAAGCGTTGTGAGGTTTAAACTCTTTACGTGATTACCGTGATACCGAAATAATTTCATAAGAAACAATGTCGTCATCAGCGAGATACTGCGAAATACCTCGGGAGTCAACCCATCACTACGTAAGTTTATACAAGAAAATCATATTTTTTTTCTCTCTCTCTTCTTGACAAATATAGACTAGAGTTTAGAATAGTGCATAAAAGCAACATGTAAAAAGGCATTGCGCAAATGGTGTACAAGGCAAGGTTGCCAATTTATCGGTTTACAATCGCTGCCAATCTTCCTCGTAAACTTGTGACTTGGTCTTATGCTCATTTTAAGCATTTGCTATGTTCCCTCAGTCACTCCTTACATATAAAGTGATGGCTTAGTAAATTATTCACTTCAATTAAAATATTGTTCGCAAAAGGAAAGAAAGTATTAGTTCTGCAAATTGTTTCTTCTGACCATTTGTTTTGTGAAACTTGGTTATCATGGGTTTAGGTACGATTTATAGTTCCAGTAAAACATTTTATTGAGAAAAATTCCATGATTCTGTACAACTGACCAAATATTTACTCATATAAAATAAATATTTGCTATAAAAATATCACACAATATGTGGAAATCATACCTACTGACCTACTTGACCTAAATTAAATGCTCTTTTTCAAGTTGCCCCATGGTCGCACAATCAATTAAGTCTTCCTAATTCCTGATTTCTTTATTGCATTAAATTGAAAGATAGAAAGATTTAGCTAAGAGACAAATTTAACGAGGTCAAAATGACGTTGTTTAGAGAAATGTTTACCACAAGTGTAATTATAATAACATTAGCGAATGCCCCAAATCATGTATAGTGTAGCACGTTACATTCTCTTGTGGTTTTGCGTCAGAGCATGTCTGCTCAAGTGTGTACTGCGTACTGCTACGTAGTATGCATATCCAGAGAATTTTTAATAATGTGATTAATTTTAATTTCTTGTTATAGAGCAAAACCTTAAGGAAGATGTCTTGTTTTGATACACGGCACAGCAATCGTGAACGTCCTCGACTGTCAAAAAGTATTTTCAGCACAAAGTAAGCTCACAGAAAATATGCTTATCTATGCGAATTGTTAGTAAACCTTCAAGGATTTTTGTTTGTATTAACTGGTTATCATTGATATAATTGTGACAAAAACTTTACAGTTCTTTACCACGCTCTGGGAGACACGCGATTTCGCACGTTTTTGAAGTGATGCGTGTGCCACCGGAGGAAGTTGCCGCACAATTTACTCTCATTGACCATGAGCTCTTTGTCAAAATTGACCTGGAGGAGTTGATAAGCTGTGGATGGATTAAGAAAGAAAAGAATCAAGTCGCTCCAAACGTGGTAGCTTACACTCGACGCTTTAATCATGTAAGAAATTCCGCAATTTTCTTTATAAAAGTTTAATATGTATATATATTTTTTATTCTCAGTACATTGGTCAATTCTTTGTACTGTGTATTCATGATTTGTAATTATTTATTTACATTTACAGGTTAGTTATTGGATAATTGAAGAAATCCTTAATCATGAAAGTACCAAGGCGAGAGCCGAAGTAATTTCCTACTTTGTGAGAGTATGCAAACGCCTTTATGACTTAAACAATCTTCACTCTCTATTTGCTGTAATTTCTGCCTTGAGAAGCGCCTCGATTTATAGGTATGTCCCTTGTCAGTTATGAAAGAGATGAACAAATGTCGAGTGGGTTTAATTAAAGAAATTATATTCTCACTGGGGTGATTTTTGGTGTCGTTCTTATAGACTGGAGGTTACATGGTCATATGTGCCAAAAAAGGATAGACAAGCAATCGACCGTTTTGCTGACATATTCTCTGACAAAGACAACTGGTCCAAACTGCGAGAGATGATGGACTCATTGAAACTTCCGTGTGTTCCATACATAGGTAAGCTTTTCACGCTTATCACATCATTTAAAATTAAATGTAATAAGTATGTAGTTGGCCCATATTAATGGAGAGAAATGCTTTCACCTTATATTTGTAGGAGTATATTTGACCGACTTGGTGTATTTAAGTATGGCCAATCCATCGTGTGGGTTGAGAGAAAGTGCAGCTGCTAACAATATCTTCCGAATTTTAACCATGTATCAATCGGAATCAAATTACACGCACCTTCCCAAAGATTATCCTCTCAAGTCACAACTTCTTTCTGTTCGCTACATTGATGAGCTTCTAAAATTTGTAGAAGACGATAATTTTAAGAAATCATTGCAACTAGAACCACCATCTTCCAATCAGTCTCCTCAAAAGTTTATCCCAGGTCATAAGAAAAATAGTAGTTGGGGTAACGG
This sequence comes from Sinella curviseta, assembly GCA_004115045.4. NCBI lineage: Eukaryota > Metazoa > Arthropoda > Collembola > Entomobryomorpha > Entomobryidae > Sinella > Sinella curviseta. The sequence continues at coordinate 19,604,444 of CM065489.1, read as the reverse complement.
GTGAGTTGAAAGATTTGATACAAAATGTCAATATGCAACAAACTGTTGTTTAATAATGCTCAGGTTATAATTAAGCGCTTTGTTCATTTAAGGTCAAAACTTGCAAATATAAATAGTGGACCAGAGTCGTCCAGCTCTGAAAGTATCAGAAATCTCATTGATGATTCACTTCAAGAAAAAATTGAGGAGGTCACCCTTAACATTGCACAACTTCCGTCCACAAATGACGATAACAGTGGGGCCGAAATTACTCTGGAGGGTTGCTTACGACGAAAAACGCTCTTGAAGAATGGAAAGAAGCCTCCAATGGCAGCATGGCAGCGTTATTGGATTCAGTTATGGGGACCAGTTCTTTTGTATTACTCATCAAAATCGCTGACTGGGTAAGATTCAATTGCCTCCTTTCTTACACCATTTTCCCATTGAATTTATATCTTAGTTTAAAATTGTCATTTTTTACCATTTATTACAGAACGGATAGATCAGACTTTAAGATGGAGCCTTGTAAAATGAAATCGATCCTCGGCTGGTTGGTACAAATGGGAGATGACCCATTACACCCCGACTCTTTCCATCTGGCCGATCCAAATACTGGTATGTTACTATATTTTGGCATTTAAATAGGCACAGAAATAATTGCTGGGCTAGATCTGAATTGTTATCGTATGTCCTTTTGTTTTAGGTACTATGTACAAGTTCCGAAGTGGCAGTACGCCTCGCTCCCTAGTTTGGTGTCGAAAATTGCAGGAATGTCAAAAGAAGCGGAACAGACAAGGAAATCTAATCCGATTTGAATAGATTAGTTCAGTACGTTTAGCTATTACTACAATTCACTTTAGAAACGCTCGGAATTTAAGAAATATTATTTAATCGCAAGCTGCAATTCTTTTTCAATCAACTTGAAAATCTCTTATACATACATATTTGTTCAAAGAATATAAACATTTGTAATTATGGAAAAAAATCTTTTGTGTTCACTGTGACGCTTGTTGCACATACTCATTTCCTATATAACTTTGTACCTTTAGTTTACTAAATGTTAAGAAAACAAGAAAATCAATAAAGGTGGATTCCATCACACATTCCCATTAGAAACATCATTAATATTTTCAACTTTTCTTCGAATGCTCATTCACGTGCCTCACGTGGAACAAACCCCACTCAAGAAAAACTGCTACGGCTATACATACATGTATTGCATATATGCATGAAATTGTGGCAAAAGAGCGTGGCTATCTATTTCCATCCTAATTTAAGAGTCCAACTTATTCAACTGCACTAATGAATATATGAAACAATAAATGTGAAAAGTCACCGACCAACAGATTTTAAGCATGGAAGTATCCACGAAGTAACTTTTATTGTACGTAACGCTGCACGGAACTATAAACTTGAACTATACAGAAACTCGATCTTAAAAGTAAACACCATAGTTTCATTTAACACAGATTGTAACAAAAATCAACAACGATAATAATAATAGCGTAAAACATGTTATTGAAGAGAAACTCTAGCATTTTTATTTACCTTAAAATAATAAATAATAATAGTAATAACCACGAGTTGAATAAGTATATGGATATACTTACTTATTGCATTGTTCATGTTTTTGCACAGATTGTATAGTAGATAGACTACCTATATTATCATATCAACACCATAAATAACAGTAATGCCTTAAATGTGCTGAATAGAACGTTAAAATCTTATTATCTACTTATTGCTAACCTTACAAGCTAATCGATCGGAGGCAAAATTCCAAAAAGCGGTTCGTCTGATTTAACTAACTAATGTACGCTGAACGAGGAACGCACTGTCAATATAACTATCAATGTAGAAACAAAATCCATCTATCCGACTTCCGATATATATAATGCTGTAGAGTAAATGCAACTACAACTATCTGAAAACATAACGTTATTGCTGAGGCGTTAACTATAGTGCCCAAAATAATTGACTTTTTTTACTTAAACAAAGCAAAGTTTTTTAGTTTAGCATAGTATGATTCATAAATATAATTACAGCTATTGCTGATCTTTGTCTGTAAGGCTTCCTAATAAATTGCATCAACTTAAAAAAATGAAATAATTTCAAACAACTTTGTTTGTATATAGAATACATGGTATATGTTATGCAGTATAGCGTATGCTAACGACAAGAATTGAATACTGTGTAATTTTTGCTGCGAGGTAAATGTTTGATATACACTTGAGTTAGAATATTAGAGAATTTTTTATAAAGTTTCATAAATACAACGATGTAAAGTTACACCTAAACCTACCCTACCTTCATAAAATATTACTGCACATCCCACCTTTTTGAACGAGTATAATATATTATCATATTGACTAAATGCGGGTGAAGATTCAAGCTAATCAGTGGATTTTCATTGGCATTTTGTAATAACCAAGAGAAGTAAAGCTACTAACCGACTAAAATAGGACTTGTGGTACCGAAAACACATTATATCACAAAAGGTACTATTATAGATATATTCAATGTACAAGAAGACTATTCAAATCTAAATCTTCGTTTCTGGCACTAATGATTCAGTAGTTCTTGAGATGATTTTCACAGATGAAACTTTGGCCTGTTGATATGCAGAGAACGTGTTCTGACCAAGGAATCTGAAATACAATCACACAAAAGCATTAAAAATCTCTTTAATAAACAATTAAAATTGACCTTGTGAATTCATATTAAGACATAAAACTTGACACTCACTTCAATATAACGTATGTGCCAATAATACCAAAAACGACAACGAGTATTCGATACGGTGGAGATGGTAAAATATGACATAGGGCCCAGGTTGACATGAAAATCCCCGATATTGCGGCAATCATAAGAGAAAATCGTAGCCAGTGTGCAGCGGAAACTTCAGTGCAAGCAGACCATGACAAAGGTTTCTCCCTTTCCAGCTTATACGGCGTCTTGCATACAGAACAGCATGCGGGACCATTCACAGCAGCGCGCTAGTTTGTGGATAATATATGATACAATTGTTTATTGTTACAACTTCATATAATGAAAGTGTAAGGCATGGATTTTATCGTAATAAATACCTGAAGTAGCCAACGACGAAGACATTCGTGATGAACAGTTGCAACATCACCTCGACACTCACACGGTTGAATGAGTGGGCCGGCATCCTTACGTTCCGGGTCGTAACAGAAGTAACAGCCAACACTATCAGACAGACTATATTTCTCTGCTAGGAGATAACAGATTTACAAACTTAGATTTGTACCAAACAACATTATTAAACATATTAACTGAATTATTCAAAATGCCTCCAAACCTTGAGTATCCGGAGTGGTTTTGGTTGGAGTTTTCAGGATCTTCTTTGGGTTCAAAATCCATAGTTGATCCGGTCTGTTCACATTCCACAAGCAGCATGGGAACCATAAAGCCACCCCGATTTCAACCGCACGGAAAATTATATCATGGTAGTTTCTTCCTTCTACTGGAACCCTATAATGGAAGCACATTCACAGTTTGTTGAGTTCACGGTCATAAAGAGGATACGTTCAAACCCAGTGATATGTAATTACGGCTCATAAATAGCGACATACTTATCCTTCCAAAATTCTCCCAAGATGTCTGATAAAATGAACAAAACGGTAACCAGTAGCATGGATGCTTGTGAAATCAGACCCAATCTCGACTGGTTTAGCTGTGATACATCCACAGGTTGTTTAGAATCGTTAACCTATAAATGCAAAAATATTACGCATTGATACATGAACAAAGGGAAAGTAGACCCTTGACTTTTAAATGCCTGAATTATGATTTTCAAACTAGCAATTATAACAATTAAAGCCATGCCTGTTTCCCTCCAACAAGTGCCATGGTGTCAGCTTTATTAGCTGCAGGTCCAAGCGTTCTGCTAGGACTAAGGAGTAAAAATCCACCACGAACCTGCACATCACACAGGTGAAAACGCACAAAAACCTTATTAGTAAATGAAGTCACTCAGGGACTGCTCAATTTTGTTAATGCCCGCGGAAGAAGCTTAATATTTAAAATTTTTGCTGATTTTGAACGCAAAATAGGTAAGGTATAAAAATAGTAACATAAAATATTAAATATTTGGGAAACAATTGACAAAAATCGTCGCAAAGAATCGTTAAAAACTGAACTCCCATTTCAATCACATGCAAGCCTCACAATATTTAGTTTTTATCGATTTTGCTTTGCTTACCTTAAAGTATACTTCAACTCCATAAATGAGGAAAAAGACGACTACGATGAATAGAAGAACTGCATAGCAACCATTGAAGACGTTTAAATAATAACCCTGCAATTATTTGCAAAAAATAACGTTCCGAATTAAAAACCGTCAAACGATTATACCTCAAAAATCATATGAATCTATTAACTACTTGGTTATCTTAATTGCTTACCTTTTCAGTTTCATTGGTATTAGCTAATACTAGTAAAAGTTGTGCCAATAAAATCGAATACGTTATTACGTTAAAAGCGAGAAATCCAAGAAATGACTTGGAAAGAAATCGATGAGATTCAAAACAAACGTTCCGAAGATGGAAAACCTGCATAAACAATGAATTGGTAATTAACAATATGCACAAGGAATGGCGTTATAATCTTTTCCATGATATGTGCTGATTGAAAGATTTAAATTAATATTACCTCGGCCCAAAAGCAAACGATCAAGGAGGACCCAGTTAGAAGTAGTGGATAGTATGCACTCAGAAGACTTAGTAGCCAATCGGATGCAACCGTAGTCTAAAGAACGTCAAAAAACATTTTATTTGTGAAAAACATGATATCAATTAATTTCTACCGTCAAACTAGTTTAATGATTGTGTGGAAAGTATGTACTTACAGAAACAGCGAAATAAGCTGCCCTAATCGATGCCGCCAAAAAAATTATTGCATATATCACTTTTGGAGTGGTAGGACTAAACGCCTCCCGTATTCTATTCCCTTTACTGACTTGGCGACATGACATTGTGACAGCTATCGTTAGCTGACATAGTGAGACAAGAGCTACTAATAAATATACTGACGCCAAGCCAATGTGGTAGTTCATGTTGACTCCGCCACATTCATCCCCTGAAAATTGGATCTATTCAAAACAGACACAATAATTTATACGAAGGGTTGCGTAAAAATAATTTATTAAAAAAATAAAGGTAAATTTTAAAAAACTGTAAAAATAATATGTTTATTTTTTTACCTCGCAGAAACAAGTGCCATTTAGGCAGTCACCATGGCCCGAACAGTTAGAGGAACACATGCCCCAGATTATGTCTGCATAGAGTTCCTGAAGAAAATTCGCCATTGAAACCACAAGATCTTCCGAAGAAGGAGCGATGACGAGGCGTATCAAAAAAGCTAATACTTGAACGTGTGAAGAGCACTAGCGCAAGTTACCTGCAAAGTCAATCAATAAAAATGACTAATAACAAGATGACAATGATATATTAAGTCACCCCATAAGAAACGTCAAAGTATGTACATAAATGGATAAACCTCAGTCTATCCCTAATAAAATCTATTTCCAACTGAATCATGGCTCTATTATGATATATCCCAACCAAATTACTGAAATGGCAGTTATAAGTTAAGTAATCGTTAACGCTTCACATAAAATCTGATTTAACACAATAATGCTATAATTACCATTACGCAATGCCTTAAATGCTGCACGAAATAGGTGAGAGTAATCAATAAATAAATACCAATTATCTCTATTTACCCAACTAGAGTTAGAATAAGATGTTCGTTTTAAAATTTAGAAGAAAGAGTTTTATAGGATGACTTACTCATAAGATAAGATAACTTACGTCATTTAAATCATTGTAAACTTCTATTGACACAGGAAACAGTCACATAGAATCATCCAACACCACATTCTGGCATTCTGAAGGCTATGAGACGATACTAATGGCATAAGTGCCAGCATTGAGTTGTCGATAAAAAAAGTCTTGTGTTTGGAAGTAATGTTTCCAGTATCAGCGTTGATAATTACTTGATGTGAAAGAAAAGCATCACCTTCGTCCCGCTTAAGACCTGCATGAAACCAAAGAAATCAATTGTTTCAATTTCATAAATCATGCACAATCCATATACATATTATGCCTATGCAATAATTAATTGGAATCGTTGCTGTTGGCATAAAGTTAAGTGCTGCCGTCCTTACATAAAATGACCCTTTCAATTATTTACGAAAACGCCTATTCCGACCCTATTCAGCATTACAATACGTTGGCTCAACAGAGCGGATGGGTAATTAAATCATGAATCATTTAAACATTGGTCTCAAGTCATATTTTTTATCCTTTGTTCATTGCATCGAAAATTAAAGCCTCCCAGAATCCATTCAATACACTTGCTCATTGACATTCCAACATAATCGCCTGTTGGTTAATATTTTAGATGAATAATGAGAGCCTACATGTACATATCGTATTTGTCACTCGTTTAAAAAGCTGCTCGGTTATTACAGGTTACTTTTCTGATGCTTGATGACTTGGCAGTGAAGCAAGAGTTAGTGTAGATATTTAGGTATTTAATTTTGAATGCACACCAGCCAAGAAACTAAAATGGTGTCTTTAAGCAAGTCTTTAAGCTTACAATTTATCATGCTCGCCCTACTACCCTCTGATAATAATTTGTAGTCAGGGCAGTATTAAGATCATTATCCATCAATAAATATTTTTGTAGTGATTTAAATCTCCTTTATAAATATCTCATTATTTCAGTACTAGGTATGATCTATCCTATACTTGGCTGGGTGCGTTATATTTATCCACTAAAATATTAAAATCACCAAGAGATTTATTAGTTATCTCATTAAACCAACCAAAACTATATTACAAGGTTTCCACCTGTAATATGGCAGGACAGTGACATGGACAGTTTAATTAGAATCCGACAACCAATGTAATATTCATATCTAATGGACTTTTTAAATTTTCAATACTTTCAAATCTATTCAATCCTTGTGTAAAATGTACTTAAATCAACAAAACAATCTTTTTCTGAAAATCGTAACGTGAACCAATATGGAAGTGTGTCAGTGCATCTTGTATGACAACTTTCTCCAGCAGTCATGATCTGGGAGAAAGCAATAAAGGACTTTCCATGATGATGATGAAGATGCTACTTTCCTAACAGTTCATAGTAGTAAGCCCTGGTTCAGTTATAATACAATGTAGTATAAACTAGTACTAATTTTATTATTTAAAAACGAAAGTAACTGTTTAAAGTCAAGTCGAGAATCAATGGGAAATCGTTAAGAAATTATACAATGAAAAGAGCTGTTATAGGTCAATAGTACTAATAACAGAATCAATTATTTTCTTCGGGCGGTAGTAATAATCTATTAACTACAATGATATGAACAAGTACTAACATTATTGCAAACTAGGTACTTCCACAACCCTATTGACTTGCTCTTTTCTCCCGACCCACCCAAAACTAAACCTTTCACGTTTATGTCCTGTACCCACATTGACATTGATGTCTACTTTAATTTCAATGAATCACGGACATGATTTGCCATCTAAATTCCCAATGACATATTGCGTTCAATGAATTTTCAATGAATAACGCACATACCTGACTCCTCTACCTGGAGATCTTAGTCAGGATCCACTGCCTTAACTCGAGTCTTTTTTGCCAAAATCCATAACAATTAACTAACACAACAGTTCTATCGTTCTGTGGCTCCGTACGATGTACTTCATTAGTCCCACAAACTCTTATTTTTCAATGTGCAAAATGAGATTTCAAAATGGGAGGTTCCGTGAACTCCTACTGTAGCTGCAGTACAGACAATATATTGAATTCAATAGTCTTCTTGACATTCATTCCCACGTGCTGAGTTACATAATAACTCTAAAACTGAAAACAAATAACTTCAAATGCACTGCTTACAACGAGATGAGCTTATCACACCAGCAGTGATTGCACATTATATTCTCTTCTGTCTGGAGCAGTTAATGATATAATTTTTTTCTCTCTTTCCATATAATAATCCGTTCACACGACACAGATAATATGCAATTCTAATCCTCAACCGTGTAACAGGCCGGATAATTCCTGATCAATTGAGTATTTTCTTGGCAAAGGAACAAAAATCGGATCACGTTCCTTCCTTCACACATGTCCTCTTGACGCGATGAGTATTAAAATGCTGATTGCTCACAGAAAACGAGAAGCGAGTGCAAAAAACATTTTTTTTGTTGGAAGTCTAGCAGTGAAAGCTTCCCACCTTGTTAAATAACTAGAGGAGCCCTCGCCAAAAAACTTTTAATTGTCTCATCAACCAAAATATACTACTTAACTTTTTTTGGCTAATCTTGACTATAACTTTATTTTTGCAACAATAATAATAACTACACTAACTTTCTAATAATTAACTACTCTCCACAATATCCCCATCCTAGATTTTTATTTAGTGGACTAACTTGATACATAAGTTGTTTATGAGACTCCTACACACATTCTTACATATTTCCTGATATTATTATTATACTTAAATTTTTTAATATGACTTCTACATGCTCATATTTTATCACATTTGCACAATCATTATAAATATTTTGCTTTTAAATTGTAAAAACTCACTCAAACACAGCGTCCTCAGCGTAGTGCGTACTGTACATAATACATACTCACTTTTAAACGTGAATTACTGTTTTAGTAAATAGTTTTTTAGTTTAGTTGCGTGTATATCACTGATGTTAACTACTGCACTAAATAATAATAAATAAATAATACTACATTAATAATCTCTCTCTTTCTCCCTCTCCCAAGTCAAGTCTGTGTGCACAGAGGACTCAAGTGCAGAGGTGTTTTGTGCATCTCCACATTGTATAGAGCTCTCTATACAGATGATGATGAAAGGAGGGTGATCTTTAAGGAGCAAAAAAACATTAGAGGCAGGTGACGACGTCGATGATGATGATGAAGATAATAACTAATAATAACCAACAATGAGTTTGAGTGCATGTGCACTTGAACACACATATAGACAGAATGAAAAAAAAACGATGAAACAGCTTCTCACTCTCAAATATTTTTTAAGTGCTGCTGTACTTGCTAGTGTGTGTGTGTGTGTGGTGGTTTGGTTAGCACACTTGCTTGTCTATTTCTCTCTTTAGAATAAAGAAGATTGTTAGAAAAAAGACTAAGAGATCATCTTTGTAGATTAGGTATGTGTGTGTGAAATGTATGCGATGTTGTTGCAGAAATCCGATGGTATAAGGCAATAATGGTGTGTTTCTGCAAAGCTATATCGTATCGTGGTTGCAAAGTTGCATGTATGTCGATGTCGTCGTGCAGAGGTCTGTTGTGAAGTAAACTCTCTCTGTGCTTTTTTGGTTTGCACAAGTTTGCGTATGGCACAGCGTTTTATTATTATGGGTTTGTTTTGTAGTTTTATTATTGAGTTATTCCATGCATGCTTCTCTGTAGGTATATATTTTTTTACTTGAGAAGGAGAATCGCGTAACACGACATGAGCGTAATATTTTAGAACTCTTTTTAGAACTTAGAAACGCATAGAAACGAAAACTATATGGTATATCGTAAATGATACTACATTGGGGGAATAAAACGTCATAAATAAGTCGCTGAGATTGAATAGTTGTTTATAAAGGGATGTTTCGATAATTATGATGACATTTATAATGATTAACATGAATAAAAGATCATGGTTGTGAAGGATGCTGGTTTCATTTGGCTTTTCTCAAGTTGCCCCTGATGATCTCGGATACGCCCGAGTCGACTTTGTCCAATTTCGTTTCTGACACTTCTTTAAATCTTCTTTCTGGACACCTCTTATTCTACAGCATATGCATTAGTCAATTTTATTTAATTATGTATGTATTTCAAATGTCTTTCAAATTAAGTAGCCCTTATGTTTTAACTTCAGATAGGTTCATTGTTAGACTATAAACGCCTATTATATGGAATACTACTGACTACCTCTTTACGCTTTTTATCGATTAAACAGAAAATTAAATATATATGGTGCACCTGGACACATGGACAAACACGCTACCTCCTCATTATTTTCTATAAAATGTTTTCAGCACTTGCTGTAATAAAAGGTTTGTTCTTGCTATTACTGAGCAGTTGAATCTCAGAGGAGTCAGCAGATACTATTCTAACCACAGCTGAATTTGAAGACACATGCAGGCAACGTGAAATGTCCAATGTCCATCCAAAGCCCAAAAATGCACGAGCTGAGTAAAGTATAAGAGCAAAGTCATCTATTCGTCGGACATATCCTGAGCTTTTCGTTCTCTGCACGATCTTTACAAATTAAGTAGACATGTATGTATATAATATATAATTTTTTCATTTAAAAGAACAATGAACGGACATTGTATGTTATATAGCGTTAAGCGTGACTAAAAATTATAAACCCAAACTACTCGGCACTCAATCTACTCACCAGCAACAAGCTTTAATAAGCGATTTTGTTGTTGTTGGTAGCTTTCTGTGCTATATTGGCATAAAACGAGAAGTCGCGAAACCTGAACTGTACTCTGTGTGCATGGATTATAGATGATGCGTTAATATAGTAACTGGCAATGTATGCGATGGAAAAAAACGCGTCGCTCGTCCTCTTTCGTAAAAGTCAAATCAAGCCTAGCAAGGAGTCATATTGTTTGTTGCTGCGAGAGTGTGATGCTTCACGCGAAATGAAGCGTTTTAGTACGCAAAGCCAAACGCGCAGAAAATAAAACGAACTCTGGAGAACAAAGTGCTTCGTTCATTTCGTTCCAGTCACTTCCATTCCTGTACAATTTCGTTGGAAGCTTTTAAGCTTTAGTTTAGTAGTAGTGGCCATTAGCTTTTAGCTTTTATAATGTCCAAGTTACTGCTCTTTGCTCTATGCCATTTCCGGAAAATAGATACATGTGTGATTCGATTTATACAAAGTATGCAATGCTTCGTTAGATTTTTTTATGGAGGTGTGTCCAGTCGGATTGGAAAAAATGTCCAGGATTGATGCTTGTGCAGTTGTTTCCTTGATTCCTTGTTATTGTAAGCATTATGCATGAGTTCGTGGATGTCATGCTCGTGCTTGTTTGCACTGTTATTATGTGCATGCCATGTCACATGTGAATTATGCAGCTTCCATATTGGAATATGTATTTAAAGTAATGGTCAATAAACGTTTGTAAACTTTTCCTTGAAGGTGAGAACTCCAAACGGTTTATGTTAATAAGGTGAGGAAACTATTATGGAAATGCCCAAGGACGTGAAATTGAAATTCGAAACATGTTTTTCGTAGATTGTAGAATAGTAGCAGTATCTACCTGATTCTACACAGCGCAGCGGTTCGTTAGTAGAAATGAATCCATTGATTATTTATATACTCTGCACTTATGTAGTCAAACCTTATCTGTATTCTTAGCTGACCGCTGACATTACAAAGTACACGCTCAACTGTATTAGATACGGTCCAGGGCCTCTTGGAACGGTTTGTTGTTAAGGAAGATTCCATCTACTGCAACTGGTCAGCAGAGTATTATGTGTGTTGTTGGGGCCGGAAATCGCTTAAACATGACCATGATCACCATCCGCTTTCTTACTCTTTACTTCCTCCTATAGTATTGCATCATGACACATCTTTCAAGACGTAACCCTGTAACCGTCTGCACAGTAATATATAAACTTTGTATACATAATCATGTATAAATATAAATATATAACACACACATAAAAAATCAATGATGACTTGTTTCTTCCGGAGTTACATTGCATCGGTAATCGGTGGAGGAAAGCAACTCGTGATTTCTAGGTATATATACACTCACACGATGACTCATCCTAGGATCAGCCCAGGTCATGCTAATCATGCTTGCAAGAATCAAAGACAAAGTAAATTAGTAAATTGCCGTTGCTGCATGACAAAATCTTTCCATCCATCTCAGCCTATCCATTTATCCATCCGTTTTCCTCTGTCTGTCTGCTGTTCTCTGAGTCAGAGAACATAGATAAGTCTCCTCAGTAAAAAAACGCATCATTGGTGTGATATCAATATCACCTTCAACATAAACGACCTCTTATCCTCCTCCTAACCAATTTTCATGCAGTATGCAATGCTAACATAATGCAAATGCAACGCAAATACAATGTCTGAACTGACTATTTATTAACTTGTTTGTGTGGTATGTAAATACTTTTGTTAAATGATGATAATTCGCTATTATTACTGTGTGGGTCAGTATTTGGTAAATTATTATTGAACTGACCAAAGCAATAGGATAATGATAATAATGGAATTGGGATGCGTGCAAGTAAAAAAGTAAGCATGATCGCATCAGTTGGCTCAGCAACACACGTGCATAATATCTTGCTGCTCTACTTTGTGTTGTGCTCCTCATCTCATCCATGCTGTGTGAAAGGCGGTGTTGACAAACATCAGCTGTGAAAGAAACCAAAATATTTTGGTCTCCGCATTTAAAGATACCATATCATCATCATAGCATAATATTTGATTAGTTAATTGATGTACGCCCAAGAGTAACCATTTAGCGTAGCAGTGACAGTTTAAACTTTGATTGGAATTAAACAGCATCGGTTGAGGCGCAAAACTTTGTATAAATTGTAGTAAGGAGAATTGTTCATATCGAGTCCAGAGAATCCAGTCCACCACAAAAGTTTTAATTTTAATAGTTTAATATAATACTCGCTCGCCGTTGGTTTGTAAAGATGACGAAGATTAAATTAACGTGCAGGAAGTCGTTTAGTTCGCAAAATTTGAGTCATCAGTTGAGCGGTAGTAATGTCTCCCTGAATAATAATAACAGTTATGTGAGCAGCGGAAGTACGCTGATTTACAGGCCCTTGTCTACCAATAACTCCTCCACCAGCAATGATGAGTATATTGATTCACAGGTGAGATTAATGTTTATAAATAAATTGACTTGTAGTAATAATGACATGATATTTATGTTAAAATTTGGTTGGTTCAAGTTGTAAATTAATTATGTATGTATGAGTTATTACTGGCTCGGAAGCCTGGAGAAAAAGGCATTGAAAAGTTTGTTCAGTTAAAAGTAAATGTGCTTTGATTTGGTTATTCAGTTCCAGAAACCGCCTGCTCGGGTTCCAACGAGGTCAATATGTTTAGCAACGTTTCTATGTTTTGCTGGGTCCTCCCTTCTCATATTTGGTCTCCTGGTTCTGTCTGGCCACTTGGACGCAAAGGTAAAGAATGAAGTAATTACAGGATATTCTTATTTACTTCTATAATATTCTATAAACTGAAGTTTGTGGTGAGGGGCTTGGTTAGTAATGGACTAAAAAATCTTTTTTTTTTTCTAGTTTGCAGATCGCGTGTGGCCAATGATTATCATGGGGTTTTTAATGTTCATACCTGGAGCTTATCATGTCCGGATTGCATATTACGCTTACAAGGGAATTCCAGGTTACAGCTTTGACGACATACCAGAGTTTGAATAATAAATATGTAACATCGATTGTTTAAAAAATATATTCGTTATTTTGATAAAAAAAATCATATGCACTACATCAATCGTACATACAGTAGTGCAAGTCTTGTATGCAATTTCTATTGGTATTTTGCTATCGATAATAGATGTATGTGCACATTCGAGTATTGCTGTAAGTAAATGTAGTCAGCTTATCGTTTACTGTTAACAAAGTTGTATTACTTTCGAGTCAGTGTCTACGGTATTAGGTATACAGAGTTTGATTCTTAGTTGCAATTCGTAGCACCTTATGGTAATATTAATGTATTATGTACAATCTGATTCTCATTAGACTTGAGTTGTTAACTTTGATTATTGCATTTTATGTATGTAAGGGCAATCCTGTAATGTAGGTATTAAATGTTTGTAATACGATTCATCATTCACCGTAATTAATAACCTGCAACCACTAACCAAAGAGAAACCAGGCAAAGATCACACATGTCGCCTTTTGCGTGTGAGTGAGGAAATAAAATATTGGCGTTCACCGAAATCGAAAGTTCATCATTGATATCATGGCCATGATATGTCTGCAGTACGTGAATGATGTTTTTGGACAAGAAAATAACTATATTGTTGTTGGATGAGTAGTTTGAATCATCATTTGTTGATTGGAAATTGGTGTACACCGCGCACATATTTTAAGTCGAATTTGGCAATGCCAGCAAAAAATGGTTGTCTTTTCGCATTTAATATTTGTATGATACCGCGGCATATGTCTGTGATAATTTTGTTACTGTGTATTCAACTAACGTTTGTTTCGTTTGAAAAACCAAAATACTTTTTGTTTTATTTGCTTGTACCAATCCTGAAAGTACAGTTTTAACTATATACTATTTGAATGTTAAGGAATAAAGATGGGAACAAGTTGCCAATTTAAATGTGATGGGCAATCGTCTAATCATTGTAGCATTATCTTTAATTTACATTCATATACATACATATCGACAATCGCTCTTAGGAAGTTTAGTTATAGGGAAAATGTCAATCAATTCAATGTTGAATGTGGAATCATAAAATCTCATTTCATCATAATATGGTATTGGATAATAATGTTTCACCTTGAAGAATAGGATGTGGTTATCGGCTAGTTTTTATTTTGTGTTATCCATTTTCCACTAAATGTGAAATAAAAAATGTGGCATGACTAAATTTCAACCACATACGTTATCATAATTAGAAAATGCCATTGGGCCAATTTTAAAAGTAAAATATAGATTGAGTCTCTGTTTACTTTTAACTTGATTTGCATAAATCCAAGTTAAGTTAACTGATTCAGTATCATGAAAGTTGCAGCAGCATCTGCATCGGATATTACTATCGAAATTTTTAAATATCAGCTAATCAATTTGATCACGATCCGTTAATTCCAAATTATTCACAATTAGTCCACAGAACATGCACGTGAAAATACATCTTAAGGTTCACATATAGAATCAAAGATTCATGTTCAACAAAAGACTTTCCTTTGCATTTATTTTTCTAACTTATAATGCGCGGATTACAGGAAGGAATGGGAGCGGTTTTCATATTGATAAAATGATAAGATTAAGATACAAGAGTAAGAAGTGGTATGCCACTCACATTTAGGTAATTTTTAGCTTGTAGTCGCTAGTGGCTGCATCTACTGGCGTAACCCTAAAGCTAAAAGAAAGTCGACTCGTTCAGTTCAGCATAAAAAGAGTGAAAGCGGTAGGTGGTGCAACTACAGGTAATTTCTCCGAACGGTGCAGCATCGACTGTTTTCCATTTATCACACGTACTCTCTCCGAACTTTCTCCTCGCCATCCTAGCCTTTGTGCTTATATCAATAATGACAATGGAATTGACTCTTAATTCCTTTATGAGGATTGTATAACATACTCGTTTCTAACAAGCAATTTGGCTGAAGATTTGATGGGTATTCCTTTAAATAATAAAATTCGACATGAGATTACAACATAATGATTTTATTCCAAATAATGCAGCATGTTACATACCGTGGACATTTGCTTTATTATTAAAGTGTGTACTTAGCCAATATCAAAGAAACGATCTTAGTAGCCAATTTAAACTTGGGAAATGGCTTTTCCGGAGCGTTTTACGAATTGTTTCCTTACTTTACATTATACAAGCTGCTCACTTACTTCAGCTACTTCCTTCTGAGGAATGCCTCCAGGGAAAAGCGGGAGTAAAAACACAAGCAGTAGCGGAGTTGATACTAGCACCAGTAGTACCCATCGTAATTGTGATGCGAGTGAAGGCACGAAACATCTCATTTTTTCCGTCTGCACGGAAGGATGCGTCTGCCTGGTCACCAGAGCCTCACTGGTTGCTGGGAAATTTCCATTGCGGGGGAGTAGCATTTCCCATCGACGTGGAAGGTAAACATCCCTAGGTGTTAGTAATGTATGAGTAAAAGTTTCACGTCAATAAAAGTTTGTCGAGAAAACTTGAATAATCGTCCTTATTATGAATATAAGCATACTCTTAAGTCAACATTTATTATCTATCGTCATACCCTTTAATTTCGCTACATTTTCAGTCTAGAGTAGCGAAACTGTCCATGAATGAGGATATTATTTTGTATGTAAAATGTTGATTACATATTACGTACCCCATAAATAATGGGACTCCCACTACTGTCATATTGTTATTGTTGCTCTGATGTAAATTGCTCCTCTAAACTACGTTTTTATTACAGATCAATAATGAAAATGAACCTCTCAAGAGATAGTTTCAGGCGCAGCACAATCATAAAAAATAAAACTCTTTGCCATTCATTCACTCACTCATTCATTTCCATACTCCATTCTCAACTCTGACATTCTCTCCATCTTTTCTTGCAACTGACATATACAACTATTCATAACAGGGTGTGAAATATACAAACAAGCACAAAGAAGCTGTCGTAAACGAGCATAAATTCCAAATTATAAAAGTAAAGCCATTGTAAAGGATTACTCATTATCGCGTCATAATAAGTAGTTCTACGTACGTTCATGGCAAACACAACAAACGTGTGTGCCACAAACAATAACATGTTATCCTGCAAAACAGCCAATCGGATAAAAAGACACAGAAAATTAATATATTTTCATTCATGACTTCATGACACATTCACTCCAGCAGTCTCCACACTTTGCACAAGAGACACATGTTTTCCATTTCTGCACTTATGCAAGTCCTCCACTTTCACTCTGTGTAATCCTGCACCTCATAACAGCATTCCTGGTGAGCAGTCTAGTCAATGCCATTGTGATGATGTGCCTTTGTAGCACAAAAGCCCCCCTGCATTCTCTTTTCGTGTACAGCGATAACAGCGCTACGATACGCGCTGGATCCCGAGAAATGTGCATTGGTATTTGGCGAAAAAAACACACCAAAAGTTGTTTCTCCCGTTTGTATGGCTTGTTTGTGACGTGAAGAAAATGAGTGTTTGAGCACCAGATGCATAAATGTATACGTTATATAACTCAAGTGCTTTCCCCACACTTCCTTTGCTAGCGAAAGCGAGTCAGAGAAAGCGGGACTAGCCCTGGAAAACTTATAAATATTTGTTGCATGGTGGTTTGATATGAGTTATATATGTGTAGTGGGTTATTGAGCGATTATGTACATACGCTGCTTGAGTCCTGCCTTATGCGGAATTGTGCAATCTATTTAACGTGTAGCAAGCAGCAGCAAAGGCAGCCAGTGCAGCTTCATTTTAGCGTTGATAACACTTTACTTCCTCTCCATACGGGAGCTCCAGGAGGATCAATATTTGTGAATGAATGAAGGCGAGCAAGCATTTACGCTGGAGTGAAACCCAGGAGAAAGGCGAGAGAGAAAGAGAATTGGATAGATACGAACAAAAAAATTTCAAAACCGTTTTACGTCAGAGATTCCTCGTGCCCTCGGTGTACAATGCGCCCGACCCTACTCGCAGTCTGGTCCCCATTTCATTGAAATATTGTGTGCAAGCTCAAGTATCGACGAAAATCTCCTTTCCTCTTGCTTATACCTACCAGTGCTTGGGTTTTTGTTTCCAAAGGTTTTATAGCTGCTGCTGCTTGTTATGTTGCCGTGCCTTTTTTATACTGCTTGCAATTTTCTCGCATGTTCATGTGGCTGGCAACAACGGAGAAAAACAAGACTGCAATGTCCCACCTCCAAGGGCAAAATACTGCATGAATGATATGCTGATACATCCAAATAATAATAGGGTTTCTGACATACGACTTTCTCATCCATATTAATTTACATGTAATGTAGGTAGGTAGTTAGTTACCAGTTACATATTAGTTTTATTTACGTTATCGCTTATTGATGAAAACGGTCGGCTGTTATTAAATATTACCATCATCGAAACTGATACTGATAAGCGATATTCATCGTCTGACGTATGAACCTTATTATTATTACGGGAGAAGGCAAAGTATCAAATTACGACATGTAACTAAAAATAACTTCTCAACTAATTTTATGTACTATAAAAGGAACGCTACGTGTATTTATAAAAGTCGGTATGGAGTGCGTAATATGGCATCATGTCGAGTTTGTAAGAAATTGCGTCGCTAAATCCGAAGAAAACAGTCAAGCCTTACAAGTAACGGCTGGGATGGTAAACAATTATTTGTAATTTGCAATGACCTTATACATTGAAATGCCTAGTTTAATTACCACAATTGCTGGAGCGTATATTTATTAATATCATTAATGTGTCAGAACATCGAAAAGACGTAAACTTTCGATGCATGTTCCTTTTCGTAAACAGACTTCAAATACGTATCAAATAATGTCAACTATATATTTACTGACGTAAGACAATCCAGCAATTTCGCATTGTCGAATGTACGCAAAAAAGAAAGATTTGCGATTTTACTGTTTTACTACAATCCCCTCTAACTAACCCACATTATTCTACGTCAAGCAAACCAACTGTAGCAGCGATAAAGGCAGCAATCTACGAGAAATCCCCGCTTCATCTAATCCTTCATACAAAATGATACCTTAGAACATGGTCTATAGTCCATAGTGTCTGTTTTTCCTTTTCACCGAATCATGATGATCGTCATCATCGTTAGCAATTGTATAAAAAACCAGCCAACAATGTTCGCGTTGTGCAAGGAAACAAACCAAGTCATGAAATAGCTTATGCTCTTCTTCTTCTTCTTCTGGCAACATCATCTAACTATATATGCTTCTCCGTTTGCTTAGCTGTAGTAGTTGTAGTAGTACTAGTATTGCAGAAGGGAGTAGTACCTAACTTTTTCTGAAGCTCCTTGCAAATACGATTCGCGAAGAAAACTTAATTTGGCGATTCCTTGGGGCTTTCTCCAATTTTTGTTCGCAACACACACGGTTACGTGAAGCAAAGAAACGTCTATAGAGTTCTCGTGCAAATCCCCGTACTACTGCAACCATACATCGTAAATACGTACGGTTTTCCAGCTTGCATAGATAGCGTTTTTTTTTGCAACGAGGCGAAAGTTGTAGTTGAGCAGAGGAACACATTAGTATAATTGGAACTCGTATAGTCGTCTGGGAGCGTAGAACCTGTTGTATTATAGCCTCCACTTTCTCCTTTCACCTTGCATTCTCTTTCTCCATGTGCATGTGTTGCTTACATAACATGCTTTATAGGCATGCATGTATAATATGTATGTATGCATATGTACACTGTTGTAGGAGGAGTGTTGTCTATTGGGTTTTTGATGCTTGCACAGAAGGTTAACATTGTATTGAACTTGGATACATTGTACAAACATGGCAAAGTTTACTCAAGATAGTATACAACATATTATTATTATGAAGAGAATATGTGGGTAAGTCAAGTTCAGGTTTCACTCGTTTGTTTCTGTCTAAACGGGGCTCGTGTGTTTTGCTTCTTAATTTTTTCTCTTGCAAAGTGGATTGCATATGCACAAACCGACTTGTATGTCCGCCATTATTGCTTCCTTTTTATTTGGATCCCATTGTTTTTAAGAAAAGAGAAAGGACTCCATGCCCTGCTATATTGATCTCTGTCTAGGCTAACGCCGAAGAGATTGTGACGTTTTTCATATCCTGCTTTTACTGAACGTCACCCGCTCTCTCACATGACGTCAAAAGAAACAAACGAGTTCTTGAGCTGTTGGTTATTGATTTCACCGCGCCGCATGCACACAAAAAAAACACGTACATGTGCAGCAGCAGCAGCACAGTAGCACCAGTGGCAGCAATATCCTTCTCTGTTGACTTTCTTCTTCGCGTACACAATGCTCTTTCACCTACATATCCTACATTCTTATTATGCCGACACCCGTGATAGTAGTAAAGGAGGAATATATATGTTGCAAGATATTTTTTATTTATTGTTATCATGCCTTGTGTTCCTGCTCCTTTCGTGCTGCAGTTTTCTGCGGCGTTTATTTTGCACACTTGTACAGCGAGGTGTAGCACACTTACGTTCTCTCATGTACATAAAATGAGGTGGTGGGAGACAACAACAAGTTTTATTATTTTGCAAAAGAAAAGTTGGGATGTGATTCAATGACACACAAGGGAACGTACTTTCTCTGGTACAAGCTTGTATTTTCTGATTTGTGTATACCAGTTTCTTTAGCATACCTAGTTCATTATTGCTTTCGTGTTTTGGCGAGAAGCAACTAGTCTCTGGAACTTTTAGCCAATGCAATGTATATTCATGTGCATTCATGAGCCTCGGTAGCAGCAACTATAGGCGCACAAAATGTCAATCTCAGAACAATATAATATTCTAGGAAAATAAAACGCTCTTTTTGTGTTCTTTTCTTTCTCTAATATCCGCTTTCTTGTTTTATCTAAGGTGAACAAACAACGGGAGGAATGTTGCTTTCCTTTCACTGTGTGCTCGCAGTTCGACTACTCTATTAACTTTTTGCAAATGTGATGTTGGGGGAGAGGAAGCACTGCTTTCAAAGAGGTTTCCTACAAATTCCATTGTCTCTTTGTAATGGCCAGACACCCATTGGGAACTTATTACCTATGCATATTATGTATATGTGGAAGCACTATGCTAAAATCATACATAATTTATCAAGTAAAACTGCAATGCAGAATGCTATATTGGCATATTTTGTTTGCTTGTGGTTCCCGTAAGGTAGATATTTTTGGTTATTGTCTCTTTTGAGACGTAGTACTACAACAGGTACTACATAGGTACATTGCTAGAATTTATATTTTCCAGTTTTAGGTGAGCGAAACAGTAAATCTTTTTACTAGTATGAAATTTGTGCACGTGCGATTTTGCTTCGACTTTTGGCGTGAGCATAAAAAAGCGTATTTCTGTTTGGTTGGAGTAAATAACATGCAATTTGGAGCACAATTCATTACGCGATCAAATGTTTTATGTAATTCCGTTACGATTGTTGTACGACGGAGGGAAACCGGAGATTTTATAGGTAGTGTCGTGCAGCCATATTCGTTCTCCAAACGCTTGTTGTTATTGACACGTATTCGTTACCTCTATATGCGACAAGGAACTTTATTTGCTGCAAGAATGGTTTGTCGGTAAACCCTACGCACGCGAAAACCGAAAAAAATATATATATTCACTCGCAAGCGTCACGAGGGTATAAATTTATCACAGTTTATGTCAAAACGGAGGCATAATTCCAATGACGCTTTAATATGTTTGCAGTAAATTGTTGCAAGCAAACACGGTATTTTTGTCAATAAAGTGTAACATTTTGGGAACAAGCGGCAGAAAATAATATCCATAATTAAGCTGATGACGATAAAGTGCTTTCTCTTGACGAAAACCATTTCTAAAAATAGCGATGTACACATGTACATGTAATATAGCAGGTTTGATTACGCTGCACTGTCTAAGATGATAACAATGTCTACTTTTCCTATTTTACCGTCTATCGTCTGACATGGTATTGTACACGCTGTGTTATTTATAAATGACTCATTCTTTCGATTCTCTATTAGTCTTTTGTGGTCATGAATATCTTTTCAGAATAAATATTTTACAAGGCTTCATGGTAGGATATATGTAACTACCATATCACATCATTATCAAGGAAGATAAAAATCCTCATAACAAAAGAAATATGATGTCTTTGAGTTGGCGTTCATGATTACAACCTGTCTAGCTTGTAGGTATTTAATTTCAGTTGCTTACTTGTATACGTCAACAAATTCTAAGCTCTGGTCTCTTTCAACAATTATCATTACATTTCCTCTTATGCCTTTTTCAACCGACTTATTCATGAATGATCTCGTTTTAGTTGGCTTCAATGGAAATTAATAACAGTCTAGCACGCACAGGTATGTAATTAACGGACGAGGTATAGAATAATTGAAAGTTCATCTGAATAAGTATACTACACCTCATTAAAATGTGCCTTTTAAATATTCAATGTAATGCCATTCTCTATATTAATAAAGAGAAGAGCGTTGAAGATGTATAGAGAAAGTATCAAAGCAGCATCTTGTGAAATTTGCTCATTTACTGAGAAAGTACGTCATGCACTTCATCAGGTAAGACGTCTGGGGTAGCGAATCTCGACAATAAATTCGCTTTAAAGTTCCAAAGCGAATAATTTCCCAAAAGTATCTATCGCGAATTCATTCATTTACTAAATATAGCATAAGTATTTCCGTGGAATCGGTCCACTTACCTTTGGAGACATGTAACATTATTGGAGACAGACACGCAACAGTTTGTGTCACAAAGCGTTCTCTCTACAGACTGGTTTCTTATTTCTCCTCTCTCCGTGAGCAAACTTTCTTCTGATGATCTGTTGTCTTTCACGTGGTCGAAAAGGGAAATGTCACCGAAAGGTAAAATAAATAGCATCAGATCTTATTTCTGTCTGCCTACCTACTACAAGTCGTAAGCAGAAGCCTCCACACCCACACCATTTTTCTCCAGCTAGTCAATGAAGCTGCCATGGGATTGGATAGGCATGGCGTGTGTTCATTCATAATATATTAAAAATATACTATGCACACTGGTACAGCATGAACTGTCACGTTGAAAACAGCAGGTGATTACATAAAATAGCCTGATAACTCACAACTCCAACTCGGCTTTTAATAGAGTCCTGCTCGTGAAACTGACAACTGAATTTTTATAAATAGCTTGATATTTTTGTCATCTGAGAATTTTTGGCTATAGGTTGGGATAGGTTGGTTTAAGGTGAACGGGCATCATGCACTTGACTCCATTTGTTCCCTTTGATCACGCTCGTTATTATGCGGGAGACTGGAAGTTATTGAACTGGAAAATTTGACAAAGAACACGGAGGGGGAACAGTACATATTATATATGGACAGAGAAAGGCATGCACAGGTAAAAATATGCTCCAGAATCGTTCCGTCGCGTGTAGAAACGGAGGGAAAGCTGAATGGAATATGAGCCGTTTATTAACAATGTAGCAACTGAATGCTGAACTTGGTTGGCATTTGAAGATCATGCATGCGATCATCTTTAAAAGGATGCTAGTTTGCGTTCTGCTAAAAGTACAAACAAACCGGACCCCTTGGAGAAATTGGACTATTAATGGATTATGACATTTTCCCGATAAACGGTAATGGTAATAGCACGCTTCCAATCCGTGATCTTGTCATCAGCCGCATTGCTCCGTTGCTCTGTGCATGAGTGCTGCGTGGTTGGTTGGCGTGTGTTGGGGGTTTTCCTCAGCGGTCGTATATTTAAAATAAAAATCCATTTTTACAATTCCTAGAATTGAAAGCGGAATGACGAATGTACAAACGATACAAAAATATCCCCAAGATTACTTTTTTTCCAAATTGTGATGTTATGCAAAAGTGACATTTTAAAAAGGTTAAAAGATTCCCGTTCGGATCAGTAACAACACACACGTTCATAAAATTTGAGAAAGTTAAAGATATCTACGAATCCGGTGAACGTTCGTGGGCACTGGCCACATTGCATTGCGTGTTACCTTTAAATAGTTTGGTGAACTCATGACATGACCGAAGGCAAATGTTGCAATATGAAGAAAAAACATGTATTTAAAAAAGGCGATTGTTTCACGTTGACTTCAGTTGGCTTTATGGGGGGATAGATTAATGCTTGAAAATAACCATGAATGGTATAGTTTATAGATAATCAGATTGCTCATTAAATCATACTTTTTTTTACATATTAAGAAATTTGTCGGATTTCATGCGCTAGCTGTCTCATGCTGCGTAACCTACACAAACTCGTGCACACTCCGTGTTCCTGAATAAACTTTTAACAATATTAGAAGAATCATGGGGTGATCAAATCTACATGATCGTTTATGTATATTTTTGAATAAATGTCAAATTTTCTAGTTTTTGTAATAATGAACATCCTTTTCTGTAGTGCTCGGTTTGAGGCACATGTACGGCAAATATTAAGTACTTGTGTTTACAAGATACAGGTACGCTTCTTTCATCAGATGTACGCCCCCGTCATAAATTTCGCATAACAAATTATGGGTTTCAGATATATTCGCAGAGAATTTTTATTTGGGAAGTACGTATGTACATTGTTACTCACTCTTGTTTATGTGGCAACTAACTCGCATTTTGAAAATTGCCAAATTCAGTACATTTATTAAATATCCTAACTTTAAAACTAATTTTATTTACAATGTATTACTATTTCTCCTTGTATCTATACATTGCGGAAACACAATGCTCTCTCTCGACTTTCAAATAAAAGGGATGTGAATCCTTGGTACCTGTTGTCAGCAACAATCAACTGAATGGTGCATTGTTTCATGATGTTATGTCTACCAAAGTAGGTTATAGTAGTAGTATTAGACAGACCCGCCTACGCTCCCAACACTACACACGACAAGGCAACTTTTTTTGCTCGAAACAGCATTCGTGCAGAAGTATTTGCATGTTTCATACGTACAGTAATTATTCATTGGAATTCTTCCACTGGAATCGTCCAGACCCACAACAACAAAACACAAAATGGTTGTGCTTATGTGACAGTAAGTTCAACGACAGAGTCCACCCGCACTGCTGCAACATATTTGCTTAATAAATAAATAAACTGTCGTTTGATGTCTAATGCAATGACGTTTCTCTCTTGGCGAAAGTGACTTGTACATGCACGAATAGTAAGGCCGAGTAGGAAAAGTTTGCACGTTCACGTGTTTACTGTTCCAACATCATTTTCTGGTTTTTTAAGTGCTCGAGTAATAGCGTTCATACCTATTCTGCATCCAGAGAAATAAGCTGTAAACTTAAGCGAGGATGTACATTTAAGTAGCGGCTTAGTGTAAAGAAATAAATAAGTTACGGAGCAAAATGAATGTAGAGTGCGTACAAAATTGAAGATAAGCACGAACAATTGCAAGCCTTGATAAAGCGGTACAAATGTCGTAGCAAATGGGTTAGGCAACTTTGGTGCGTTGCGTGTTCTTCTTGAGACATCAAGTCATCATGATCAGTCTACAGTCAAAATCATTATTGTTGGTGTATAATTTTTTAAAGAAAATGTCAATCATTGACATGGAATAAATGATGGTATCAATGCTATCAGCATGTTTAAACAATAATGCTACCTTACATCAGTGGGTGTTACAACTGAATTGGAAACGTGTATAACTTGTACATGTAAGATGTATCGTTTTAACTGGCAATGTCAATAATTAAACATTGAAATAATACTCTTTACATAATTTATTTCATTTTTAAAGCGCAAAATAGAATAATATGACATTCTGCAGTCCTCTTGAGCCAGCAAATCATTGCAGAACGCTGTTGTGGTCCATATGGCTAAAATAGAGTCACAGGATGACTTGAACAATAAAAATAATATGTGGTCCTAATGCTTACTCATTTTAACAATAAAAAGTGACCCATGGCGTTTCCTCTGTCATGACAAATAGGGAGAGGATGTCCAATAAATCTGATATAGTTTGCAAAAGGATGAGTAAAGCAAATCCATACAGAGTAAAAAGTACCATCATCATAAAATGGCCATCATTATTGGTCATAAAATCTCATGAAAACTCTTTTCTTGTGAGCTGCTCGAACGGATTAAAAAGGCACGGTGTGTGTACGGGAAGTTAAAGGCAGGCAAGGAGAAGGATGCAAGGCAAAAACTACTCACCACCACCACCAGCATCAAAAATATCAACATTTACATTTGTATAACATTTATATAACATATTATCCAAACTATAAATGCTGGGTGCAACACAAGAAAACAGCAACAGGCAACCTCATTACTGCTAAATATTCCTTCGAATGATGCTGAAGAAGATGAAGATGATGATGCTTCTTCATCAATTCAAAGGCAACCAGCAGGATGGACGACGACGGCATGCTTGTATAAAGAAGCGGCCTGAAAGTAGCAGTATGGAATGGACAAGTCGTATGCATCATCATCCCATTGTCTGCATTGCATCCATCCATCCACCACCAAAAAGCTCAAGTTCTAGTGAAGCAGAAAATAGGGCAGGGGCAATGGTAGCAGCGAGTCATTTTGCATGAATGAAGAAGCGAAGATAACAACGCTGCTATGATGATGATGCACGTGGAAATAATTGAAATGGGAGGAGATTCCCAGTTTGAGCAGTTAGTGTGACGAAAATACAAATTTTCTCGGTTCACAGGTTCGTTGTAGCTGTCACCTTTGGAACTGTCCAAGAAATTCCCAGGAGAAATCGGTAAATAGCACTCAAATCAATGAAAATTCCGAACAGATGTGATTTTATTTTTTATATTTGTACCTTGGTCGTCGTCCGTCGGTAGGTACAATCTTTTTTTTTCTCTCTCTCAATAACAACTATAATAATAATAGAGGATGGCAGCAACAGAGGCATAAGTTTTGGTGGTAGTAGGAGAAGTGTGGTGGAATGGCCAACAAACAAGCACGCATTTTGTCAGGCAATCTCTGTTGAGGCATTAAGGCATCTTTGAAGATCATCATCATCTTCTTCAGAGTGAACTGCACTAGTCAGTTTGGAGGAAGGCAATAATAAGCAAGCTGGCAAGACAAGTGAACCAAGAAGAAGCGTCTCTCTCTCTCTCTCGTTGGGTTTACTCATTCATTTCAGCTTGAATTTCTCACTGCCTCACTGACGTCATCTCGATGCGATGAATGAACGAGGCACCAACATGCCACCATACGACCGCCACCACTAGAAACGCTCTCGGTCCAATCCAACCAAAAGGCATTGTACTATTGTGTCTCGCATTTTAAAAATTTTACTACACA
Organism: Sinella curviseta; assembly: GCA_004115045.4. Lineage (NCBI taxonomy): Eukaryota > Metazoa > Arthropoda > Collembola > Entomobryomorpha > Entomobryidae > Sinella > Sinella curviseta. The sequence goes on along the minus strand of CM065489.1, from coordinate 19,577,789 downwards.
ACAAGATGAATGAATGAACCAACACAAACGCATTTTAGCCAAAATAATAAAAACATATGATGAAAAACCTTGATTTTCAATCTCAGAGCACAGTCGGTACCACACTGACTGGATGAATGTATGTACCTCTATTAAAGATTTGCTGAATAAACAGGACAAGTCATCTGAATGAAAATGCAACCTGTCGGTCCACCGAGAAGATTATCCAGGTAAACTCTAAAGCAATTGAAAGGAAAATGAAATGCTGGTTTGTTTCAATGAGTTTCATGCGAAAAAGTATCAAATTTCTCAAAGCGTGATGAACAGCACGCTCCTTTTGTACTAAATGGAATAAAGGAGCGAAACGACTTATATAAATATTAACTGTATCGACTTTCATATAAACAGTTGTCGGAAATTGCAAATTCTAATCGGCATATAATGTGTTTACTATGAAATTTAATGAATTCGGTGATTGCTGTTTCAAATTGCGGCCCCTACTTGCTTATCTCCAAGGGTAACCGGACAGCTGAAGAATATCTTAGCAGATGGGTTAAAATCCACAATTTGTTATATCAGAAGCTGCTGGTAACATCAGTAGTGGGTTGGGTTTGATGAGTAAAGATAAAGATTTGTTCTTGGATTCAGAAAGAGAGGTGCAGAAAACTCACGTAAAAATGCTTTGCATTCGCTCGCTCGTGATTTTATTTTTATTCTCATTTGCCTGGCAGTAACGATTTACGAAATCATACTACCTCTTATTATGGCAGTAATAATACCCTTGTAAGTTGATATGATATGACTAACCTCACTCCAATCCTTACGGATACCTACAAATTATTATTATCGCGTTGTTGCATAAGACAAGATATAAGTATGGTATTGCTCCTCCTATTAATGGTTAGAAATTTCTTCACTCATATTTTACACTTGAATATTATGACTTTTGTCAAAGTGTTGTGTCCTTCTGCTATGTCATAATTTGTAAATGGGAAGGAAAACACGCACACCGGTCTTCAGTCTCTCTCTCTCTCTCTCGCAGTCATCATCAGTTCCTCGAATTAAAGTGCATGAAATGAGTTGCTCATATTTAGGCTTGGTTTATTACATACCTTTGTATTCAGGAATGTTCATACATTATCATTCCCCATTGCACACATGCTGAGGGTACATAAAAACGGCAGAGCAGAGAGCAAACATCAAGTCAACCTCACTTTCCTAAACTGACAATGAATATCCGACTGAGGTAAGTCATGCTAGATGAACTTTTTAAAAAACAGCCATTCAGGCTTGCCTTGTCATTTCGTAATCAGATTATAATTGATTGATTTGGTCAGTCAAAAAGGCAAGTGCAAGTGTAAAGGTAGTAAAAATTGGAAGCGTTTCCTGTTGATAGCGTCCACCCAAAATCAAATCTTAAAAAACTTTAGGACAGCTAGCAAGCCCTAGCTATAAACAAGTAGGTACAATCATTCATGTGCAAATAGAGTACAAGTACAGCTAGCTAACAATATGTCACAATACCTGTACACATCATAATAATATCATAAAGGTACGTATATTTGGCTAAATCTGATGATGATGATGACTGCTACTACTTCTGGGATTTTTTTACATGAATGTAACGCTTCGTTTTTAACGTTTTGTGATTTGAGCTACTGATTTCAACTTATTTATGAGCGGTAGAGTTTATGGTTTTTGAGTAATATATGGAATTTGACGAATATTTATTTGACAATGGAGAAAGCAATGAAATTTTCAAAGTTAGATGACATGGTCGAAAAAGTCAAACGTAAATGTATGGTTCTCTGAAACCCACCATAAAAAGTTTCTACCATTACCAAATGCGGATTGGAATCAGAATAAGCGTAATTTGCGAAAAGCATTTAAACCACGACATCTCAGTAGTGGTCCGTAGGGAAACAGTAGTAATGTCCTTCATATCTTTTGCTACAAATATTTTGACACATACTTGGTCACCAAGCCAAACAACAACCAACCAGATTATTTACTCACTCTGGAATCATTTGAAAGACAAACGCTTTGGTGATGTCAGGAGGAAATTCTGCCTCTCTCTATTCTTTAGCTATAAAAAGATGGTGGTGTGTTACAAAGACAAATATGGTTAACTTGAACAAAGATCACCATCAATTATTTTTACGTGAATATGACTATTCAAACTAATGCATGCAGTCAGCAGACACAAGCTTTTTAAAAAAGAACGAAACGAGAGGTTCACAAGATTCAAAGAAATCCAAGAAATTCACAACAAATGAAGTAGAAACAGTGTGCTTTGTGTCAAAATGCACAATTGTAATTCATAGAAGTAGAATAGAATATCAAGTGCATATATAGAGAGTTCAGTGTGAGGAGTAAAACGGAGAAAGAAAATCCTCTTATCCAACTGGGCACTCTGTACAGTATACCTACAGGTATACATGCATATATACATAGTATTTGAAACTTTTTGGTTAATTCTGATCCATCAATCTGTTTCCATAAGACATGCTACATGATTGTGAGCTTTTACAGCTCAAGCACTATGTTAACCCTTCCAAACATAAAATATCACTTTTATGAACTTTACTAAAAAGGAAAAATGTCTAGTCATCTGCATCTTACTGCTACAACAGTCGACCAAAGTTACATGCATAGAGCGTTTCTTAAGTGCATCACCGTAAGCAATTGCCATACGAACAAATGGTTCCTACCAACCAATACCTGCTTCTCGTCGCAAACAGTTGTAACTTGATTTTTTCACAAGACAGGCTTTAGGAAGAAGGGACTCGAGTTGTTCCTTTTCTTACGCAGAAATTACATGAGAGGGAGACGTTCTAAGGAGAAAAAATAGTTTGAAACAATAATACTAAACTGCAAGGCTTTTGTCCGCTTCCCATGATGGCCGCTATCGGTTTACAGTTTACACAATCCATGTTTGTAAGCCAGTATTATTATTAAATCTATTAGAGCATAAAATTAGCTGCTATGTGATGTGCACTTACGCTTTCTAGATGCGAAGCAGCACCATGATCACATTTGCGTACGTAAGAGAAACTTATTTTTTCTCAGCATTCCTACCACAAAAGCATGATCATGATGATCGTTTACTGTCTTTCGTTGAATTCTTTTCCTTAACAGGCAGCGAAACAGTTTAGAGAAAGGAACTGGTTCATTTCTGTCCATAGTAGACAAGCACTGTCAGATATGGTAGGCCTGCTGCTCTCTCTACCTGATGATGAGCTTATGGAATGTGAAAAGTTGTTTCCAATGAGCTTGTACCAATCATATATAATAATAATATGTGTTTGTGTGTGTTGTCCGATTTACTTTTACAGATATTTTTGTTTCATCTTCATCACTGAAAAGGGCATATAGAATGAGAATGGGCAAATTTAGTGGCGTGGTGCTCCAGAATAGCTCTTCATTCGACTGACGGAACAACTATTCTGTTTTTGTCTACCTGCTCAAAAGTAATTTTCTACAATGCATGTCTTCTTTGTCGAAACAAGTGGACAAAGGAATTCAGCTTCCATTGTGCGCTCTCTCAAACGCTAATTGAAAAAGTTGTCCCCTATTTCTGCTCTAAACGACTGATGTCGGGAAAAGGACATTTATTTTTAAACGCTGATCATTTATCTGTCTATCTGGAACGTATTATACACAAGGTATCCAACAGATGAAAGTACAACTTCAAAATTCTCCTCGTTTTAGTAATATTTTGTAGGCAAAGCCAGTAAACGAAAACATGACTATTTACGTAGCAGCAATCTATATATGTATATATATATATTCTTTTAATAGGACTGACTGCATGTATCGCCACTTCTTCATTAAATCAAGAAAAAAATGTTCAATTGAAAGGCACTGTTTACAACCTGTCTTTTTCTCTTCTAATCAATGGATAAAAGGAAGAAATTGTACAAGAGCAGCACACGTTTGATTTCTGTCAACATTGCAGAAAAATTTTAACGGAAACAGTAATGATTTTCCATGTTGCATGCTGAGTCAGCATTGCTGACGCTTATCGATCATAATGGGAAAACTCGAACAACAAGTATTCTAAAAACAGCAAGAATATAAATAGATATAGAGGGAAATGGTACGTAATTCGGAATCCCAACAGTCTTAAATAGAGTAATATAAAGGAAATAAAAGGCCTTTGTGACCAACCACTGTTTGATGCAGCTCATATTGACATAAAATAAAATGTGCCTTTAAGAAAGCAGAGATGAATTTCCTAATTACCGTTCGATTAGGTATTTATAACGTCAACATAATGTCATCATATCACACCAAAAATGAAATTACCTTGAACTGAACGTTGAATGTCGTCACTGACAAAATTGAAGCTTATAATGCTTCCGTGTACTCTGTCAATGCTCCCATCACTAAATCATGCCATATGTACATACCCGATCGGTGTTTTTGTCAATTTCCTTTACTCTAAGCAGCTCTTTACCTTTAATTTCCTGTAATTGTTAGGATGTGTGTATTATGCAAGGCTTCATTTTTACCAAAACTTTTTTTATCCCAACTTGTTATTACGACATATGTAGGTATTCATTAAATGCTAAATTATTGCATTAAATAAATATAGCTACAGAGTAGGTGGCTGGCCCTGCAAAGCAAGGAATAAACCGTTCTCTTGAGCCTCGTGTGCCATGTGGATGCAACGCGATGACGCTCCATTTTCCATTTACTGGAGAAGGTAAGACAAAAATAAAGTCGTTACATGAAACGCAATGTTAGATAAGCAGTCCTAGCGAAAAAGACATTCAAAATATATAGCATACTTAATAAATATAGAGTATGCTTGATGCAATGTCCAGTAGTAGGTAGTGGTGGTCATCGCACACGACACACACACATACACCGATTCATGTCCTGTACATAATTATTTAAAGCTACTGTGACCAACTAAATGTTTACCTTCTGAGGCAATTTGATCTAAAAATAACAGTGTGAAATCGTTATTGACGTCAGACTCTGATACATTGGAACGACTTGATTAACTTGATGGATGGAACTAAACGGTGAAGTCAAAACCAATCAATACAAAGCTGGGTACACCTCTGCAACCGAGAACATTGATATAGCTCAATAAATGAAAAGATGAAATCGTGAACAACTGGACTGAGCTGGACGCAATTTTCCTTACCTGTAATAAATACCTTGTGCGAAATTTTAAAGCCCTCCTCTAAGCGACTGACTGCTTTCTACTACTCTGCCACAGTATTTTTATCGTCTCCGTCAGTTTTTCGGGAGAGCTCAGTAACGTAGCCAAAGTATCGATGCAATACATCCAACTCTCTCCTTTGTTCAAGTCATTATTATAGCATTATTGTTCCTCTTGTTGTTATTGTATCTATGATAATTCTGATTTTCCCCAAGCCAGCATAAAATCTGAGCAAATTTCGCGCATATACCTACCTTTTGGAAATCAATACTTAATCCAAAAACGCTAACATGTGCACAAAAACTTTGCCATGGACTGGCTACAAGGAAGCTCTGCCTGTGAACATGGGCATGGGAAAAGTAAAATCTTGAAAAACGGACTGGTTGTGTCTTATTTCTTTCCCTGGGTAATCCCGAGAAAGCGGTATAGACAGGAAGGAACTGGCTGGAAGAGGAACACTCACGCATCCAAAGAAAAAAGGAAATATGTACAAGTTGTTACGTGCTTTCCTATGCTTTTTCGTCGTGACGCTCGCTGGATACACAGTGACGTGACGTACATCAGCACGTACGTGTGTGTGTACACTTTATTTAGATCACATAATATGAGTGTAAGATAAAATTGAGAGCCATAATGTACCAAAAGTGATATTAGCAAGTAAACGATGAAATGAGAGTGCTTGCCGAAGAGAGAAAGTAAAAATGATGGAGAATTACTTTTTTGTGTGTGGCTGTTGCAAAATTGTATATGTACTTCTTTCACTTTATTTTGTATGCTCAGAAGGGATTTTTTTTGCTAGGTTGGTTGTAGGCACATGTTTCTCTCTACCGTGTTTTTAATCATTAGCGAGATTAGGAAAAAAATAAAAGTAAAACGAGATGGTTTTTTCTGTGTTCATAAAGTTTTTATGCTACTCTTTGTTTCCCTCGAGTATCTATAAAGTAAATATATGTAATGGTAAATCAATACAGCCCCACGTGTCAGTTTATCAACAGCACAAAAAAACAGCAACAGTGAGCAAAGTTAAATTTATGGCAAGAAAATAACATGCATTATCATCATCATTATACTACAAGAAACGATGAGTTTAAAATTCCTAATTTTTATTCGGGACTTAATCGGTATAAAAGCTGTTCACACAGTAGCCCTGGTGGCATTGCTACATTGATGCAAAGCTGGTACGGGAAAGTTGCCTGTTGCTGTTGGGATAGTCAGAATGGACTGTCCCCAAGGGAACATTTCAAATAGAAGAAAGCTGTTATGCCCTCGTTACTCTAGAGAGTGTATTGAAAAGGGAACATGTTTTATTTTTAGGACAAGACAATTTTTTCTCACTCATGCGTACGCAAATTATTCAGGAAAAATGTATGCTTCAGATCGAGAACTGCATAATATGATGACATGAACAGGCAAATAGTAGATAGAAAAAACGTTCTCGTTCTATACTTTGTTGTCGATTATTTCCACTGGTGAAAACAATGTGAAGTGCTACCAAATTTATTGCAAAGATTGAAAGTATGAGGAAGGGAAATGATGAACGGACATATGTTGGGAAAGTTCAATTGGCGAGCATGTGTCGGGTTTTCATTTTTAGGCTTTCTCATCAACTGTTACCGTTTTTTATTCTAAATAAAATAAAATAACTTGAATGCTGTTTACAACATAACTCGGTTGGCTTGTTGCATTGAATGTGATGTGCAAATGGAAAGGAGGTTGCCAAAATGATGCGTGAAATTTTATTAGAAAAAATTGACGGCAATAGAATTATTTATAATTTACACATGCTACGCTCATGCTGTAATACTTCAATGTAAGTATTATGTAATTTTAAATGGACAATTAACTTTTTTGTTAACAGCTTTCAAATATTATTTGCCATTTTAGAAGCTGCCATATTCTATTGTTATTAAGCAAGAAAATGCATGAATTTATAGTTGTTGGGACAGAGAACAGCGCAGATATTAGTGCACTATTGATGGAGGTTACGTTTGAGCAAATATGGACGTTGAACAATTGGACGTATGCATAAAAGAGTCATCAATGCTCAAACTGAAAGGGATTTGCTTCGAAACAACATTTCTGTAAAGTATCTGTGAAACTAGATGAGCATGAAATAGATACCAGTCGGATAAATCACTCATACTCCTTCACTCTATTTTGGCATGCTAATTCACACTCATGTGTATATACATATATGTATGTAGTTGTGAAAAGTAAATCACACTCTCCAATGAGAAATGAGGAATTCGACTTGCGTTTGATTTTTGTGCATATCTATATTCACAACCTAAAATTCCTAAACATAAAAAATATTGTAAGCAGGGATAATCGACTCAATTGTTAGACTTGATAGCACACGCCTGATCAGAGAGCAACGTTTACAACGATTTATCATGGACATTTGACCAGCTAGTGAGTAAATATAATAATAATAACAATGATAATAAAAAGTTAATCCTTTTCTTTTCACGGCTGATCACTCCATGGCAAATTAGAGAATTTCATGGTCACATATGCCTAATGGCTTGTCAGAATGATGAACACAAGTTTACGATTTCAGTGTTTGTTGTTGCTTAATAATGTCTGGGCATTCATTTACAATACAGGTGCCTATAAATGAGTTTGTTGATGCGAGTCTCGTGTTGCCCATAAGAAATCGATTTGCTGTGGTTAGAGAATGGAATGGATGGAACTTTCTGTAAACCTGTGTAGTCTGCACTTTTGCACCGACCGATATTATAACTGTAGTGTTTGCTATAGGAATGTAGCTTTGCTCGAGAAATAGATAAACTAAACCAATGCCAAAGTTTCCAGGTGTTGTTAAGCCTATATGTAGGCATGTATGTAGGCATTCTCTTTTTCCAAAGCATCAATATTGTACAGATACTGATAAAACGCATGGCTTTGTACAATCCTGTTTAAAAAGACATCAAATCAGCGCAACGCAAATGGTCCCTTAAGCACATTGCCTTTTCGAGTGCAGATGCAGAGGATATATCACAAAATGTTCTTGTTCATACCTCTTGCCTCGTCACTCTTTAGGAGGAGCAAGGATCAAGAAATGTGACATTCTTGGGACCGTATTTTTTGGGACAATGACAAAGATGATTGATATCCATAGAGATTAGTGCGTATATATATTATATGCTTACGTTTCACAATATATCAGACTTGAAATTGCCTTGTTGAGTTCAGTAAATCTTTACTTTAAGTTATGCAAACACCATTTGTGCCTGAAATGGAAAACGCTTCATCATCTTTATCTAACACAATTAATTAATATTTCTCATACAACTTATTCGAAAGATTAGCGTAACAAATGTTGTGACTTTTGGGAAGGAAGTGCCAAAAGAAATGAAATTAGCTAAATACACAATATATCTCAAAGATCGGCGTTGTCTTTGTCTTCTCTTGTAAAGTTTATTGAGTTGGTATAAAAAAGTGCACCAAAAGTGCAATAAGACAAAAGAGATGAGAGACAAAGTTGAAAACGACGACAAAGTCATCATTACGATTATGTGCACATATGTATATGCGAGCGAACCATCATCACACGAAAATATTATGGGATTCTATAAGGCACACATGGATATGTTTAATATAATGTTGCATTCTAATACAAACGTGAGTAAATTCTTATTCCTGATAAATGGCTAGGACAGAGAGATGCATTGAACCAACATAACGTTTAAAGAGAAAAAAACGAGCAATAAGAGAATCAAGGCATTTTTTTCTTTTAAAAAGGCGTTGTCTTCTGTAAGACCCAACAAGAAAAATCAGATAGGTTTGAGTACACCCCTCTTCTCTCTTAAAGAGAAAGAAAGAAAAAAACGCCCTATCACCTTTCTAATAATGAAGTCACCCTTGTTTTTTTCTACCATCGCAGAGATCTCTTTTTAAGAAATCTTCGCAAGTACAGATTCGAGCGGAGAAGATTCTCTTCTTGCCATGTACTGTGTATCCACACGACGTACGCTCTTCTTGTACACCTTATGGCAGTATCCGCACCAGAGGTAAAACTTGGTTTCAGAGAGATAATCGTAATATACATATTTACTGACCAACTCATTCTTAATTTATTTTGCCGTATGGTGACTGAATTCAGCTAATTTGTCGTTTGACAACGATCCACAAGCATTTGATGTGTCTCATTGGGTTCGTCGCCTTGAAAATCATATCATTACATTAACACCATTTCAGTTTGTCATCGATTTCCCCGTTGAAAACTTTATAATTTCACAATATCGTTCACATCATCACGCTCGGATGCATTGACCGTTCTTGTTGATGCTGAGGACTGTGCTCTGTGATCTGCGTGTGATCTTTTCTATGCAATGCATGTCCTGAACAACTGACAAGTTCAGCACGTAAAGCACAACCACCGCATGCCATACTAAACTTGCTTTAAATTTAATGTGTACTCATCCATCCGTGGCATCAAGGAAGGATGATCTTAAGATGATGCTCGCTGTAAATAGTACAACAGCATCATCATATACACATTTGGTCTTAACAGAGATGCATAAGTCGTATAAAAATATACCTATAAGACATTTTTTTTATCTTGTGCACATTTTTTTGGCCATTTCCTTACTCTCCTTTCTGCCTAAAATAAAACAAAAATCGTTTTTAACAATGATATAAATTAATACCTATGTAAAGTCATTACACTAAAGCGGCGACGATACACATAACATTATAATACATACATTTACAGCTTTCAGGTGAACTTGAGATTCGACTTGGGAATTACCTTCGATTGTGAGCAGGTTGGTACACTTCATCTGCTCCTCCGCCTGTTGCATCTAATAAATATTGACGGGTAAAAAGGGTCCCTGGCAGCGATAATTTTCTTTAAAAAATCTTGCTGAAAGATTAATGGATACGCAATACACATTCCTTCAATGAGTGCGCCGATATTATGCGCCCTGGTACGCTATCTCAGCTTTTAAATTTCTGGAATTCTCTCAATTTCTGCTCTGTATTTTTATTTCTGCTCAATAATTCGGGGAACGGTACCGACCGACATTTTATGGGTTGCGATCATGTCATTATCATCGACACACCACAATTGACAATATACGATGGGATCATTATATCTCTTATGCAATGAATCTATGACTTCTAGAGGAGAAATGCGAACCCATTTTGATCCCAAAAAAAGCTGGTGAAAAAATGATATAAATATGCCAAAAGATGTGCACGTAGATGGCAAGCTTAAATAGTTTGCAAGACTATAACATCTTCTCCGTCATCATCGCTGTTGTTATTAAGAGTAATGACGAAGCTAATGGTGAATATGTATTTTCCACTTTGTGTGCTCCTTTTCTGCCACTTGCACTTCCATCCAATTCATTCCCTCAGAACACACAGAAGCGGAGTAAAAATGTGCGAAAAGATGACACGGTGACTCTGTGTGTAATGTTTATAGCAATGCTACCGTCGTATGTAATGTAGTAACATCCAAAGCAATTGTCGATGTGACTGACTGAAAAACAACTTACCTTCTCGACGTCCTCTCCTTCTCCTTGGTAGTAATATGCTCCTTTTAAACCCATCATATCGTATTCAGGACTTATGGCAATGACGGATCCGTTGTGCGTAGAAGACGAGCGCAATATTGAATCTTTTAAGTGTGTGTGGGTGCTAAAAGTGTAAATGGGGATTTTTAGCTGAGCGTGCATAATATTATTATGGTCAATGGATGGAGTAATAAAACCCGCTCTTTCATAAAGAATGTTTATTATGCGCGTATGTGCAAGTGCTACCAACCACCATAATATTCACATTGTATGCCATGAATGCAATGATAATATGGCGCAAATGAAAGGAAATGATGCGAGAGCAACATATCGCCTGTCAATTCTCCCTTCTTTTTCATGCGTTGGCCAATTCTTGTAAATATGTTATAAGTACGTCATAGTTGTAAATATGACTACAGGGAAAATGCCTTTTTGACGACAACGTCTTTCTTACCAAGTTTTCTCTCTCTCTCTCTCATGTTTCAATGAATACGAAGCCGTTCAAAAGCCAATCTAAATTCCGTTTTTTTTTGCGTATTCGACGTGACTGTCAAAAACGGTTATTGAAACACAAACACATTTCCTAATAATAATTTGATATATTTTCTACAGCGAGCTATTTTTGCATGAATTTTCCGGAATAGAAATAGAACGATGACGACGGGTGCATGACATGTACAATGTTGTGAGCATACTTTTTTCCAGGAATGCCGTGATAATATGACTTTTTCGCACTTTTACTCCAGTCACGAATCTACATATATGCACTCTTCCCGCGAGGATCCGCATTTTATGAGTAAAGAAATAAAGAATAAAGCTGGACAATTTGGCAAATATGTTATGCTTTTCTTTTAATTTTGATTTGAGATATATTCATGTATAATAATAATTATAATTATATTGTGACACAGGCTTTCACATTTTGTCATAGACAAAAAACAGACAATACGAATATATATTTATATATATGTATGTATATATGTTGTAGTATGTATATATATATAAGTACGTAATAATATATTATGTTTTCTTAGGACTTCACATATATTTTAACATTATTCTTTTACAAACACAATACCATTTCCTCTACTGATTTCACTGGACTTTGTATCATGACTTTTGATGTGTGTGCTGTAGTGTGTGCGTGTAAGTATAAAGTATGTAGTATTCACTTTCTTCTTCTTCCGTTTCATCTCTCTGTACTTTCTTTTTTAATGAACAACATTGTTTGTCATCATTTTATGTAGATATATAAGTACCACGTTTATTTTTAAAGCAATAGTAGCGGTAGAAATACGTAGAATGTAAAAATCGTGCAAGGTTTTTTTGTGTAGTACTGCCTACATAAAAAATCATCTGAAGCAAACTTCACACATTGAGTCCAGTATAGTGCACATGGATCTTACATAAGAGTAATAATAGTAATAATAATATCGTGTACAACAATGGTTTGGTAATAATATGCAAAGGCGGACCAAAAAAAACTTCCATAGCAACATCCCACGTTCATATTTTTTTCACTTTTTACAGGTGGCAGATTTGTTACAATTTACCTGAAAAATATTACACGACACTTCAAACAGTAGTAGTAGTAATAATATTAATATCTACCTTCTTAGCATCTAAAAGTACCAACCGAACCGAACCTGTTACATAGCGAAAATAATCTGCATTGTCAGCTTTCTTCTCAATGTTTACCGACGTAATAATAATATTATTAAATAATAGTACATAATAATAATAATAATTAATATAATAATAGCGGAACTGTAATATGATACATTAATACGATGATATACACGCTTTTATACTAAAATATTAACGGTATTAATAAGTAGTATGTCATAATGTACATTGTACAAATTAAGGTTGTTTGCGCCTGACGTTTGTGTGTTTTTAAAACAATACTAATTACGTTTGTTTTATACAAAACAGTTATGCATGATAAGTTTTTAAAAAGGATTGTTACCAGGAAATAATAAAAAATTAATCAGTCAGTGGGAACAATCATAATTAAAGCTTTGTTGAAAACCTAAAAATGAATATATAACTAACTTAAATGAGAAGTAACTTATAAGTATGTTTGTTTAGCCTTAAATGATGTGAACGATAAAGCTTTTTTTTTTCAAAGTAATGATAAATCATTAGTACGTCATACTTACACCTAGACAATAAAAATTTGTTAACGAGCGCGATTAAAACCTAACGCTAGATAATATATAACTGAAAGAAAAAAAAGCACAAAACTTTTGCATTTTTTACGAGATAATAATATCATTTATCAAAAAATACTCTTGTGATCATCATCAATATTTAATAATAATAATGATACTAATAATAGTCAATAATAACAATTAATACTAGTTGAGTACCGTGGTATTTATTATGGCAGATTCGAAGCAACCTCAATAATAAGAATAATAATCATAATAATAATAAGTTACGTATTTACGTACGAAGGTATGCACCATAGCGATTTCAAAAAAACAGTGTAATTAGTAAATGTTGCAGTGTTAGATGCGCACCCAATGAACTATGAACCTACTAATAAAAATAAAAATAATACTAAAATTGTGTGTGAAGCACATGGCTCATTAAATACAATTACTCCCTCGCATCTTCTACCTAAAACGGTCTAAAAAATGCTACTGGGAAGAGCACCTGTTGTGTTCTCTCCTACTTTCCATTATTTTCCAGCTTTTCCTGTGAACCGAGGGAAATGGTTACAACAACACAAATAAGATATTATTTAAAAAGCGAAAAGTGTAGCGCTGCTGGTTAATATTTTTTTTGTAACAATGTACTGGTAGACGTAGTAGTAATATACGGAGTGAGCTAATAAGTTACTACATAATGATAAATATATAGTGTACTGCGGGTAATATAATAATAATAATACGACAACAATAGCATAGCGATAATAATAATTATATATATCTAGCGGTGTGTGTGCTACATTTTTCGGTAGTCCGTTTGACCTAAGATATATAACTAGTAAAGCTTTTGCGTGTACTGCACTAAATATAGTGATTGATGTGAGTGAACTGAAGTGTGACTGTGTTACGTGTAGAACTGGATGATGGTGGTGGTGATGGTCAGCGAAAGTAAAATCATCATGACGATGGTGGAAACAAAGTTGTTGCATCCTCTCAACAGGACATGACGTATGTCATTCATGTAGCGTAAGTAAGCATGATTTTCACTACTGAATGCTCATTTGTCATTTCATTCAACTTGTGGAACACGTCACGCTACTAAAACTGTTATATACGAGACCTGCATACTTTTTGTGGCTGAATGTGTATTTATGTATCTCTATGGTATTTTATATGGATATCATGATAGAATGATGAATGCAGGTTTGGTATTGATTTGTAATATTTTTGTGACGGGCACTATGAGCACCAGTATTTGTATCAAAAGCTTTCCAAAATATTATGCTCTCCTGTTTCTCTCACTTTTACCACTCTCCCCGTTACAACAACGACATGCAGTAGTATTATATAAGTAATAGATTATCATATAGTATGAATGAGTATGAATGAATACAAGTCTAACTTTTACTGGCATAGTTATTTCATGAAACTAGGCTTCCTCTAGAAAATTCTGATAGAAATATATTAAGTCATATCTCTCCTTTTTGTTTAGTAATTGTTACTAAATGTTTCTCAATCATAAAGTAGTAACTATATAATAGACAAGTTAGAACCGTGGTAACGTGCGTAGGTGCAAGCACATAAATGTGTAGTGGTAAAGTTTTGTTAAAAAGCAGAGACGACACATTTTGCACAAACCACACAAACATTTTAGTAGTTGACTTGCAGCAGAAAACTTTTATGCTGATTGCTGATGATGGTGTGCTCTCGTTTCCCTTTCCCTAAAACCACGGTTTTGCGTAACTAAAAGTGCGATGAACACTGAGAGAAACGCTCGCTACTTGAATGAAAGCACTGTTGACGTGTGCATCACTAATCAACAGCTGCAATATGTTTGACGCAGTCTAACCGGAAAAGTTTTGTATAGTAGTAATATGCATGTTAATTTATTCACATTTATTAGATCATTAATGTAACAACAAATAATTACTCAATGTAATCAATAAGGAATATGAATCACATAATAATAATATATAATTATCATACAGAAATCAGCAAAAAATCTTGAACCTGAGATTCTTTAATTTTCATGAGATGATTGTAGTGATAGTAAATAATCGTTATTAAAAAAATCTTGAAAATATCTCATTGATTGTAAGTGCGTGCATTTAAGTGCAATTACAGACACGGGTGTGCACAAAAAGGATCAGCGTGACGAATCGACCGAACGAACGGATAAAAAAGCGTAAAAGAAGCGTACCTACCCACATGGTGGACGATAATGTGCAAACATGTGTGCAAGTTTTTGTTGATGCGATTGACACTTGAAAACTACCACTAGCCGTATAAAACGTGACGAAGCTAAACCACACGAGATATACATACGAGAAAATGCCTATGCAACATTAATGATATTATGTAAGACGAAATAATATGTGCTTTGTGTGTAGGTGTAATGTTTTTTGTGAGTTGTTGTAGTGGTCACATACTTCAACTTTCTCCAGTTACTACACGCGTGGGTGTATATACTACTACAGTACCTGACCCTCTAAAGTAAATTGTAAATCATTATATGATTACTTTTTTTTATAAAGCTATCCTGTTTACCAACATTTACGAATACCATATAATCAATTCCCTGCTCTCTTGCCAATACCACCATCATCATCATCAGTCAAAATCAGTTACATTTGTTCCAATAGTTCAAAAAGTGGACAGCATTTGTATGTATATCTTTCCAATTATTTTAAAATCTTGCAAACTTTTCTCTCCTTGGTCGTCCCTAACAATTTGGCTAACTCATCATAAAAAAGAGAAATGGTGCAAATGAATTTATCTCTTGTTTTTGCTCTTTTCACTCGAACCTAAATGAAAAGTAAGGTCGGTCTTTTCAATACGACTACCCAAGAAATTTTTACAACTTTGACACGTAACAATCTATGGTACTTCCTCTCTCCTACCACCACATATCCCCTATATTTCATTACGTACTTTTGTTTCGTACTTTTAATAACGGTAGGTACAAGGTACATCGTTGCTCACGTTCCTGTTCCAATGGTCTCTCTGTTCTGTATCCTGTCTCTCTCTCTCTCTCTCACTCAAGCTATTATAGTAATGCATTCCTATACAGTGCTGCTCCTTAAACTTTTTTCTTTGCTCCTAACAAAAGAAGCTTGTGTGCGCAAAACAGAAGTAGGTGTAATAAAATATAATATTCTACCGTCCTATTGTTTCCATTCATTCATAAAAGCATCAATTTACTACTACTTGCTGCAGTAGTGAAAACACTTCTTTCTATTCACAATTCTCTGATACCAACTCCTTTATTCAGGCATATAATTTTCACGTTCAAGGAGAGGAAGAAGAAGAAGAAGGGGCAAGTTGAAAAATTACTAGCTTTTTAGTCTGTTTTGTGTGATAGTGACATATTAACAAATTCATAGTAATAGTCAAGTAGTAGTATGTAGTAGTGTATGTATTAAATTGGCGATGATGATATCTGAAAAAGGTACATTGAGTATTGTTTTTATTATCTCGACACTAGAAACAACATGAACAGTGAATGATATTTCGTAGTAGTAAGACAATGTAGTAGTATGTATTTTATACAAATTGAAGAAAGCTCATTTTACAGTAAAACACTTTACAAGAGTTTTTACCTTAAAAGGAGTGAGAATAACGTTGAGAAGTGAATAATAATATACTCATTTAGAAAGTTCCAAATGCAAATATGAATATTAGGTAGTTTTGGTGTACGACGATCGTGAATTTGTATCTCTACTTGTTGCAACTTTTGTAGCAAATAGTTTTGCTGATAATCAAACAAAAACAAAATGTTGCTTTGTGATTTGTGATAATAAATGGTTCTCTGTCGCTTCTGTGATATACACAAACTTGTGAGTATGCCATATCCAATATCGAATCTAACGATGAAGGTTTTGTGCACTAGAAAATACTAAAATGTGTAATCATGACATGAACGTTTTTGCCGCACAATCGTCCTTGGGTTTGGACAAAATGGCGGAAGTCCTTTCTCCAATGCCTCCTGTGCTCTTGCCTTTGTCATGGAATAATTATGCTACATCCTTTTTTGTTAAAAGTAGAGCCTAGCCAATATAACACCGAGCAAGCCTAGAGTAAAGTAAAAGTCAGATACGAATACCCCACTAGTAACCAGTGTCCCTCTTTCCTTTACACACACACTTCTTATCCAAGGTAAAGATCAGGTAATTGTAGTAGTAGTAGTAAATAGTAATGAACCTGTTCATCATCATCACCAGCAGCGCATAAATATACATACTTTTTATCTGTATTTTTTTGGCTTGGCTGCTGACAATATGTTATTTTGAACAAATAACATTTAACATGATAAATATTCACATTATTTACGTATGTAATAGCAAAAACGTAACAATAGTTGTAGTAACAATGATTAAAATGTAGTAAATCTTCCTAATGTTATTTTGTAATGGTGATTTGCAGTAATATTAAAATTGTATCAATTGTATCAATTTAATAAATTATCAAGTTTAAACCGGTCATAAAATGTATTATTTTTGTTGTTGATCTACACACTTACTTACGTACTATATACCTACCTTGTCCCATTTAATTTCTTTTATATCAAGAAGTTTCCGAAAGCTATTTTTTATGTAGTTTTGATGTTCTAAAAATTCCGTAGTCAAAATTTCTTATCTCGATCAATACTAAAAAGTTCTCCTACCAACTCACTACTCCACTATTTTTACCCATTCATTTTTTTGAGAAGAGTTTGTTGAATGTCAAGTCAAATTTTATATATAATATGGCATCTTGTTAAATATGCTTTTTCCCTTTCCTTTTTCCTTTTTCTACTTCTTCTTTTGATAGTGTTAACTGTACTATGATTTGCAAGTGAACCTTTTCCAAAGTTAGAAATTTTTGTGCATTATTTCACACCTTCTTCCTCATTCAATTATAATAATATCATTTTCTCTAGTTGATATATAACTATCGTAGTATAATTATAATGATAATAATAGTACTAATATATTTATTATATATATTATGTATATATAATATATATGTATTTGTAAACATGTAGAGATTCATTGAAAAATTGAAAATATATTTCACAGACTTACGAAAAATTTCACTCACGAATACAGCGATGAACGAATGTTTGTTTCTTATCGAACGAACGAACGACGACGAGAAGATAAAAAGACAGCAAACAGCGTAATGATTTGGTAGTAGACGACACGACACGAGAATGAGACGGCGGCGACAACAACGATGAAGAAGAAGAAATCTTACAAGAACATCGATATTATAGACAGATATATATATAGAGTGCAAGTGCAACGGACTTCACACAGTCAGTGTAGTATAATGTGTAGAGTAGTAGAGAGATTAAAAGTAATGAAAAGAGGAAACTACTATTTTTTTACCTAGACGACGACTCTATATATGCAGATTATTATAATGAGTTTAGTAAAACTATATATGTTGTGGCTAATAATAACGAACGAGTTTTACGAATAGCTAAAAATAATGACTGAAACACAATGAATTTGTTACTTTGTTAGTAGTAGTTTTTTTGTATTGTGCTTCAAGTACTTTTTTTTGGAAGTTCTGTTTGAAGTTCCACCTGAGAAAGAAGACGTGGATAAAAAGTCAGGAATATATGTATATATGTATGTAATGGTATATTTCAGTTAGTTCTTCCACGTTCCTCTCTCGGTTGCCAGAGTTGTAAGTATATATGTATATATACCGCTAATAATAATAATCATAGTAATAATGATATATACCGATTAGCCTACTACATTTAACAAATTACAGCGACAGTGGTCACGTTGTTGAATGATACACATTTTATATATATCCCTAGAGTATATGTGATATTTTGTGTGACGACGTTATTTGCTAATCTGCTATTAAAAGTAGTAATGATCATGATTTGTTATATATATATCCTAAAATAAGCTGATTTCTTTGTTTGTTCGCTGGCATTTCACCATCAAGTTTTCAAAATAAAATTGACCCTGTACTGCTTTACTGAGAGAAGTGTTGATGATATCCGACGTAATAATATTATTATGACAATCTAGTAATAGTAATCATAGTTTTTTTTATGTTTTTGATTTTGATGTTACTTTTTCTTTCTTTCATTTGTTGTGTGTAGGGAAGAATGACAACATTAGTATAATCACGAGCGACTAATTTAGGAGCACCTTGTTTCTTCTGCTAGCTTTTTTTCTTTTTGGTTCATCTATTACATTAGTGGAAATGAATCACAGACCCGTTGTCACGATGGGGAGGTCCTCAGAGGTAATCGTGTGGGGCAGGGATGACTGAGCGAGACGCTGCTGCTGTTGTTGAGACGCGGAGCCTCCCATGTGGTGAAGCGGATGTTGAGGCGTCGTTTGTTGCTGTTGCTGAGGACTCGTCAGCATATGAACAGGCGTGACACTACTGCTACCGCTAACTGAACTTGACGCAGAAGCCGCCGCTGCACTGGAACTACTGGTGATGGTACTGCTAGGACCGGATGCATTGCTCGCCGAACTCTTTTCACGACGTGTTCTTAACTTGGTGTGAACTTTTGCATGCCTCTTTTTCTCGTCGGAACGAGCAAATTTGCGACCGCACGTATCACAAGAGAATGGCTTTTCTCCGGTATGAGTTCGAACATGAGTGGTGAGATGATCAGATCTGGAGAAACTTCTCATGCAGATTCGGCATTGAAATGGTTTTTGGCCAGTATGAATTCGAATGTGTCTTGTGAGTTCATCAGATCTACTGAAACGTCTGTCACAACCTTCTACCGGGCAAGCATATGGCCTTTCATGAACTGGCGTTTTACTAGGGCGATTAGGGTAACGACGAGGTTTTACTGGAACGAGACGAAGGGGACCGGCCTGCTGAGAAAATTCAGGCAGGACCTTTACAAAGAAAAGAAAAGAGCATATGCGCCATTTTAAATATTGTCCTTTCATTTCAGATTGCAATTTTTAGTTAAGCAAGCCTACTATCATCAATGATTACAAGCCCTTAGTCCCCGACAAGCTCCATGAAATAAGCAAGTAGTTGATTAGCTTAATGACTATATAGAGTATAATTGTACGTACCTGAGATAAAATTTCGTGGCCTTTAGAAGTGCTTGGGTTGTACTCGGCAAGTCCAACCGAAGCCGGTCCTCCGGCATCCTGAGTACTTGAGGTTTCTACTGATGGGGGACCACCAGTACAAAAGTCTGAGAATGGTTCTTGTTTTGGTATGACTGGCAATTGATCCTGAGACGTCTGTTCAAACTCTGGGGTGGCCCACGGATGGTATTTGGTTTGAGACTGTTGCTGTTGTTGCTGCTGCTGCTGCTGCTGTTGTTGCTGTTGCTGGGGAGGTTGTGGTGGCGGTTGTTGGGGTTGCGGAGGTGGTGGCTGTCGAAGTGGATCTTCAGTCAGGATGTACGGGTCAAAATTAAACTCCGAATGGGAACTGAACTGTGACGCACCGGCGGATTGAGGATCACTGGAAAAAGAAAGTTGCTGTGGTTGAGATGTCGGCGTAAGGATCCCAAATAGGGGACCGTAGAACGATCTGTCCGGGGAAGGAAGAATCCAGTTAATTCCAGCGGTCGGTGACCCAGCCGACTGAGGTAACGGTGTGTTCAAGGATGACTGTTGAGTTACAGTTGGCATTGTTACTCTTAATCGTTGCTGGGGATGCTGGTGTTGGGGTTGGTGATGATGAGGATGCTGTTGTTGAGACTGCTGCTGCTGTTGCTGCTGAGCCTCATCCATGGGCTGGTGATGGGAAGGGTGTGAAGGAAACATTTTTGGACTACTTGGTGGACTCGACGCTGGACTGCTATTTTGCGAGGAAAGTGTCAGGTCCGAATCCAAAGATCCTATTTTTCACAGGGAAAGCCATAAAAAATGCACATTAGAACATGATTGAATAGTTTTAATCATCGATCCATGAAAGCAAGCAAGCAAATTGTTAGAAAGCTTCTCTGACATTTGACACGAGCCCATTCATTCATTGACGAAGAAAGTCTATTCATAAAAATGCTGTTGTTCATATTCATTCATACATGACATTCCTGCATCGTCATGTATGTTAGAGGCATTCAACACTTCATCTTCCTGTTTTTTACGTGGTAATAACAATAAAGTCAAAAGAGTGCCAGAAAGTATAAATGGTTTAGCCACTCGACTGGCAATCGTAATGCTAGAAATTATGCAACATAATGTATGACAAAGATTGCAGCAGACAGACACAATATATACCAAGTTTATATTGCATTGCTCATTTTTTGACGTTGTTATTGTAAAGTAGGGTGAGTAAAGAGCAGTTGGAGATGATGATGAGGATGATGGGATCACTGACGACGGCAGTTAAAATAGGTACATTTGTATGTACAAGCAAACATATGCATAAACATATATACTGATGATGATGATACACGAATCGAATGGGAATGTTAGCTGTGTAGCTGGATGACCATTAACCAGCACTAACAAGAGATTTTTTTTTGTTCAGAAGACCATCTCATGCAATATGATTATTAGCACATTAGCATATGATTGAATCATCAGGTTGTTTAGCGTGAGTCCAGCAGTGAAGTGAGGCGAAACAAAATAGTGGACAAGAGGCAAAAAAATATACCTTTCAAGACGAGACAAATCACCACAAATATATGTGTATATATGAAATCGCGAATGAGTAGAAAGAGAATCTAATCATAACCATCAAAAGTTCTGCTTGTTTATGTTTCACACAACTTGATTTTGCTTTGTTACGTATGCATGTACATGCTTTTGTCGTGTCTTCGTCGTGTGTGTTGCATATTATTCTACTATTATTATTATTAAAGCTATTATTATTATTATTGCCATTGCAATAATAATGCATGGAATCTGTACGCTGAATGAAATGAACAAAAGTGTCAGTCTCTGTCTGAGTGCGAAGAGCTTACGTTTTCTGGCTTGTTAGTAGCTGACATGAGGTTCATTGTGAAGATGACGAGATTATGAGATGATGATGATGTGATATTCATCTCCGTCTCCTCGTCTCTCTCTCTCTTTATTCAACCTTGGCCCAGCACAGTACAAATTACACGGCTCACAAAAGATGCGTTTTGTGTCCCAGCTCCTATAATACGCATTTACGTGGAAGGTGTTTTAGAACACAGTTGTCATGTCGGTAAACAAAATATTATGCTTTCCGTGTACAAGTGCTAAAGAACATCATCATCAAGACTTGGAGAGAGATAAGTGAAATAATATATGGCATCATTTTTATTTCCAATACTTTCTGGGTGCTCATGTCATAACTCACTCTCGTGATGTATGCCAACTGAAGGAAGGATGTGCCGGTGTGTCGTTTTTGTCCAGATATTACGTTGGCCGGAATCAGTGCATGCATGTGTGTGTGCAATTTGGCTTTTTGATTGATTTTATTTGAGCTTAATGTATGGACAAATAGATTTGCGTTAACGTTTCTTTTGTTGCCACTTGAGCAATGACCAAGCGATTAAATGGTGTGAGGAGTTGTTGACTTGATTAGGTGTGCCAGCGACAAAAAAAACAATATGCTTCTAGTTATGCATTCAGTCGTTGAAATTTTTGGAACATTTTTATAGTGCTATAAATCCCAAAGATCTAAGCTATGGTAGTGTTAAATTTACGCTGGTCCTTTCTTTTGTAAAATTCTGACGAGGTATATGTAGTATGTACAATAAACAGATATATATATATTGATATAGCCGCAATATAATGCATAACCTGGAAGATATGTTTAATCGAGCACCGTCATATCAGCAACTATAGTTCACTTACTCATGATGATGACGTTACCTCTTCCTTTACATCGTGCATGATTTTTTTCTTATTTATTCTCTTTGTTTGGATAGTGTAAGCGCGTATAAAAAGGATATATATATTAGAGAAATGTGTATATGAATATATTTAGTTGGTGTTTTGCTTTCCATATGGTTACATTGCCATTTCCATGTGTGTTGTACTAGTGAATACCAGAGAACCACTTTTTCCGTCTTTACTTGACTCGAATGTGTAATTTCGGCAATGCACACGAACGGTATTTGCTCGTCCGCTCGTCTTCTCGTTTTTTGGAACCAACAACGAGTTATGCTACATAGCTGCTTAACAACACCGAAATCCGGAGCCTCGTTATTCTCCTATCGTTTCCGAATGTCTCGTGTTCACAACTGTACGGGAGATGGGTGAACATGGCTCCGGCCTCATTCCCTCTATCTGGCCACCCGAATACCTGGCATCCACACTACGTGTATGGGTACCATGATAAGACCTTTAGGGCCTTGACACTGGGCACATAACCCTAAATTTGAGTACCATCGTATGGGGTAGGTTGTACTCCATATTTACACAATAATACGGACTACCAGCAGCATACTTTGACCCCAACTCTGGGTATGCTGGTATCATGAAGGCAGGTGGTTTGTTTTTCCGTTCCCAGACACCCATGTCCCGTACAGTTATCCTTGTGTCTCGACTAAATGTATGGACTGGACGGTTGCACATTTTACTTGTATGTATGGTAAACGCTTCAATACGTCAGCATGGTTTTTTTGAAATCTTACTATACAATTATGTATGATTATATGGCAATTCTAGCGTGCTATGTATATCTGCTTACATTTCACAAAATGCTATATAGGACATGATTACGTGCTTTTTATGTAGAACTATTTCGCTCTTACTCTTTTTACCGGAAACCCGCTTGCCGAATCTTTTTTTTTTGCAAGTGACGATGGAACTAGTACGTTGTAGTCATACATATACTACAATCTTGTAGATAAATTGTTTTTTATCTGTCTCAGGTATTGCATGATATCTAGTACTAACATTCATGTTGCGAAAGCTTTTCACTTTTGGCTTTGTCGTTATGCATGTCCGTGGATCTGCAACTTGGCTACGAACCTCTAACATTTTGGCTTTGGAAGTTAATAATGTTAACATTTACATAATTTGATTACAAACAAAAAACCATGTTCCATTTTATAATATTTTGAAGCCGCGGTTTAGGTTGTAAACTTTAGTAAGTAATTGTTTGATTGTTTGATGGTTTACAATACTATTCAATGGCGAGTAATTTTCCTTTCAAAAGTTTTTCTTTCGCCTCTATTATACAACTGCATGAAAAGGGGCCAATACTGGGTAATGCCAACTCTCTACATATTGGACAAACTTTTTTTTTATGAAAAATGACACTGGCGAAAGCTGTTGCAAGTGAAATGAGTGTATATAGCCAAAACGTAGTTAAAAAACATGACGCGTAGCAGTACATTATGAAGCAGCGGGTTACGTTATGGCCTTTGAGATATAAATTGCAAAGGTGATGAAACACGGAAAAAATCGAAATATGCGTAAACAAGTTATTGTGATGTTATTTAATGAGGAGTTAAGAAGGGCACATAACTACTTTTCACACAATTCTAATTTCACGAACGTGTTGCATTCTTTAGCGTGGAAATGAGATTATCCATCCAACTGCAAGTCTTGTATATATACATACCTATGTACATATATAGCTTCTCCTTTCTCGAAAGAAAGGCTCAGTCTTAGCATTGCAGTAGTGGAGGATTCACAAAACAAGAGTGTGAGATGAGATGTGCTATAATGATGATGATGATACCGACATGTGCTATGATGGTATTCAAGATATAGAGAGGAAAGTACATGCTTGAAGTGATGTTCTTTCTCAATGCTAGAGCATGGATGTTTATTTTACACGAAAGCGCAACGGAGCCACGGAGCTATCCAGTCTGTGCCTTTTTTATGTGAAAACATACATGTAATGTGAGCACTTGCTTGTTGCTTGCCTGCTTGCACGTCCATGTATACCGTACCGACTCTGGGTAATATGTAAGCATGCATTGGCCGCCCACGCGATTTTCGGCATGAGGCATGCCTGAAAATAGAAAACCCGTGTTTACTACATGAACTGTGTACTAGGAGCATTAGGTGATCGTGACGTCAAAATGCATAAATGTCTGTTTTGCATCCAATTTTCAACTTGATACGAAAATGTGTAAACATGTGCCCCTTAAAAACGTGTGCGACTTTCCCGGTTTTTCGACTGCTCTCACTCATATAGAGCAAAGATATTTACACCTTAGGAGAGGGAAAGGCCTTCATGGTTGACTTTTCTCCTTTCACGCTAATTACAAATTATATGACAATTATAGAAGGATGCCATGTGACGGAGGACATGATGTATGCAAAAATAATAAGTTTATTAATATTCATGTTTGAGAAATGCCAGATTTTGTTGTAAGCACATACCACTGCAAACAAAGCCAGCATATCAATAGTAATGATAATGTTATGGAAAGTTGAAATGTTTGACTTACCAATTGGTGGGGGATCTAGAAGGGGCACAGTAGTGCCAAAGAAGCTAGCTCCTTCTGCAGCCGTCACTGGAGTATTAAGACTGTCGTCGATTTTGTCAAACTGACCCTCACTGGGTTGATGATGAGCAGACTTCTCAGTGCTGGATTTTTCAATGGATGACAACGATGATGGAGATACGGAAGTGGGTAGTTTTGGAGGACAGAAGATATCCCTTCTACTGGAAAGTGTAGGTGAAGACGGTGGAGAAGTGGCCGTCGGCGGTGAAAAACACAGAAGACTTAATGAAACACAAGGTAACACCCGGGACTTTTTCCTCTCGGGGACCTCCGGGTTAGATCCCGGGCTGGGGAAGTGACACAATGTCAACACGGGGTCTTCGATCATTCTCATATTGGACAACTTCTCTTCCTCTGTTCTTGAAGACGACTCCGACTCTGCTGAAGACAGAGAAATTGTAACGTCAACCGGACTCACCGGTGAACTTTTTGATGGCAATGGCTTATCCACAGTTATATATAGCCCTGCCTATACCCCTACATCTAATGTTATAGTCTCAGCTAGAAGAAAATCGCGACAGATTTTGTATGCACGTTGTTTCTCTCTGATTTCTTTCTCTTTTCAGTTTCTTTTCTCCTCTTCTAATATGTACAATTACCAAAGGTATCACTTCAACTGAACTGAAGCATTAACAATACAAGTATGTATTTATATTTATCGGAAATATGCGAATCCCTAATTTATTTGTACAGAAGAGGAGAGATTTGTTTTCAGTTAATAATCGGAGCACCTTGTCAAATAGTCAACGAACAATAATATAGTACCAACTTTAATGTCTTAACAATCAACAGATATCTTTGTAATCGTAATCATTACGTGTTTGTCCATGATTTAGCACGCTTGTGTAGGAATGATACATGAACAACGACGATGACGATAAGATCACCACGGAGCACCTTCTGGATGCTTGCTGTTTGTTTTCTTGTCTTCTTGACACCACCGCACGATTCTAGTGATGATTCCTGCTGTCAGAATACTCGCCAGTTTCAAATTTCCCCTATCGATTTGTTAATATGGAAGGAGAAATGCTAAGATGAGGACGACGACGAGGACGATGAATACACAAAAAAGTGATATTTTGTAACGATGTGACTTTTTCTGGACAACGTGTTTCTTTTTTCTATAATTTCCCCCACTTGTTTGTGTGTGAAAGTTGCTCAAAAATATTTGTTACAGCCAAAGTAGCTAGCGAATGTGCTTCAATTTAAATGTATATCAGGATATTTAAAGAGTGTTGTATAAATGTGCGTTCTTTAAAGTACGGCTTTCTTTCTTTGTCGCGTTTATGTATTATATTTTTTTGCAAAGGAAGGTGATATAGAGAATCACGCACACGTACGAGCAACACGTCAAGCAGCAGTAAATGCCGTTGATGTTGATTCCGTCGTATCCAGAAAGTGAATGAGAGTAAAGCGGCAACTCACTCCCGAATATATATCTAACCGTGGTGAGCCAAGGTTCCCACAACCATGCATGAGCACACGACGACGACGAGCAAACTATCGACGAGTCAACCCAAGAAGGATTACGTACTGCTGCTGTGTGTGTCAGTGGTATGCAGGATTCGACAGAGTGAGAGAGATGCTTGGGCAGTGTGAGATATAATTCAACGCTGGGCTATAACAGACGTTGCCGTTGTGGTGCTGCAGTTGTACTGGGAGCAGCACTGGCAGTGGTAGTACAAGTAGTTGTTGCTGCCTCTGCAGGACGTGAGAGTGTAAAAAACGAGGTAGATGGGCTCGTCTCCTCACAGGTCGTGGTGCTCTTATGGTATATATATGTATGTATGTAGTAGTAGTAGGTATGTATAATTCTCTTGCAAAACTATTGTGTTTCTGTATGAGAAAATGAAGGTGACGATGCTGATAGGAACAGGAATGATGATGATTAATCTGATGATTCAATACGAAAGACCAGAAGAAATCTCAAGTGTGTGCGAATTTTTGTTGATGTTGTAGGTTCTACTGTCAATGATCGAGTTGAGTCAATGTTGACTTCAAAGTTGTAACCGGTACAACACCAGCGTTTGTATTTGTGGAAATGGAGATTTGGTTTTGCTTTAAAACTGATTCTCAGTTGCCTTGCGAAAAAATTGCTGTATGGATATAGCTAGTTCTTGACTTTGGTTTTTCGAAAATTTGTGGTAGATTTTTATGTGTAGTGTTTTCTCCGTGTGTGGAGCAGTAGTAGTAGTAAGAGGAATAATGTTTTGAGAAAAAAGTTATGTGTGCCTTTTCAACGGTCGTAGTATGAGATGTTTAGCAACTCGCGGCTCGTAACAAACTGAATGAGTCAACGCAGAAGACTTTGGTAGTAGATAAATTTTATGAATGAACTCACCCCACCGACAATGCCTCCCTTTCCCTCACCATTTTTCGCGAGGGGTCATGACGTCAACTGCCTGTGACGTCTTGAGTACTATACTAGCTGAAAATTGAGCTAGCCGCTAGCAGGGATTCTGTTAGCTATCTCCTAACTGTCCTGCCGCTCCACTCTTACCACTTTACAGAGAAAGGCATCTCCCTCGTTCTGTGTAATGTGTGCATGTCTGGGAAATAACTAGCATGGATAGTCCCGGCATCACTCTACATTGTTCCGAATGCCTTGGCATTGTACTTCACTCAGCAGCCATGTTACAACGAATTGTACTAGCAGACCCGCTTTCACTACCATTGCTACTTTCCCTACATGTGAGTCGGCTTTCCCTTTCTCTTTTCTCTCCTAAGTAAACAGAGAAAGTACATTGAGGACACATAAAGGACAACGGCGGCAGTGAGTGCTGCAGCATTATCCATACATTTCTTCATATAAATATATGTTTCTATCCTCTATTCAAAGAAATGCTGCAACACGCCGCCATGTAGAAAAGCCGAGTTTGAAGAGAGAAAGAAAGTTATTTGCTTAAAGATATGTTGAAAGAGTGAAAGGAGGCAAGGAATAGGGATTTCTACTATTACTTTCTCCAGACTTTCTACAATTTCCTTGTACATCCTTAGCAGCATATACATCCTCCCTCGCTTCACCTTTCTCTGTCTTTCCTCTCTCTCTCTGGAGTTTTCCTTTGAAACTTGTTACTACTCCTGGTAGTATCACGAAAAGTTAACGTAACAAGCTTTATATTTGCACACACAGCAGCTTACATCACACATCCACTATAGTAAGCTATCTGCATCGGCATATTACTACATCGTAGCACTTTGTTCTTATATTGTACCTACATACATTTTTATCGTGGTTTTTTTTCTCACAAACGGCTAGAGTGTTGTGAGCTGCTGCACTGTGGTGCCTTGTGGTGTGTATTTTGTGCATGTTTTAGAGCTTTTAGGTGAGTTTTTCTGTAGTAGCTTGTGCAGTTATTTTCCAACATATTTTTTGTGTATACTAGTACTAGTACAAAACTCGCATTTTTTTATGTTTTCACTCTGTTGCGTGCTTACTTCTCTATTTACTTAGCCTGTCGTCATCATAACGATTATGAAAACATGTTTTTGTCTTGAAAGGCCATTTAGAACCCATTTTGCATGTTTATGTTTAATTCCCTACTCCTTCTTATCTGTAAAGCCCGGGTATTCCTACCTGTCAACAGTACTCATTGCGGAATTCCTTACTCCTCGTCAAAAATGGTACAAACTACTTATTAGCAAGCACTGTTGTGAAAGTTTGCTTCTCGTATAGCATATTTTGTTTATTGTTTCATTTTGCAACATTCGCTCTGCTTTAATCATAACATACTACTACAATATGCGTGGGGGAACATAATTCATTACGAAAATAATAAACTATCAGATCAGAATAGAAATGTCGAGGTTTGTTTATTTATTTATGTGTGGCAGTGGCGTATATTGTGCCTTACATAAATTTATACCTTATAAATTTAAATTTTCGCTGAGCTTCTTGCCTGTCAAGTAATGCTCTCAATATTTCATGAAAATTAAAAAGAAAAGTTGGAAAGCGCGCACGAATTACAACTTTTTCTCTTTGGAGGATTTTGAAATGATTTCTTCATTTTAAATTCAACATTCTTATTATTTTAATCCCTGTTATTGCCAACAGTGAAGAAAAAGTAATCATGTGGGTAGCATATACAAACAATCAGAAAGCTT
This sequence comes from Sinella curviseta, assembly GCA_004115045.4. Lineage (NCBI taxonomy): Eukaryota > Metazoa > Arthropoda > Collembola > Entomobryomorpha > Entomobryidae > Sinella > Sinella curviseta. Next base: position 19,548,476 of record CM065489.1, on the reverse strand, counting down.
TTACTTTTGCTACGACGAAACGAAGAATCTTATTACAAGCAAAACAGGTAGGATTGTGTCATTCGTACTTGAGCTTGTTATGCTGCTCCTCAATTTTCACTTTGTACCGTTATGTCTTTCAGAGGAGGATGGTACATATGTTTACGCAACGACGTGTGTACTGAAGGATGGAAAAAATACTACTACGTGAACCTTAAGTCACGTCTGTTGTACGCGTATGTACTCCGTTCTGTAATCAAGATGCTTTCTACAACTTCTGCCTACATGTATTCATTTCTAGTTGCATGCACTTACTTGGAATCACTTGGGGATTAACTTGTACAACACCCACTTCCATAATGAAAAACCATCTTTGTGGATCCCACTGGTAGCCGGAAGGGATACACACAACAACAGTCACACTGTCAATGCATGCATCGCTTACTCACACGAACACGCACATATTTAAGTAGTCTGGTCGTCGTCGTGAGCTTTTCAAGGAGAAAAAAACCTCTCTTGTCGACTCAGATATATTATGTACAAAAGCTCATCTTTGATATAGATTTGCGTAGAGGCCATTTGTGTAGCTGCTTACCTGTTTGTTGCTATTTCTTTATTTGCCCCAGTAGCAAGTCGCTAATCTTCACAGGTAGGTGACGTATACGCACAGAAAATACGCCTCTGTACCAGCAAACCGTAAACCAGGTACTCTATAATTCCTCATGACGACAGTAGCACGGATAAATATAAACATGCATAAATAGCTGCAGCAAAAGAAGTGGGCACAAAATGCAGCTTAGGTGAAAGGATCAAGATTACTATTTTTACTTGCCATCACTGACTGTGACTCTCGACTACAGAAATTTAGTGTCGAAATCACCCGTCAATTATCGAGAGAAATAAATACATGAGCTCATGAAGACTTCCTTGAATCAAAGAATCAAATGCTGCAGATGGTCCATCTCATGAATACCATCATCTGTTGTAAAACAATAAAAAAGGAAGTCTTTGCCAGTTTCTATACAAGTTGGGGCAAATGTGCACTTATGCAAAGCACATGACAAGTTTCGCGATGAGCATGGATAATTCTTCATTGTAGCGGAAGGAAATCTAGCCCACGCACGCACATCCAGCTAAGCGTGATGCGTAACAGAGTGTGAGATCATGTTATAATTGCACCTCATTACCAACCAGCACTGCTGCGTTGTATCACTGGCATTGTTCTCTGTGTGATTTCTTTCATTCATAAATTTCATGCGGTTAGTTGGGTTTTTGAATTCCTAATATTCATTGAACAGGGTGTGCATAGTTTCCCCACACATTGGCCAATAAATTATTGGAAACTGCTTTTACTTTAATTACTGGAAGACAAATACCAAACAACACTAATAATGCAGTGCTTACATTGGTTAGAACAAATTGTTACTATTAATGCATTAAACAATGCAAAATTGTGTATACATTATCCAACATCGTTGTATCTTCATCAAGATAGGTTTGAAATTAAAGCAACATGTGCTATTACTATTGAAGTTGTTGACAGTGTAGTGTAGTGGGGTAGTCATAAGTTAACTATGTGGGCCTTTCCAATAAATTTATCATGTCATTATCAATAAATAGTTAATGTCTCTGCTGCCCACTCTTATTACGATTGTACAGTGTCTATTACTTTGCGCTTGTGCACTTTGTACACCTATCAAGCTTTACAACCTGTTTGTAAACACGGCGATAAGAGTTTTCCTTTGAAAAGCACATGCATTATTCTAATGAAAGTAATCGGAAGTCGAGGAAGCGGATTTCCTCTTCATTACCATCGGGAGCAGGCAACTTTTTCGTTTCTTTTCACTTATCACCATCATTATGAATGAATCCGCTAAGCACTTTCATGCTGAACAATTATGGAGCAGTAATTAATGATGCTTTTGTAAGAGATCAGTTGACTACATTGGTGAGCTTGGAGGCACTCCATTCCCACTACGGCAATAGCAGTTTCATTTCCGAGATATTGAGATAGTTCACCTCTCTATGAATGAAACTGTAGAGATATGAAATGAAGTGGAAGATGCATTTCTCTTCGTCACGATTCAGTGATTCTTTCCTTGCTGCTGCTTTCATTCATTCATGTTACTCATGTTATCTCCGCCACCTGTACTGAATATTATCTCATTACATTCATGTAACCATATTGTTTTTGTCGATATTTGCCATTGAAAAAAATCTTGTGCTTTAATAAAAGCAGTTTCATAAGCGAAATACATCATCACCACGTTTGATTTAGCATATATGAATACATCAAGTTTTTTTAGGATCCGACATTTCTCCTTCCCTCCTCTGCACCAAAAACTCGGACTTTGCTATGCCGGGTTTTGCAAATTGACACAGCAACATGAGATGTAAACAACGTTTTTAATTGAATTATGTTAATGTCTCACTGTCACTGACAATATGAAAACTTTCCTATGGCCTATAAACATGGCAGCTACAAATGTAATGTTTCGTTTACCCAAAAACATGTCATTTTCCTCCGGTTACATATTATATCTCCTACGCACTTATCTCTCTCCCTCTCTTGTACCTACAAAAGTATATTTTTATCAATTTTAATGTGACTTTCTATGTTCTGTGTTTTTGTCGCTGCATTGAGAAGAATTTTCCAGACTTCTCACATTGTTTCACATTCACACGTTATCTTGGTATTTTTTTGTTTCGAGATGACACTTCCACCCATTTAGTTAGTTGAAATTACTAGGTTGATTGAATATATGTACCATGTAGCGTTTTTGTTATATACGTTTGTATAATAAGTGGTACTGGTTCTCCCAGACTCTTTTTGCGTGCCTCTAATATTTGAACAATATGCCTGCTATAAAATGTACGTGCTTAGCTGACGTTTAAAAATCCAATTTTCAAATTTATAGTAAATTCCCATCTTTCAAAGTAACATTTTATCAAAGTTTCCTGTTAAACTCTCCATTTCAACTCGGTTGACAGTCTAAGAAGTTGTTCAGGGAGCAGAAATGAGAAAGTCTGGTAAACCTCCTACAAACTTCCTCACGGGAAGATATTTGGTAAGTCTTACTTAGCAGTAGTAAGAGTAGAGGTATGTAGCGTTGAATGTCTCACAACATGTGGGAAGATTGATATCGACTTGTTCCTTTTGCTGCTGAATAAACGTAAGATCATTTCCGTGATGGTAATGCTCTTGTAATTGTATTATTTCCTAAGGGAAAACGTTGGCATAACTTTCACTGAATCTTGGCATTATCAACCCACGACCTTCTCGTAACAGACATGCATCAACATGTATGTACACATGTACGCATCTTACATGTTTCCATGTTTATTTATGTGTGCATTAGCGCGACCGTGAACGAAAAAAAGAAAAGAAAATTATGTGGGATTACGATATTACCTAACGTTGAGCTGGTACGATACACTCGCTTCATCTTCATCTTACAGCGATTATGAATGAATGAATGAAAGCGAAAATACAGTGAAAGCACATAAATGGCGTGTTTCACGTACCTGCATTTTTCTCCACTTACTATTATGTCCGTGACCATGTGCAGTTCATGTGTAATGCATGAGGTATGCTGTGTTTGGAGAAAACGAATCGAAACATAATAAGTACATGTACTTTCCCTGTTTTTGTTCTTCTGGGCGCCACATATATCAATCCAATAACATGAAAAGAAGAAGAGATCCTGATTAATTCTATCTCTTCGATAATAAACATGTGTGCTCATTCACGAATTAAACGAGTACCGTCTCAGTGCACCAACTGCCGACAATATTCTTCGCAGACGAATATCCTGTATCAACAACTTCAGTGGCTGGATTTTGTTTCGTGCGGGATTGGGTTGATTTCTTTGCGAAGCAGTGCAAACATTCCTTGCCATGTTCCAGGTACAACGGAAGTCAATTCACGGTGTGAGGGTGTGATCCTCCCACGAGGAAAGACATCCTTAAACTAAGGAATGTTTTTCATTGAATTTTTTTCCCAGGACCCCTTCCTTTGTCAGTGTAATTATTTTATTGGCGTGCCTTGGTGGCACACCAAAAATGTGTGAAGGCGGACAATTACACTTTTGAATTTTGCAAAAGGGGACACATTCCCTTTTACGAGCTACTTGTAAAAACATCCGGGAAATGTGGAAATCAGGAGATGAGAAAAAGGTCGTCTCCTCACCATAATATTTTGTCTGGGTACACAGATACCTACTTGAGTTAGTAACGTGACACCTTCCTTTGATCTCCAACCATACGACATTATAAATGCTGTATAAAGGGCACCAACATGCCTTCTCGTGTGCATCAATATAATGGATCTAATGCTATGGTCTATAACAGCGTATACATTGGAAAGCTAATCCTGTTCACTTGACAATAATGTGACCACACGGTATTTCCACGGGAGCTTTTTACATAGCCATCAGACTATGTTTCTGGATATAATAATATACAACAAATTATGTGGATTTGCACATAAACATCCAATTTCAATTTACTTTCTGTTTGAGATTTAAATGGGGGAAAGCAAGACTCAGTCAACAGGACACAGCTTTTCTCTGTCATATTTGCTTTCCTCTACCATTACCGTAGCTTACATAACCGAAATGACAAATGATAAATGTTAGATGAGCATCTGCCATTTCGCTCTTTTGCTTGCCACTTTTGCATTCATTCATAACACAACTATACTACTACTAGTTGCTGTACAGGATAAAGTGCTGAGCCAGGCCAGAGTCCGTCACCCACGCACAATTTCTTGGTTTACTTTGTCTGAAGTCAACGTGACTCCCCTTTACATTTATATATTTTTTACTGCAAGGTTGATATTTTTTGCTCCAACTAAACAAACTGAGCTGGCGGAGAAGGGAAGAGCTGCTGAGCGACTTGTTGCAAGCCAAACCGGCATACAAATTTCTTGGTCGATTTAATATTGTTCTTCCGTACATTTTGAAAACCTGTGAGTGCAAATCCAATTATGCATTATGCTTTATGTATATGTGTGAACATGTGTGTGTGTGGGTATGTTGTTTTGTCAACCTGTGAATTGGTCATAGAAATCTAATTTGATAGAATGCTTTCTTCCGCTGTTTAACGTTGGAAGGTAGGATTTTTCTAATAATTTTACCTGTTTGCTTATTTAATATATGAAAACAACTAGTATAGCGTAGGTTTCGAGAGACTGGGAAAGGCGTATTGTTTTAACGCATTTGATAACTACAAAGAATTAATCAGTATTGTTTCAACGCATTGACATTATCATTAGCAATACATCAAAATATTTGCTCATTAAATCACAGCTTCTCCATTAAATTTGGGTGATGTTTGATTTTTGTGTGTGTGGGGGAAACTGAAAAATACATGCCTAATTCACCTGGCAGACCTCTACGCTGTTTTGTACGTTTACTTAAGATGAAAAGTTTTAAAAGAGTTCATAGAATAGATTGTAGATGTTACCTACAGTTCCATTTGTAGTTTGCATTGGCTAATTTATTTCTCCATGTTCATTCATAAGCTTTTGGAAGGACCGCAAAAAGCGACTCCCTTGAAGTAAGTTCTCTAGATGCTCTCAATTCTCAACTTTGCAGATTTCAACATCATCAAACAATTTCCAAAGAGGAAACAAGATTTCATAAAAACTATGTATAAATGTCAAAATTTCCTTTGAAAGAATCATTATTGATGGCCGCCTCCACTCTGACTCTTGACATTTTACCTGACATTATTCAAAGAGTACAGACATCTGTCTGAAAGCAATTCTTGCCCCAAGTGCTGCGTAACATTTAAAAAAAAAAATATTTCACATTACTATACATTTTTTAAAAACCTCGTGTTCTCATCTACTAGCCGTTGTGTAACCATGAAACGGTGTTCTGGTACAGTGCTGGATTCCTGAACAGCATTTTTTCATAGCCCCAGATTTTTGTCACATTATATTACAGTTGTCAAACCCATGTCGATTACATTTCTAAAGTGCATACGATATTATGGTGATGCAGTAGGAAAAATGATTTTTTTTTCTGGGGCAACTTGTACCACGCAAAGAAGAGACTCAAGTAAGTAACGAGCATCATTCGCCGTGCACAAACGCTGCTGCACACCTTTTCATGAGCAACTCATCACCTTGCTGCTCAAGCAACAACTAGTCAGTTTGGATGGAGTGAATGCTGCTGATATTATGATGATTACAACTCTTGCTTGTTAGTAGAAAAGCTTACTGATGCATGTTCACTTGCATAAAGGTAGACAGAGTTTTCTGTTCTTTTTGCTGTTTGTCCCCAATGCTTTCGGATTACTCTTGTCGGATATATATGTGTATATAGGTAATAACACATTTTTATCAGCAGAGCATACATACACACTATTTTATGCATCATCGCAACAATAATGATTGTAGCAGAGAGCTCTAGTAGTAGATTGTAGTAGGAGATGCAGTACATGTTTTCTCTTTAAACTCATAGATCCTTTGGCTTATGCTTAGTTAGCAGAGAGCGCATACATTTTTACTTGGAGAGTGTGTATATGCCCATATCATCATGATGATCACCCCCACCACAGCCTTCCTCGTCTTGATCTTCTTGCAATGTAAGTGAGTTAAGTAAGATGATGATGCTAGAGTTTCCCATATAAAAAGAAATGTTGTTCTTGAACTTGGCCATATAAGGTAGGACGACGAGTACCGAGGCTCACCGAGTGGATTACGTCAGCTCTGTGAATAAATCGGAACCTCGAACCAGACCGAGTTGATGAGAAGGATCCATATAACTTGTAGTAGTAGTAATAGTAGTAAGCTTTTATATGCGATCATTGTATAAGGTGCATTATTTGTGAACACTTCTAGGTGACTTTTCTAGATGCAAAGTAGAGAGTAAGAAAGTTGAGTCCAAGATGCAGAAACGCTGTACAACTCAATAGGAGAAGAACACGCAAGCAAACCACCACTACGATTACTACCACCTCAGCCCACTTGATCTTCGCTTTTAAAGGAACCCAAAGTCTTCCACTTGTGCTTGTTGAGATTTCTTTTTATAAAAAAATTAAAGGGAAAAAATGTTAGGAAGCGTAATGGTCTCAAGAAAGAGAAGAAGAAGGTTTAAAAAGTCTCTCTTATTTAGCTTGTTGCACACTTCACAAGATCCACACGCCAACAGTAGATTAACAAGTTGAACAGAGGCATGCAGGCACGAAGCATGCATACCAAACCAAATCAACAACAACAACAGCAACGAAACAACCATGTAGATTGCATTATTGTTATTATTATTATTATGATTATGCTTCCATTAAGAAGCAGCAAGCCTACTTCTCAACAACCGTCGTCCGTCAGCATGTTGCTTTGCATCAATAATAGTGGACTAGAACCTCTTGTCATAAACTCTTTCCTTATGTATCAAAGTATCAATTGTTGTGGTGGTGATGGAATACAAACAATGCAACATTACATCAACAATGGTCGTAATTATTATGCTACGCCAACTTAATTACCAGATGGATCGATGAATCCTTATGGGCATACACATAAGAAGTGTGTGAGGCATGCATGCAGGTCCCAATCTAATTTAACAGTGTCCACTCAATCTGTAATTAGGAGGGTGCTTTAAGATGAGGATGTCGGAGAAAAAAACTCTCCAGATTACCAAATCTTATTAAATAAGAATGTAAAGTGGGAAGAGAATGACATGCTTGCCGAGTGTGACAATTGACAATCATTACAACTCGTTTATCTATTCATTCAATTAGTGATACATATTTACAAGGCATTTATATGGACTTAATGAAATCTTCCCTAAAATTTTGCTGAATTTACGTGTGAAGCCTAGGAAAAGTAAGAAGAAAATATTTCTTCTATAAACTTTGAACGCCAACAAATCTGAAATGAGGCACACACAACAAGAGACAACCTTGACAAAACAGTTAGTCACTTGTAGCTTGTTGGTCGCCGTGTAAATGATTTAGGGTTTTCATTACTCTGCTTTGAATCATACACACGCACGTACACAGAGTTTGATTGAGCAAACTGGTAGTATAATCGATGTCGATTTTACGACATAAATCATATACAATCTACTACTAGAACTATTATTATTACGACTAGTAAGATGTTCACAAGAAGAAGAGGAAAATGATCTAATCTGGATGCTGAGCATCAGTAAATATGGTTGGACATGCTTGCCCTAGAGGATTTAAAAAAAGGATCACTAGTGATCAGAAGCAAATTATCGCTTTTTTGCACTATGCCATTTATTTCATTCTTTTTTTCTTAACTGCAAATCTGTCAGGATCAGGTACAATGAGGCCAGTTTTGTTCAGCGCTCATGTACGTACCTCCATGGCGTACAATACGTAGGTACCTATTGTACGGTGTATTATAAATACGATGACGCCGAGGTTGATGATGATGTCATGCTTGTCGAGTTAGAAGAGAGCAGGCAGAGGCAAGTACCATAATAATATAATACAATCATAATAATAGTGAGCCAGTGTCAGTAGAGAAACAAGTCCAAGAGTCGGAGAGGTACATTATGCTTAATAAGTACACCATATTAAAAAAAACAATAATATCAACAAAGACAACAAGATGTTGAGCAGTTTATTTAGGTAGTGTGGCGGCAGAGGATTGTCGGTTACATTTGTTCAGGTACATTTTAGAATGTCTTCTTATAATCACCGTCATTAATATTTGCATGCATGCATACCGTGTGTGGTGTGTACAATGTCAAAACCGAGTACGATGATAACTGACTGAGCGGGCACACCACCATCACACCAAGAAGGTCAAGAAAATAAGGTAACAACACAACAGCATCTCTCTCTCTCTCACTCAACGCTTCTTCAGCGTGGAGAGCCTATATACCTGCTTTTATTATATGTGCATAATAATTACACATTCATACAGACATACAGTAGCAGGAGGAAGAATGGATGAAAATCGTCACTAAAAAGAAGACGATGATTATGTGGATGATAATAAATGCTGTTATGTTTGTAGAAAAAAAGAGGTAGAGATGGTATTTTTTTTCGTTATCCTCATGTTGAGGAGCAGAAAGCACATTGCGCGATTCGTCTTGGAAGCAGCAGGCACGCACGTAGCAGCAGCAGCACACACAACGGTTTTACATGGATGGAAAGCAATGAATTGCCTAAAATTCAAATTCATTCTTCTTTCTTCTTCGATAATATCTGTAGTAGTACCTTCGGGCTAATGAGCATAAAAAAGGTGTGATTATTCTGCTACTCTGATGGTGGGATGATGACTTCACCCACACACTGTCACCTTAATAGACTTCGTCACCAGAGAAGAAAGATATACTGCCCTTTTGTTATTTGTTGTTGTGTAGCATATCTGCTGCTGCTGTTGATGATGATTATAGTGCTGCTGGGGGTTTTAGTACGGTATAGCAGGCTAGCTGTTTCTTTTTTATTTAGAAGACAGTAGTTGCCACTTAAGCCAGACAAACGGCAATAAAATAAAATGACTCTTGTGTGTATTCGTATTATGGAGACACTATAAATATTAATAATAATAATAGTGTCGCATGGACAGGTAGAAAGATAGGCACGGTTGAAGAAGATCAGAGATTATAAGATGGCTTACTACTTATTATTATTACTACTACTACTACTGCACTGCCGTTTGTTTGGCGTGTTGAACTTTATGCCAACCTGCATCGCATCAAGTACGACGATGAAAAAAGATGCAAAATGTTATGCATGTATGCACGTTATTATTACAAGTGACAATGAACAACAAGTATGCAAGATGTAAGAGAGGGATAGATGAGAGAGTGGAAATATTATGAGAGAAAACAGTACAACCATTTTTTGTACTTGATCATCACAATTCTCCTGGCTCTCTCTGCTAAGTGCTAGCTCTGAACAGTCAAAGTGTGAGTGTAAATCATCTGAAAAAGGAATGCAGGAAAATCAGTTTACATAGTCAGTTATAAAATTGGACTCGAAACATGTTATATTTCATTATTTCATGGGACACTTTACAAAATACTTTGGTAAATGATGGTAGCGTAGCATTGAGAACGAACTAGTTGAGATCGATTGAACTGACTGACTGAAGGTTGGGAAGTAATTTCTCCAAGATTTACACTTTCTTCTTTCTTGCATCCACTATTATTATTATTATTATTATTATTGTTTGAATGAACTTTTAAGGAAAGTTAGCACTCCTCAGTTTGGCTCAAAGCAAGCCACACTCACCAGTGGCGTATTAAGTGTCTCCATTTCAAAAGATGTCGTGCTTTTTTACCCCAAGAAGAGAAAAAAAAACATTTTTTTATTTCGAATTATTTTTCACTATCTTTTCAAAACTCTCTTCTAGGACAGACGTGGCATGTATCAACTTTGTGTACAGACAACATGACGATGAGGATAATGTTAGTTAGATATAGCATATATAGTAGCATGATCATGATAAACAAGAAAATAAACGCAACACGACGACGAGACTCTGTATTTTAAGCTAGTACAATCGTAGATCACTTTTGGCTGGCTCCTTTTTATTTTTATTTGTTTCTGGATACTCTTTCCTTCATTTCCACTACTAGTAGTAGTAGTAGTAGTAGACAAGCCGTGCATAGTGATAGTGACGGTGCTACTAGTCCAATCATAGCTATAAATACCTATGATTATCTCTCTGTGCAAATATAGCTCAAAGCAAGTATGTCAGTGCAAGTATTATTTCTTCTCCTACTGGCACTGTAGACGGTAAAAAGAAAATCATTCCTCGTTTTGACGTATTTCCACTCTTAGCAGTAGTAGTGGTGGTGGTGATGGTATTGATAGTATTAGTAAATATAGTAACAGTGGTAGTGACACTATACTTATTTTTGTGCTTGATTATTATTAATGCTTGATGATCTTACCGGATTGGTACAATATTAAAATGTAAAGATAAATAGATGGGTAGGATATATATTTTATAGATGCACATAGACAACTTGTACTATTGTCATTATTATCGTCGTTTGATTGCGAAACAGCTTTAATTGTCGACTGACTGGTCTTTCAAACGGAGATCTAAATTGACCACAGTACAAGTTGGAGAAGTCTACGTAACAACAAGAAGTAAGGATGCACTTGCTACCTGCAATGAATAAACATATTTTTCAGTATCTCTCAAATTATAAGGCAAGTCTTGACTTGACACATAACCTCATCGAAAGCATAGTTAAGGTTCAGCCTGGGGCTTGCGCAGATATTAGGTATTAAATAATCATCCAACGCCATCAACAAACTTTATTGTGATAGGTGGTAATAGTAATGATAGTGTAGTTTCATGTTAATGCACCAATGCGTTCAGACTTTTTGGATGAATCGATTTGAAATGTTGAGCATGTTGATTTCATGACGCTCACAAGATATAATATTCTCTGTGATGGCTTGGCATGTTTCAATGAGAGTCTTCGAACCTTCCATGTGATCCATGATCCAAGTCTATGAAAAAGTAAAGAATGTAATATGAAATGGACCATGTTCATTGCTACAAGCCACCAAGGTGGTTTTAGCCCGGAATAAGATGATTTTATTTGTCAATTTTTTATAGAGTTTTATACGCGCAACATATTGGCTGCATTTGCTTATTATTGTAACTCAACAAGATATAAGCATAGCAGCGAATAGATGGCATGACATGTCAATCCGCTCTTAAAATATAGATTAATCCGATAGATAAAATGAGGTGAGAATCTTATCTCAATATACCCAGTCGTTCGGATTCTGCTCCATACCTACATGCTTGGCAAGTTTATATGGCATCTCAACAAGTAACTTATCATCTCACTAAAGTCAATTTACAAGGGCACATTTTTGCCAAAATTTCATTTATTTTCTCATAATATGTAATTCAAGGAACATGCACAATGGTGTCGTACAATCACAATAATTTGAAAATAAAGCGAAAAAGATAAAAGTTTTAGAATTTCTGCGTCCGGAAAACGCCTAGAGTGTTTTTATATCCCTGATACTTTGTAATCTTGCTGGAGTACTGAAGGTGCTTTATCAGCAAAGTAACATAAAATTGCAAACAACCACTGGAAGGTGTAATGAAGAGTATAATGACGGATATAAAATACCTAGAAATAATACGATTCATGAAAGCGACATAAATAGATGAGGAATGAAAAAATGTTATCAAAAATAGATTTGCTTGGATTCCTAGGAATTGCTTTTAGGAATATACTTACATGTAAATACGCCGTAAAATTATCCTTCATGATTGCCAACTCAAGTATGCATGTAGCAAACGGCAATAAAAACAAGGGGCATACCTATGCCAATGCCACCCAGTCAGATTCCCTTCTAAACATAAATAGATTGCATACTCAAATATTTATAAAACAGATTTTTATAATTTTCTCGGCTTTTGAATTCCGTCATAGATCATTTCCGATTAATTTTTGATAACCATACGAAGCAATTATTTAGTACTAAATTTATCACAACGGTCCCTACATGTTTATACACGCATGTTGCCATAGCCTATAAACTCATGTCAAATAATGTAAAAATACAATATGAAAGCTTGGAGTTGGAAACGTCGAGGAAGGAGAATCAACATCGACCTGTAGCATGACACTTGATTAAAGAAGCCGGGCTTCTTCGTGTTGAGGAGATCAGTGTTGCGTATTGGATAATATTGCACCTGCATACTTATAACCCTGTCAAAACGAGAAACAATATTAAGACGTGACGAAAGGGATACAAAGCTTGGTGGCTCAAGGCGTTAAATTAAATTCATGGTTTCAGAAATGTGCCTCTTCTGTTTAACACTCGGTACACATTAATTGCATGCATGGGCGATCAAGATCAAGATTCAAAATCCATGCTGCAGGAAGATATAAGCTAATAAAATTGATAAATACGTGGTACACCCGTCAATGGTTTTTTCTCTCTCTCTCTCTCTCTCACGGATGATCTAAAGTTGTCGGATATTATATGCCAATTACGTAGTGACTAAAGTCTTGAAAGAACTGAAACAAAGCTGTATTCAAATACATACCAAAATCATGGCATGGCATCAATGATGAAGATGGATGGTGGTTAATGACACCGTGATCCCACTGACAAAATATTTTTGCTTCATCACGACAATGACGTATGTATATTGTTAATTAGTCCGACACATTTTCAAATAATGTAAACAATACCGTAACAACTGTGACCTGCATAAAATCGTAATAAGATTAATTATGTCCCAAGTCCGAAATTGTATACATAACTAATGACACATGTAATTATTTCAAAAGACTACGGGGCTTTATAGACAACACCGAATACTGACACAGATTTCGGTATCAAGACAAAATAATTCTTGCCCTCGCGATATAAAAGCATAATAGATATCTTTTTCATCTTTTAAGTATATAGATTTACAACTAACAGATTGAGTTTGTAGAAGGTTACCTATACATTTTGTTAGGGACTAGGATTTTTACCGTTCCATTGTTCTATGTACATCATCAATTTGCTCGCATTATCTATCCATATCTAAAACTATGTATTTTTAATAGATACATATATTAAAAATAGTTCACACTGAATATCTAGCCCACGATCTAAATTTATTTTTGAAACGGTAGAACCCACAGATTGTTACGCCACACCTCCATGCTCCCATCTTTTCATTAGGAAAAGGTCAACAGGTTAAACTCATTATTGTAAAGATTTGAAATACGCCTCTCATTTTGTTGCTAACACATTAGAATGAATTGGGACGAGAAATAAATTGTACAATAAGTGTACGATTTTATGGATATCTAATCTAAGTGAAAATAATATATAGCGATGGAAGAAAGACAAATCATTCTTGGAAGAAAATAAGTTCATGTGAATGTGAGAACCGTCAATTGTGATGTTAATCGCACTTTGTCGTTCCATGTGTTTTTGAAGATGTGATAGAAATTGAGGCCTTAAAATCCATGCCACAGTGCCGTAATCCTAATCACGGATGTCATTAAAATAATGACTAAAATGTAATGCAATATGTTTTGGACAAAAAGTCACATCCGAAATTCTCGGACATAATACGTTGAGGCCAGAATACAGAAATGATATACGGCCAAGGGTGTATGTATAAACCAGTGAAGTCTTATACAATATTTATTTTTTATAAGAAAACGAAGAAAAGAATTGAATTGAGATGAGCAACTCCATAGTCATTCATTCATTCATTCATTCGCGTTCATGCTACTTTCAGTTTTAAAACAGAGGATTATTTCTTTCTTCAAGTTCTTGAATTGTCGTATTTTGTCGAAGTACATGAATTCAATTAAGCTGTCATTGTTCATGTTTTTTGTTGCTTTGGAATGAATGAACCAACTTTTAAAAAACATCAGGTACGACAAAGAGTTGGGAATCCCAAATATGCATGCTTTACTCAATGTTGTAAAGCATTTCATTCATAAATTACCTCTGAATCCGTTTTATTCTTTAAAAATAAAATCTCTCGTTGCCCTGTTTAAATGCAACTGCAACAGTGCGCACTTAATAATAACTTGGGTTTTCATATAAAACAAATCATCTTTTCTTCGAAACTCATGAAAAAATTCCGGTTATACGCTTCTCCAGCGGTAGACACAAGGTCGTCATCATGCTGAGATTGCGTCACGTTCATGTTAGGGTCCTGTTCAACAGATGTTTGAAGAGCAAAGAATGGTATACACGCAATTTTCATGTTCGTCAATTTTTATACCAGTCAATTACTAGGAAGCACCATGTGTTCACGACAATAATTTGTAGATGCAGTTGTCCTTAACTTGATCGTGGAGCACGCATATCAACCCAGTGGAAAAAAAAACATTTCACTCAAATGTTGAGGCAGTCGTTTTACGACGGACGGGCACAAACATCGTACATGCATACGCACGGTTCTAGGTACAGCCGACTTGAAAGTCAAAGGGAAGCAAATACCTTTTATACTTCATTACTCATTTACTAACTAAATGAAACGTGACTACCTACCTGTTTATATGAGCTACTACGGAGAAGGTGTATACTTTCATTGCTTTCTTTGTTTGATTTTGTTCTCATACATGCATGATATATACTTATAACACAGCAGCGTTAAGTAAGCAAAGATAAAAGGGAAAGTAAATTGCAAGCTACATAATAATAATTACGATAATTACTTTTCCTTATCGATTTTTGATTATTGGTGTGGGAGTAGACAAATTAAAACGTTTGGTGCGCACAGCACAAACTTCGTTTTCGTTGACTCGAGGTGAAATCACAAGCGCCAATTTGTTTCAATTCGTACTCAAACTGCAAAAAGAATTTGTTTAAGTGCTAAATGCTCAATTCCAAGACTATTTTATATATTTCTCGTTAATTTTGCGTGCAATGCCAAAGTTGTAATGGATATTATATATCTCTGGCGCTCCTCTTCATAAATTAGCGTGAAGTTTATGAATGTCGTCTAAAAATCGTAAACCCCAAGTATTTAAACACTTCACCCGGATGTCACACCAATAAGTCAGCAATATACCGTTTTCTTACGTAAATTCCTTTTACATTTTTTTATTTTTATTATCTTCTGCGAATAAAAAAGTATAAATTCGGATTGTGACACATACAATCATCATTATTTTCATCATGATTTTCCAAAAAAAGAAAGGCGCAAATGCCAGCTGCTTACTCACTGACTGAACGACTGACAAAACAGAGCCAAAAGTATTGATGAATAGTTATATTCACTACAGAGTAAAAAACGCTAAACTGCGCTATACGGGACATAAGTATTATTAAAATTATGCCTTATGCTTTACAAGATTCGGCAGTAGTAGTGGTACGCCAAGATCAAGTAGCGAAAATGATCTCATTCAAAAGTTTGCATTTTACAACGAAATTCACATCTCACACACATAGCACGCACGCACGTGGATATATACTGGTCTGAAAATGAAATATCTAACAGGAGCAGTAGCAGTAACACCGCTATATTCACAACAACACTGAAAAATAGTGGTATTTAAGGAGTGCGCGCTATAAAGATAATATATCGTCCGCAAGTTTATCATAAAGACACCAGTTAATATTGGAAATTACGTGTAGATTTGATCATCAGGAGTGCTCTCAAAATGTGAATATCAACACTTGCGTGTATGCACAGTGCATAGTGAAAGCATCAACAGAGCTAAACGGAGGAAAATTCACGGAAATAGAATGCTTAGTACAACGCAACGGGAATACACATGCCTAATCTCTTCTCACAAAAAAAAACCAAGATACAAAAAAGAAATGCGTTACTTTTTCGAGAGAGAAAATGTTGGGTAAATGGCAATAATGAAGTCTTCATGGACACATAAATAAGGGAATATGTTATTCTTGTAAAATGAGAGCATAAACAACGGACATGTGTGTATCCCTATATAGCCCCATCAGTATATACGCATGCAAATCCGATGCCGCGCGCGTTAGCGAAGAAGGGATTACCTTTTTATGCACCATGATCACCTATTGCAATTTTCAAGTTAGATCATCGGCACCATGTGTCATGTCTTTCTTGTTCTTATCCATTTCCTTCCTCTTTCTAATCTGTCTGTGGCGTACAATCATTTGTACGTATATGCGAAATGGGTACATGCAGCATATCAAGTGTTTGGGAATAAGATACACACGCTGGGAGTCATGTACATAATGACAGTACTGGATAACCTGTAAGACTCAAGACGATTTCTAAAGAGCTGTGGGTCTAGTAGTACGCAACACTTACAACCACCACATTACTATGCGCAAGATGCCGATGATAAGTGTAGAAGATGAGAAAACTAAAAAATACTATCACTACTTGCTTTTAGGAGAATGTCTCGCTAATGCATAGCAGTTTGTATTTTGAAATCAGTACAACATACACAACTCGAATATTTTGTAGTAAGTACTACTATTACTAGTGTTTGCGATACTATTACTACAACTAGATACATACGTGAAGTCAATAGTAGTGAGTGAGTAACAGCGATATGTGATAGTACTGATAGTGCAACTGTTGGTTTTTACAAACACTGCAACTGGCAGAGCGGATTGAGGAGTAATGTAAGATTATAAGGATCTTTGTTACAAGACAGTGTAAGAGGCGCCTTCCAGAAATAGTTTTGCGAATCATCACGAGATATTTTTAGGAATTTTTCGCCCACCCAATATGGTTGCTATTTTTTGGCTCTAAAATTAGTCGCTATCTATTTATAAGCCGGTGGTGAGTTGAAGCACGTGGATTTTATAAAGACCTTTCAAGAGGAAACATGGTAAAGTGATGATGATGCTATCACTGTTTATCCTCATCTCTAGTACAATAGCCAAGTTAAACATAAATAGGTATGCGGGATAGTTTGCAAAAACAATTTTGAAATGCACAACACACATAAAATGACGCGTTCCTATAATTCCTCTATTGACTCATCATCAACTTTGTCGTCGATGTCAAATCGTGCTTACCATGGCAAGTAGATGTGCTGTACAATGTACGTGAAGAGAATGTGGGTATGCATTCGTGAACCGTTTCGAAAATGTCGTTCCATGTCATGCAGTGTATCCAAATATACGGCATTGGTAAATATATCGCTGTAAAAGCGATAGTGATGATGACTATGGTAATAGCATGAGCATATCGTTAATTTTCTTGTCCGCTTTCTCTGTCTCCATAGATTGGAGTTTTAACAAGACTGTATTTAACATATCCGTAATCCTTTCAAATAGGAGTGAATTTTACTTGAGATACATATCCCGTAGGACAATTGCTTGTTAGAAGTTTGGGCAATTGCCTGAAGGACTTTTACACGTTTTACAGACTGGAACAATGAATGGCTAACAATGGAAGCAGAACGAGTGAGTGAGTAGGTAAATGCATTTTTAGAACTTTTTCAAGATGTTCATTCAGTCTCATTTGAAAAGTGCTCGTTTTGAAAGATACTGTATCAGAAAAATCTCTTGTACCAATTGTTTTACGTTCTTTATGTTGCCATGTGAATATCATTTAAGTTGTGAACAAAATGTGCAATGTACGTATGGCATATGTACACATTATACCTAGGTATGCGCATCAATGACACTACTCTAACATGCCACGCTACGCGGCAACGCACACCAATGGGACTTGTCACCGTAAAATCACGTCAACCTAGTCGACTTGGGATTTTGTTTATATTTGTACAACTTTAAGGAGGAATGCTATGAAGAAATGGACAAGGATGACAACCTGATATAACAAAGATGCGAAAACGATTATCATCCACCAATCCACACCTTCTGTGCCCTTTGCTCTGATAACTAGTTCTTCTTCCTAATGATGTACACTATATGTGTGTTTTATGCATGGGTGTTGTAAATCGCAGCACAAGAATTATCTTCTGTGACGAATTCCAGCAGATCAACTTTGAGACATGTTTTCATTTCCACCAAAACCATTAGTATCATACCAACAATCCATTAAAACGTATTTGGAACATTATACAGATACAAGCTATTTATTGGCTCGACTAAACGCTCGTTTATCACCACTTTTGTGCTCATCATCATCCTATTTAATATATCAATATCTATAAAATACCAAAATAATGATGACTTTGACGATGATGATCTGGCATAGGCACACAACAAGGAGTAGATGCATGTTTTGTTCTTCAAATCAGAAAACAGAACTTCAGTAGGTGAACAATGCACATAATTGCCGCCCACACGCCGTTTCGCCAACAGGATCATTCAGATTCACAATCCACAATAATAATATATGCACTTATTACTATTATAATGTACTCGTACACACGACAAAGCTTATACTCTTATACAGATAACAATTGTACAATTACATTACAATAAGCATGTAGGTGAAATAATATGTACATACTAAATATGCTCAACTATCATAATCGACAGTTTTGACATCATGAGCTTTAAACGACGTTCTTATACACTACCAACATCAACTTAGTTACTGCATATATTAGTAAAAAATGAACGTCTGTTGTGCCTCATGGTATGAACTTTTTTTTTGCTTCATTTGACAATAATTTCAAGAACGAAACTACGTTAATAATTGTGAATGAAGTAAGCCCAACAAAGTGTAATAACTGTTTTACTACTTGTATTTGCATGCTTCTACGGGAACATCATGTTGTCTTTACCTGCCGCCTTCGCATTTTCATCTACCACCGTATCCTATAGATCATGCATTAAAGATGTACTGTCCTTGCCTCCGTAAGAATTTAGGCGGGAGTAAATGAAATTTTGGTCACGTGATGATAATTTCATTCATGAAACACTCGTAGTATTTTTTTATGAATGAAATCATCATCACGTGACCAAAATCTCATTCGCTCCCGCCTAAACTCTTAGAGAGGTAGGGACAATACGACCACATGCGTGGAGTATTCAATAAAATTCGCTGCTTATCACATAACATTAAATAAAAGACTAGTGCACGGCAAGCCGGGATCTGGCCACCATTTTAAGGGGGTCTTGAATTAAACCATATTTCAAGAAAGATAACATGAAAAGGGCAAAAGTCTACCCGATAACTTTTACCACCTCTCTGGAAATGTAAGTCAAGTGCCCCATTAATTGAGGTCTTAGTTTAAAGGGTAGGCCACATCATAAGAGAGGTGAGTTTTACGGGTTAAGTTAGAAATGAGTTTAGGCTACATCAAGTTACCCCAGCCCAATTGTACAATATATTGTACCGTAAACTTACGAGTCATTAAATTATAGAATGTCTTTATAACAAGATATATAAGTATAATGGATGAATGAAAAAAAATTAATGGGATGTGTTAGCATGCATGTATGCACGGCATCCTTATTATTGCCCTTGTTTCTTTGTTTTTTACTGCTGTATACAGAATACCTACATACACACGACATCGTCATCATCACCAAAGTTGTCGCGTTGCATTGCTCATCCATCTCCTAAACTACTTGCTAAATAATTCGCATGAACATGAACACGTACGCATCACATATTTTCTGGTTGAAATGCGTGGGAAATGAGCCTCAAGTTATATTCAAGCTTTTCTCAATTAGTCTACGACCATGCGAAAATGTGCTGAAACTGGTCAAGGCGACTGCACGAAATACGAAATGAGAATGCAGAGGAAGAGAAAGGTACAATGGGTACGGAGAAAATACATACGTGCGTCGTCAGACAGACAGATTTAATGGAACGCAGCAAATAATTTTTTATAACCAAAACACACTGAGAACCAACAGATTTTTTTTTACTTTTCATATCATCATCATCATCATCAATGACCACTTTGCATGCAGAAGGTCAAATTACGTTTTGTTTTTATGAAGTTTTGGAAAGGGTAAACTCGGGCTACTACTCCACTATTGCAATTGAAATGAAAGAAAAACAGAAAATTGCGATTACAAACAAATATCATAATTGCACTTGTCCTATCGTAATGTCTTTGTCTTGTCCGTCCTCGTCTGGCCTATGCCATTGCTACGCGTAGAGAGATACATTCATTCGTGCTTACACCACCACCCACACAATCAAGCTAATGGCAGAACTTGTATGTATGTATCTGTTTCCTTTCCGAGTGCACACTTACGGCGATCTCTAGTATTTTGTTTCCCTTGTACTCCCTCACTTGGACTATACCTATCTGGTGTAGATGTTTTACTTCTGAGGCTCTCTTTGCTTTCTTGCGAAGAACGCCTACATCAAAAGTTGGGATAGACATTTCGTCAGCCAGCCAGTCAGTCAGACTGCTACTAACAACTGAGGACTCTCGCAATTTTCCTTTATGCTCTTTATGCAATGCTGTGTTATTATATCACAGCCCACAACCCATACAGAAAAACAGATCATGAGGAATGGGCGAATATTTATACTATGTCAACGACTCCCGACCAGAGTTCTTCCTTGGCTACTTGATCACTTTATTTAATCGCCGTTTTTATGCGTAATTAATAACGACACCACATAAATGACTCCAGTAGTTGTTTTAGGGACTACTTTTTTTAAATCCGGTTAAACATACCACAAGGTGAGCACTGAGCACTGCTCTTGAAATAGTTGTCCTCGATAGAAAGTTATAATCTGGAGATAATTAGACAAATGAAAAAATAACTCCACCTTCGTAGGTTTATTATTAGCTATACAAAAACTACATGCATTTCAAACGAAACAAATATTATGTAGCTACTTGTGTAGCTACATGACAAAACTCGCATGCAATGCAAGCTATTTATATATGCATATATTTACTTGGAGATAATGAAAATAGTTTTTTATCAGAACGCAGTCCTTTGAGAGAGAGAAAAAACCCTATCCCAGCAAATGATTTTTTTTCCTAAATAAAATAGGTCTAGCTAGAGCAAGAATGAATCAACAAAGAATGTTTAAAATATATACATACGTCACACAGCGTATGTGTAATCATGGAATGTTTTTTCTCTGTGTGTGAGAGAGAGAGAGAGATGAGGAGAGAGAGGTTTTCTATTCAAAGTAAGTGCTTCTTGAGTAGGTAGCATCCTAAACCTATTAGCGAGAATTTACAAATTAGAGTACAAAACTAATCTTGGAAAACAAGTCGAGCATAGATCGCAGAATTGGAACAAAAACTTCATCTTCCTTCTAAAATGAATGAGCAATGAAAAGGAAAAAATAAAACAGACCAAGCTGCTGCTGCTGGTAAACATACACACACACATGCATGAAACATGTAAGTACATACTCCACCGTAATGGCATCATTTGTACCATTGTTTTCTTTTTAAAAAAGAATGACGGAATTGAGTCATCTGCATAATCTTTGGTATACAATACATAATATGACGTGAACAGGTGGGCATTAAGGGTATTTTTAGTCAACAAGAATGTTGTTGTACCGGAGCAGTAATACGTCATTCAAAGGAGTTTATTATGGGACATCTTATCGGACGAAAAGAGCGGAGCAGACATGCAATGATATGATTACTTACACATGTATGTACATATTTATATCAGCTTAGTGATAATTCCCTCTTTTAACGTTCTGACTTTCCCCTTGTACACCAACCGTAAATAAATTATATCACATGTATCATCAGATCAGCTTTATGCCCACACTTGCGTGGAACAAGATCTTTGCGACAATCGTTGTATTTACAGCAATCCGAAAAAACACTGCTCTCATTAAAAGTTTTTTGTTTTTATCATAATATCTGATTTTTCCTCCATTCTGTGTGCTATTTTAAGTCACACAAATGAAAATAGATCCATTCTCCAATGACATCTATTTTACTGTGGAAAATTGTACACGATTTATCTCCAATAATTTTTCCCTCACTTGATTTCTCTCTCCAATGGTTTTTTATTAAAGGAGAAATAGTGGAAAATGACGCGACCTAATCAGCAACACAGCACTTGTAATACCAAGAATAATAATAATCTTATGAAACATCACAAAAATCTTGGGATAGTTTTTTTTGGAAACTGATTTATAAATAGAGAGCTAATATCAAGTATAATATTATGCATGTGTGTATCTACTTTTTGATGCGAAGAGCTATCATTATTCTTCTACCAATAAAAAAATGCAGATACAATTTATACAATGGGTACACTTTATATTATTATTATTATTATTTATTTGCGCTTTTCTATTCTATTCTCCCTGATTCTCATCTGGCATGGTTCATGTGTTTTGTTCTGGTTTAATTAATGCAAAAAGAGAAAGAACAGAGAGATAACATGCATCGGATTGTGTGGCGATAGTTACTCATGCCTATAGTCATTAAACCAAATAGAGTACGCCATATAGTGTAATGCATATAAGATGCATGTTCTCGTCCTATACTTACTAAAACTGATAACCTTGTGAGTATAAAAAGCTGAAATATTTTACAAAGCCTTTTCACTGTTGACTCTCCTTGAATCATAACAAAAGACCATCGCCTTACCTTTTGTTAAAGCCTCTTAGAACCTGTGGTGACAGACATGTTGCCATCCGTAAGTGAATGGAAACTGAAAAAAGAAGAACAAATAATTGTGGTAATAATACAATAATGGAAGATGAAAAAGCAAGAAAAACTTGCGTTTTTCTCCCTCCTTCTATAAATAACATGAAAAGAATTCTTCGCTATTTTATTTATCATTATTATTGCTGCAAATCAAAGGAAGCTGTACAGGTGAGTGAGAGAGAGAGAAAGAAAGAAAGAGATGTGAGACAATTACATAGGCATAACCCACACAAAATATTGTTACGTGTGTAAGTAAGTGATACAGGGAAGCAATGCCAAAAGTGAGGACTCGAAAGGTATCAAATGTGACAAGTTGTGCACTTAGCTAAGTAGTTTAAGGATATGGGGAAGTATTGACAGTGTTATTAGAGCTGTTATAGAGCAGTTAATTTTTCTTGTCACCATAATTTATTGTGTAGATGAGGTTGTTGTACGATTCTTATGAGCTTATCGCAGTGATAATCAATGCGTACGCGGAATCTTGATTTTACTGAGATTTTTCTTGATAATTCAAGAATATATAAGTTGATATTTGATCCACTTAAAAAATCCTCTCATCTTTGTGCCAGAACAACTGTCAACTGTGTTACTGCATGCACAAATTACCTACTTGTTTACCCAGAGAATTATATATGTTCTAGAAAGGAGAGAAGGAACTTTTCAACCTTCTTACAGTAAACAAAAGTGTTATTTACAGGTGTAAAGGATCCCAGGAAAATGGTAGTGAAATTGGCCAAACTATTTATTATGTACCCACAACAACACTAATGGAAATCAGCAAGAAAAAAAACAATTTCGTTCATGAGCATCAATTTGTTACAGATCAGCAGCATGTCTTTGTCTGTTCCTTGATAAAGGCTTGAAAAGGAAATAATGGTTACCATACTGGAAATTTTTCAAGAAAATCGTTGAGAGCTTCCCCGTAAATCGTTGACTTTTCAAGTCAATAGTTTAGAGTAGAGTTCGGTTTCAAGCATCATTTTGAAAGGTTATTTCATCGTTTGAAATAGAAGCATAATAAGTATCTGGTATTGTGTAAACTGTATATTGATGGCAGGAGTAGAAGTACCTATGTATTATTATGTATACAGCGTTGAGAAAAATGTGCCAATAATTTTTTGTCAATTTTATTTTGTAAAAATTTACGAGTCTGGATAATAATCGGATCAATTGTTCCGTGGCAAATATGTCTGTCTGGCAGCTCATTCATTCAGCTATTTAACTATAGATAGCAAATGAGATAAGTGCATTCCTGGCGCACTGGGAGCTCTAATATGCTTTTTGCCTGGTTAAACACCTTTGGGATAGTGCGTGGGCGGCACTTGCTTGCTGCTACTATTAAGCACTCGAGTACATAGTAAATGTACACATGGTATGCATATACATACGTGTGTGTATGCACCTCAAAATTCCACTTTGAGCGAATATGATAATTTTCTCAAAACTTTACCGTCTGGCATGCCATTACTGCCATTCATGTTCCCAACTCCCGCGATATCCTTCGATGAGCATTTCATTTCGATACAGACAGTCAGCCAATTTAACAATTGGAAGAGCATTGGTGTGCAACAGGACATAACAACAATACCTTGACACACACAACATGCATCTCTCCTCCATCACACCAACAAAGCACCACAACACACGAACGCTGATGAGCTGCTGATGAATTAGCCAGTATCGATAACAACTTATGTAACCAGAGTGAAAAACGCAAATGATAAAAAAGTAAAATGCGAGCGAGAGTAATGTCCTTACACAAGAAATTCTGATTATTGGATTGAGACGATGAAAAATAAGAAACATATGTATACATATACAATATGTAATCCCGTTTCTCGTACTGCAGAACAAGTGAGTACAAAGTGATGGGCACATACGAGACTTTAATCGGATAAACTGACAATGAAACCACTTGCATGTTATCGGCCGTCATATTATATTTGTGCCGAGCCGAGTGCCGGCGGTGAAAACATCTTTCCATTCTTATACTCTCTCCTCCATTCATGCTTCATATCAAAGAGGAAAAGATATAAAAAACATCCTGAACGTAGTAGTATAAATACAGAGGGTGCCCATACTTTATTCAGCCACTTTAGTAATTACGATAAATTCAAATACAATATTTCTTCGAATGATTTCTTCGCTCCATATGATAGCCACGTTCATGAACTACCACCCTGCATCTCTGTTTCCACGATTCAAATACGGTGCTGACCAGAGCACGAGGAATCTTATAGCATTCTCATTTGCCACATTTCCAAAGACCATTAAAAAGTTCGGGCCCGACGCTTCCCGGTAGCTTGTTTCAAAAGCCTAAATCCAAGTATGCTCATGGGAGGGATATGGGGAGACTTGACGGGTATATCAGAGCTGGAAATGAGCTTTGGTTCATTATTTTTCCGTAACTCTACCGAATACCGCTGAGTTTTGTTTGCCGTGAGTGAAGGCGCTACATCATGGTGGAGGTACACCTTAAAATCGTCCCATATGTACATTTTTTAGGGATTTTGAGACCTTTCATTATGAAACTCGGCTAACACCTAGTTAAGTAGGTTGCAATGATCCACAAAACTTACAACCTGCCAATATTTACCCGTCCGACACAAGAATCGCGCGTGGGTGGCTGAATAAAGTATGGGCACCCTCTGTACCTATGCAAGAGGAACTAGCCTAGAGTTATATCAATCCCGTTTCTTTTGGTAATCGTTCCCTTCAAGTTGAAGCACAAAACCAAGACAACAATGCACAATACACATGGATGGACAGACCTTACAAGGAAGAGTAATGTTATGGATTACTGTAGTAACATAAACCATCCAGGAAGGAAGGTGTAAATATACATGAACGAGAGAAGAGGTGTGTTACTCTCCTGGGCCCGGGTTTATACCAAACCAATACAGGCCTATACACACACTCACAAAAAATGTACCTATATTAATCTTTAAGTAAATTGTGCTGTTACTATAGATACATCTTTTAATACACAGCCAACGCTGTAGATATGCTTCGTTTCGCCATATATCCACAGAGAATATTACACAATATTTACCAGCCCGCAAGAACGCAGACTAAAGGTCGTGTTATTATTATTATTATCATATGCACGGGGCATGGACTATGAAGGCTCAGATTGTCAAAAAAATGTAATTCCGTAAGTTAAGTTGCGTGCATGTCTGCATATTGTGCCATAATAATAATATTATTAATATTATGTACGCTATATATGTGAAAAAGGAGCTGGCTATCTATTCTCATCTTTGCTAGGCACAATAGAGTCACCAGCAGCAATTCGCCTTCTTTTCGTGCAGCCACCCACACACCAATATTCTTTTTACCATTTTCGTCGAATGTTGCTGGATACTGTTGCTGCTGTTGCCGCTGCTGCTGTTTTGATGATGACGATGAGGATGACGAGGAGGACTGGTTAAAAAACAAGATAACATGTGATATGATATGAACTTGAGCAACGCAACATCATGCAAGCCGGTTAAAAAGACAGCGAGGAGGTGAGCAAACAAATAATAGAAAAAGCAATGAAAATAGAAAGGAGATGGTTCAGCAGAAGAAAGTGCTCAAGGGGATCTTCTGCAAAAAAGAAGGTTCTTTAACATTGGAAATGGGCTTACCCACGTACATTTTTTTTCTTGTTAGTATTATTTGCTTATGATATTATTATGATGGTCTATCCCGCCACCACACGGCATGGTTGATACAAGTCTTCATCCGAAACAAAACAGCAGTGGTTAAGTAGCAATTTCTAATACACTTATAGCTGATAAAAACGGATGACAAATGATTTCTGTAAAAATGTCAATTTCAAGCGTTCATTTGTAAGTTTTTGTGCGTAGGGTATTCAGTCAATTACAGGAACACTCCCCCCCCCCTTAGTACAGTAGCGATGATGGACTGAGACAAATAAAGAGTACAGCAAAGGTATCAAGCACTGCAATTACGGAGAAAATACTCTTGTTCTTCTTGCCGTTTTTGTTTGCTCTGTCTAGCTATCTATTACAAGTATACATTCCATCAACCTATTTCGCAAACAGTCCTCCCCCGCGTCGTATGTATTTATCTCTGTTCAGTTAACATTGCGTTGCATAACATCATAAGCGCTCAATTTTCACTTTATGCTTTGATAATTTAATGAAATATTTGCACTAAAGATCATACTTACTGCCACTGCATACGGCAAGCTACTACTATTATTATGCGTGCTTATTGCTTTTATGAAATACATTCGTGTGCATGTAAGGCTGGTCATGGCATAATATGTACTTTACAGATTGAAACATTGTTTTGGTTGTCTCTCCTTTGAGTGATATAATTTCTGTAAGCCTGGCCGATATTTCGGTACATTTTTTGGAACAAAAGGCATGGAAAACACTAGGTTTAGTCTACATACATGCTATTTTAATTATTTATACGCTTTGTAGAGACTGCAAAGTCAATGGGTCATTTGTGCGTAGGTTTAATGGAAGGTAAGCCGGAAACAGTCTGTATTTCAGCATTAAATCTCTAGTGCTGGCCAAGTTTACATTTCAATAAAATAGGATGTGTACATATTGTGCCAGACGGGAAAAAGCAGAAATTTTCCTGAGGGTGAGCACACGTTACATTTTCAATAATTCCAAGAAAAACTCAACAGGTTGGTTGGCTTTCCTTGCAGCTTGACTAACATGCCCTTGTCTCTTCGTCCTTGTTTCTTTAGTGTGAACACAGGCTATTGTATGGTGGCTATTGCAAATAATATTATGTGATTCTGCTTAAATGCATAAGGGACTTGATCGCATAGGAAGCAGTGCCACAATTAAAATTTATAAACCTACTAAAAATGCATGACTACTTAGTGTACCTACATACGTACCTGTTGTTTAAATAATAATGTATGGAACTGACAGTTGATTACTGCTAGAAAACGCTTACATCCCAATGTAGACATGAAGATAGTTACCGAGAACGAAATTAAAGTTATTTGCCAATTTCTCTTTAATTATTCTAATCAACTCAACAAGTATGTGTGTGCCACAGGCTGAGCTATAGTGAAGCGAAATTTTGTACCCGGAATGTTCCAACATTTTTTTGTCTATTTCCTGAAGTCTACTCCCACCCACATTTCCCATCCCAGTTAGAAGTATGAACGGTGAAAGTCAACTGGGATGAAACCATCGACTTATCATTGTTAAAAACAAACAAGCTTTTTCACCAATGATACTGTATCGAGACTCTTGTGCGAAGTATCACGTAACAACCAATCATCATCAATTTTGCGTGGAGGTACTAAGAACAGCCCACACTGTACCCAACAAAAAATATTTAGATGATTCTCTTGTTGCGATTTTCTCTGCTCGTAATTTCAGTCTTTTAATCTGAACTTGATTAGCCAGTCCCGCTCGACTCATGGTGAAGCACGACTCAACTACCTAAGTAGCAGACACATGCAGGTGAACGGAATCACATTGCTTATCTTTCTCCATATATATTTCATATCATGATGCTTCTTTGTAACCGACATAGAATGTTGGCTGCCGCAGTGGTGTCGCCTCAGATCCTATCAGATCATCTAAATAATATCTATCCATCCCATTTTAAATTGATTTTTGTCTCCTTTTTGAAAAAACTGCTTTTTCTGAGTAGTATGAGCATGATAGCAATATTTATATTGTGCGATAAATGGATTGATATACTCAAGGTGATAGTATTGACAGAAGTGGGTGAAAATAATATTTTTAAAAGACTTTTTTTTTGCATGTCACACATTAAAATCTCAACTGATATTCACAGAAGCTCTGCGTTGTACGTGCATTAGGATACGACAAAAAAAAGTTGAACAGTAGTAAATTCTAGTTTTTATCGCTATGAAATTCATGAAAAAAAGAACCAACCTGAAGTTAGGATTAGGATTTGATGTCATTATATATTTTACGGTCTGACTCATCATCAACTTCTCAGGTGAGCTGGGAGATTTTTTGGGGTAAATGGAAACGGTGGGTGGATGTAAGTCCAGGTGGTTTAATCTTGTTCGCTAATGCTTAACTAGGCGTAGGAAGGGATATTAGAGTTTGTCAAACAAACAAATATTAGGAATGCTTTAGTTTGTATTTAATTGCTCGAAATATGTGCTTGTAACTGTTATTCAATATTTCAATTGGAGCAACAACTATGACTAGGAATTATGATGACTCACATGTTTTCTCGACATTACAATTAACTTTGGATTATTAGAATATCGAGTGCGGAGGATGAATTCTTAAGCGTTTTATTACGTTTTTAAGAAAATACTTCACAAATAATAGGTATTTTAACCATTATTACAGACTACACACTTGACAAACTGTTTTTTTGTTCGTCAAGAATGATGTCACAGTTATTTAATAAATTGTTTGAGTACATATAAATATAAAATTGTTGAAACCCTTTCCCTTTAATACAGCCTTCAAAAAATCATGCCAGTTTTTTTGCCTGACAAATGTTACTGCGGAAGAAGCGATTTATAGAGAAGCGTAAAACTTTTTATAAAAAATATATGTATATATTCAACAGAAAATCGGCCAAAAAGTTTTGACATTGTCATGTATTTAACTTTTAATTTTTCTCACCAGGAAGCATCGGAATTTAGCGCACCAAACCAGAACCAATGTTAGTATTGGCCTAATTACGTGTTGATAAGTGTATATTCTACTGTCATTAAACATTAATAAATATAATAAAAATGCACTGATTTTGTTTATCAATTAGCCGATAAAAATTCTTGTGTTTTTTGTGCTAGTCTATGAAAACCTGTGAGAAATTGTCATTACTTTTGAAAAATAAATGTGCCATGTGTAGTCGGATTTCTACAAAATGCCCTTTCTTGTCAGCTCGCCGTTCTGTTTTCTTTTCTTTTTTGTCTTTCTCTCTTTCTGCAGTTCAGACAGGCTGTACCCAGTGGCCTAACACGTTTATGTACATAGTTACACGCACTTCTAGGGCACCAGCGTAACGCATCGCTGAAAATGTGCGGGTCCGACGGGAAGATGTGGAAAGTGGAAAGCTAACAAGTAGGCATTCATCTTACATCTGTACGTACACATAAACAGAAAACTGAACACGGCATGCTGCTCTCCTCCTGCTCTTCAGAGTTTTCCTCACACTACTCACACAAGTAGATATAATAATATTATATTATGAAGTGTCAAGCGCTCACTAAACTTAACATCCGCTCCTGCAGCAACAGGAATGAGATACTAATAGTAATTGTTTTCTCTACTGAGGGGAAATTGGGAAGAGAATTTGAAAGAGAAATGCTGATAAACACATAACAAGGTAGACAATAAAAGAATAAATTATCTACAAAGCACATTGTACACAAGAACATAAAATCACCCCACCATGCACTACTATTTTGTATATACACGAACGAAACAAAACTACTACAACAGGTTCATAATCATCACTGACTATAACAATATGTTCTGGAGGGAGACTCACTCCGAACATTCAATTTTACAACGACAAAACGATTGAGTACAAATAAAAAGGAGTACGAAAACTGAAAAAAGTTTACTAAAAAAGAGTTTTCTCTCGCACACACAGACGAATTATAAATTGGCGATAAGAAAAAATAGATATATATGTATGTATGTATTTACTTCCGTGAAAATCCATAACAGTCACCCGGAATATTTCGCAGGCACAAAACTTTTCCACTGAAAGGACGTGCGGTGCGAGTGAGACAGCTAGAGAGACAAGAGAACGTGAGCTTGGCTGATAACAAGTGCTGCTGATGTTGCTACCAGGCTTGGAGTCCGATGATGAGTGCTCAACAATGAGAAACGGTTGATAAGAGTGAATGAGAGTACAAGTTTGAACAACACGCATGTAGTAAAGATTATGATTACGACGATGATGATGCTGAGGATGATTATAATATGATGATGATGATATCACAGTAAATGGTACAAGTGCTGGTTGTAGTCGGTGTTGCTGCTGTTTTGGAGAGAGTAAAACTTACTATTCTTGTACGCACACCATGAAGCACGACGACACACACTTTCAACGAGAAAGGAGGAAGACAAGGTAATACAAAATCTGTTCTTATTCTCTGCCTCCCAGCTTCACACTGAGACTGAGACTTTTTTCGTTCAACCAGAAGATCTAGCATAAAATGTAAATCACTCGTGTGATGATGACGATGGCTAAGATCATCATCAGTTTACTCTCAGTTCTTTCTTGTGCTCTTTTCCACTACAACTCTACAACTTGCTAGCTCTATGCATAATATGAGAAATGAGAATACTACTACTACTTCTTCTAACTGCAAGCGTACTTGCTGTGGTTTCTTTCTTTCTACATTATTCTACAGAAGAACAAGTTAATGTGCTAATCTTGATCTTATAAGAGGGACTCTCTCTCTATGTGTGTGTGTGAGTGAGAGGAATAATGCCAACACCACTCCACTCACCACCATCACCACGATACTGATCCGAATATTAGCAGAATTATCCACCGAAAGTGTCAGCTAAGCCGAAGAAGAAGCTGCAGAGAGCACATGGAAGATCAGAATATCATTCGAAATGTACGTACCGTGAACAACGTCTCTGCATGTACATACGTGCGTTACTTGCTCTACTATGCGCTACAGCAACACAAACAAAGCTTAGCTTTTGACTCCTTTCTACTCATTCACAGTCTCTACTACGAAAGTCACTTTTCATCTTCTTTGAGATGATCACTTTTTGAGGCATCAGTTGACAATATAAAGACGTTTCACTCACATTGTCCAAAAACTCTTTATATCCCTTTTTTATTACGTAATGTCACAATTAGTTCATTTTTTTCTTTCTACCTCACCACACAGGCTAAATAATGTCACACAATTTACAAACAGTTTTAAAAAAGAGTCACGTATGTAAGTTTGAGATTGTTGGTGATTAGTAATTGATTGTCTGCGATTCTCATGGGAAGCGTTTTGCCTTTTCTCTTTGTCTACAAATGAGCAGCAGCGTAGCGATTCCTTCTTTCTCTTTGGGACAGTCGGTGAGAGAATGTGTTTGCGTTGTGGAGTAATGCAGGGATATAGCGATATGCCGGCTCGTCTGCTTGCTGGCTGGTGAAATATAAAGCAACTGGTGTAGTGGGAGAGAGAGTGAGAGAGGAATGGTTGTCTGAGGAGAGCACATGCAGCAACTCTTTAAAAAAAGCTTGGGAGGCAGTATGCATGCGACTAGCGGATCCATTCGCAAGTAACAGAGTGACCTGTATACTACACCTGCAGACTTTTATATATGAAGAGTTAGTGGAAAGAAACGAGCAAAGAGAGGAAAAAAGGAGCGTGGGCTTTTTGCGTAACGCGTGGCAACGATGTCAATGAAACGCTTCGGATTACTATCACTACTACTGGCTTGATCACGATGATGATACTGATTCTTTAGTGTTTACTTACACTACACACAACAAAAGCATCAGTGGTAGTAGTAGTTGTTGTTGTAGTAGTAGTAGCAGAGCTATAGTAATCGTAGTGCCTCATCGCCTCTATTCTCATCAGTGAATAGACGATGATGGGCATAATGGCAATACTGGCATGTAAGTTGGGGCCAAAGAAGATAGACAAAGTTCATCATTAGATCGGCTTCATGTGTTAACATTCAACTTACAAAACAAACTGCATGCTTCGACACGGCGCGCGGTATGTATATGCATTTTTTAGGATCTGTAGGAATGCGGGATAGAGATTTATTTATAATAGGTGACTACACTTACACCACGGAGAAGAGAAAAAAGGTTTCTGATTTGTTGTGAGGACACTTCGTATCTTAGTGGTTTCTGAGATTACCCTGTTTTGCGCACGTATTTAATAGGCAGTTGTCATGATAATGATGATAAGTGCATACATTCCAGTAGTATTTCTTTTTAAACAATGAAACTTATTGATTAAAATGCTGAAATCCAACAATAATTCTGGCACGTGGCGACTACGTTTGCATATGTACATTAGGAAAATATTACATTACCCGTTTCCGTCGTTTCCCATAAAGAAAAATTGCAATGGTTTCACATTGTTAATAAATTGAAATGTGTATACGCGTCACTGACGGTGGCCTCACATGACTGAGCTAAATGCTGGCAATTTATTTACATTCTTTCTTCAAATTGGAAAATGTGAAAGAGAAAGAAGGACCAAATCATCCTTCAGTAATTATATTATTGCCATATTATGTAAAAATGTACCTGATTTCCAGGTGTATTGGTATTTTCATTGCCCTTTCAAATTTGCACTCGCTGACATGATTGTGGTATTCACAAGCGATAAAAAATGGACATAAAATGTCGATAGGTAGTGAGGAGTCAGTAGAGGGTACAGAAAGAAATTGAAATTGGGTGCAGAGCCATGATATAATGTTTTTTGATACACCGCACTTTGAGTTTTGGTTATGCACAAATAGCGATATATATATACTCTGTTGACATTTCTTTGGCAGTCATACACTGTGCACTTCATTATATCACACTTTATCATTTTTATTTCTAGACGTTTTCACGTTATTTTGACGACGACGATGATGGTGATGATGATTAGGACATGATTTGGCTCATGAAAGTTTACTCTGTTCTGCTTTCACGCATTTTTATTTATATTTATTTTTTATATATATTTTTTCTACATTTTCGCTTGTATAATCTCCAATTCAGTGTACGAATGACCTTTCCAAGAATAAATCAAGGATTGAGCAGAGAACGATTTTTTTTCTCATGGTATGATCTAACTCATTTGGTATGCACTTTATATAAAACTATGCATAATATCGATGATGATTTTTTAAAGCAAAGCACACAGCAAAAGTGACTGTCATTACGTCGCGCACACAGACATACGTACATTCACGATGACAAATTTAAATATGGACTCACTCACGTAACATATATGTATTTATATTTATATATATGTCATCATTTTGCCGCTGACTAGTGACTAGATTCATAATTAATGGTCCCTGATACTTTATTCACTTACCCTGCTATTTGACTCTTTTGATATCTATTAGCCGGTGGCTTTCACTTTAGTCTGGACGCGGTAACATGGGGGGAGCTTATTATGCAACTGTAATTTCATAATAAAGTAGTATTATTCCATACGCATAAAAATTAAAGGGGCGTTCAAGGCTATTCACGCTTTCACTTTATAAAGTGTGAAAACCCCTCTTTCTCTACTTGTCAGCCATTAATTAACAGATACGTACGTAACAATATGAACTCAACATGGAGAACTGACAACGAAGTACTTAAACAAACAGGAAACCTATATACTGATGTTTGAATAGTCACGAGAAACTAAAACGCAAAAAAAGTCGTTCACAACAGGAAAACAAATTATATTGCTCTATCAGATTTCATCATTTGTATTTCCTTCCGAGTTTCCAATTTCCAGAACGAACGAAATCAAAATTAATAATAATAATCCCACCGTCACTCGACAGTATTGTGCTCAACGGATACGCATGTCTCCTATAAAATGTACATCTTATAGTGAAAGCCCACCCCCACAACAGAGGGAAAAAAGTAGTCAAATTTAAAAATTTACACAAAGTACATAACATACGTCAATAGACCAGCGTAAAGATGCCCATGGACAGGGCAGAAAGGAAATGAAAGCAGACATCACCTTCAACAGAAATTTACCTTAATTCTTCGAAACCATTAAAATGTTTGTTTCCTCAACGAAGGGAATCAAATTACAGTAAAAAACAAGTTGTTATTTCATATCACATCTCATCAGTTGTGTCCGTGTCCTCTGCAATCAATCTATGTACGTACGTATACATTACCTGATGATGATACAAATCCTGCTGCATAGATACGTAAGGGCCTTATCATCGCTATCTCAGACATCTCACCAACAGTCAGGTAGACAGACCAAGAAGGCATTATGTCATATCCACGAATAGCAAACTGCACAACATTTTCATCATGTTTTCTTTAATACGTACATAATATAATGATCGAAAATACGCGCGTCGACTAATATGTCCAACATACATTTAATGCTCCTTTGTGGGCGAAGAAAAGAGAACAAAGATTTTTTTACCACTAACACGAATTGCACGTAAAAGATTTACTAGGTAGAGAAATATAGTATGGCGCTATGATTGTATAGTGCTTTCTCCAAAATCTTCCTTGTACTATCGATACACGATGTTGTTTTTATTATATGCATTACTTTGTTCGTGGATTGCATGAATGATTACTGCCAGGATGATGATGATGATGTGCGTTAAAATAATATGGCCTTGTACAAAAAAAAACTTTGTACTATTCAGCACAATAATAACATAGCATAATATTATTATGCATGTCTTTTGGCACTAAAAAATGAATATAATGCAGCCAAATAAGTTTTGCATCAAATAATAATGTAGCAAGTGGTCTTTTGACGAAGTATGCTGGTGGTGGTGGTGGTAGTAGTAGTTCCTTCCTATGACAAGGGAATGAATGAATGTGCTATAGTATTGTAGAGTAGACCCACCTATCACAATTATTAGCCCCACCGCCCATTCACAATCGCGTTTAAGTAGTAATAAAATAAACGAAGAGGCCGAAACAGGTTTATCGAAGCCTCAGCTTTGAGGGAGGGAAACAGACAAAAAACTCTCATCGTCAATCGTCACTACCAACCATCATCATCAACATGACGATCGTTTATTCAAATAGTAGTCGTGATCGTCCCTTAAAATCATTATCATCTTTCATTCATTCATTCCCTCGCTCATTTTACTACTCACCACCACCTCTACTACTAATGCAAAACGCGCTGATTTATTACGATGCTGATGAGATCATTTAGAGAAAGATTCAATAAGAGGAGACTAGACGAATTATGTGGCCATTATAACGAGAAACATCATTGGTGGTGTCCAATACCTTTAGTAGTGAAAACTAACTCAAGCTGAAACTTTATATTTTTTTGAAAAAATAAAAAGTAAAATAAACTTTGGGTAAGCAAGTAAATGGGAAAAAAGCGACTACATCCTATATTGCACTGCTGCTGTGTACCACTTCCATGTATGTATTTCACTAACCTGATCATCATCATACCTTAGGAAAAGTGATGATCACATTCATCTCATCGTCATCATCATCATGGTGAACATCAATTTTTAGATAGGCTTTTAGAGTAAGCATGCCTATACATAGAATTTGACAAGTTGCAGGATCGGTGAGTGCCGTCAGTACGTTTCAAGTTGGATCACGAAGCAAAGAAAGCTTTGGCTCGTCCTCTCCTCCTAGTGATTATGAAAAGTGTTGCTTGAGAGTTTCTATGTGGGGATCAAAGAAGGAAATCGATTCTGAGACGGACACCCAAGACCCAATTATCAACTTGACAAACGCATCATAATCATGATCAAATATACAAATCTTGTATATATGTATGCACATAATATAGTTTTTTTTGTATCTGTGTTTACCTGTCTCCTTACAGAATCATAATAATGTTATAGAGAGGGAGAGAGATGATGATGGCAGCATGTGTGGATACGCAAAAGATGAAGATAGCGATAGTTACACATAAAATTTACATAAATATAAATACACATGGCATGCGGCATTATGAGATCATCACCAGGATCAAACATCGAACTTCATAAAAAATGTATAAATGTGTGTGGTTGTATTTTATTTTTGCTACCACGCCGATTTTTACCTCGCGCGGC
This sequence comes from Sinella curviseta, assembly GCA_004115045.4. Lineage (NCBI taxonomy): Eukaryota > Metazoa > Arthropoda > Collembola > Entomobryomorpha > Entomobryidae > Sinella > Sinella curviseta. The sequence goes on along the minus strand of CM065489.1, from coordinate 19,511,851 downwards.
ATTCTTTCACTTATGACTTGTGTACAACTTTTAACAGCATGACAACAAAGACAAATTTTTTACAGCACGAATGATACACTCAGGACAGGTGAATATATTTTTATGAGGTGTACAACCAACAGTGCTATTACAGGGGTTGTAAAATGTCCTTCGTCGGAAGTACAAAAAATGACGCGACTTGGTTACAGAGATAGTTGACATTGTACTATGCAGAAATGCGGTGAGTGATCACAGGTTGCTGAATTCACACTTTCTACTCGGACATTGCTGTTGTGTCATCTCCAGTCAGCCAGGTAGTATGGCATCCTTCAGGTTCATCTTCTCATCCGTGTTTGTCGCGGTTTATTATTGTTATTGCCATTATATGCAGCTAAGAGAGGTATGATCATTAGCCAGTATTAACCTTTGTTACCCGCAGAAGGGGCTAAGTGAGAAATAATTAACTGAATCCGTGGGCTGACCGTTGGTGAACTTCTTCCGACTTGCCAAATCTCGCCAATTTTCCTCACACTCCGTGTATTATTTTGGGCATTATTATGAATGTTAAGAATAAAAGACGCCCACCAAGAAGTTTGTCAAGAGATAAATGCGTAGGCAGGAAAAGTAGCCTTCACCATATAAGGACTCAATGGGTGGACTTGGCTAGGCTGCTTATAATGTATATTATGTAGACACAACACCACATGGCAGGCAAAAATCTCGGCAGACGCAACACTCACCACTATAACTATATACATATTATCATTGTTATTATTACCATTAGCATTACTACCAGTACGTTTTACAATATATACAACAAACGCACTGACAATGTAATTTTTTTCTTCTACAAAGTGGTATGTACATGCATTTACAGTGGAGCATAGTTAAAGCTACATTGTATTAATGTAACAATACTTTAAAAGTATACACAGCGAGAGCGAATTAGATGCGAATATGGATGCAGCAACGTTTACATATACACGCCTGAATGACTGCTTATTATAAGTATTAATTTTCAACTGTAGACCATATGAATTCAGTGGAGGTAATCGCAAAATCGTCATCTTTCTGACTAGTTTTACATGTGGTGCATTATTTTTGAAAAAATATGTTATTATATCATGTTACAACAAATGAACAACATCCATATTACGCATTCAGACAAACAAAGTGAATAATAATAGCATTATGGGGAAGCTGCCATGCAGGTACGAAACAATGTCATGGAACAATAGCACAAAATAGTACGTGAGAGAAAAGAATGCACTGAAAAGTGGCGGCTAACACAGGGTTATAACAACAACATTAAAGGAACAACAATGAAGATGATCCACCAAAATATCAAGAAGAAAAAAAACCAACACTTTTTCTTCTTCTCTTCTTCTAAATATAAAGCGACATGGCATGTTCGCGCGCGCAAACAACACGAAATGCCGATACAGCTTCCAGCCATTAGTGCTAGACAACAATTATTGTTATTATCATGCTCATCACCATCATTATTTCGTTGCTCCGTCTCGTCAGCATGATATTATTATAGGTATGGCTTTACAATAAATAATATTATCATACGCAATTGTTTATAATAGGCTTTCAGTGAAAATCGTATTTATATTATAAAAATGGGTTTCTTCTTATACGGTATCATTTAGCCATTCTTTACCAACAACAGGCATGAAATTTCTGTCAGAAGCATTTAAATATGCATGAATTCGCTTGTCTGATTCGAAGATGCTTACATGCTGGTCAGCCATATACTTGGAACATGATTAGACAGTCCTTAATGGGAAATGGTATCTCGCAGGATAGGAGTGTAAAGTACATATATTTTGCACGAGTGCAGGCCATCCTCACACGGTCACAGGTACGCTAAATCCAAGCGTGTTTTTTTCTTTAACCTAGAAAGGGAATTAGCGATAACTGAGCATACGTTTGAACATATTTATGCCGCTAACTTCCATCCCCCTAGACAAAAAATGTGAGAAGAGGATACATAGATATTTATTTACCTTTTCATTTAAATTGCTAATAGAGGTGATATTAGAAAAATGGAAAGCGGTTTGTTATAATGCTTCACAACTTGATCAACGATGAATATACAGTACATAATGCAATTTATATTTCCGTATATATACTGCAAAGCAAAAACAATCATCTAGAACAATCCCAGTAGAACATCTGTTAAAGTACAATGAAACGTATTACACCAAATTAATAATTACATATAGTCTAAATTTTCTTCCAGAATATACATGCGAATCCAGACATCCGGTCTTCCGGTCAAGGTTATCCTATTAATAAAATACTATTCCCTATAAAGTCGTGTTCTATAACGTGATGTCATGAAGCAGTGGAGATAGTCGAACTTTCTCTTTACTGGAATTTAGGCTCGCAGAAGGAATTACACTACCAAGCCTTTACGTATAGTTTAATAATTAATATCATCTTAAAAATAGTGCTATGATATTGCAGGTATCGCAATGTTTGTCTCTGAGACTCAGACGCGAAGCTAGTAGAGTAGAGGCACGTTGTTTTCATACAAACGCAAGTGGAGAAGTGAGCTAGGAAATGGAGCGGAACCGACCGGCATGAGCAGAGACGGCAAGATTTATTAAGGTTGCTAGCGAGATGACAATATACTTATGCAATAACAATGAAAAGAAGAAGAAAGAAAAAGGATTATGGTGGGAAGACTCGTGTCGTAACAGACCCATTCCTTCCCGCAAAAGGAGATGACTTGGAGGAAATCAAGCCATACAAAGAGAAAAGATGAAAACGGATGAGAATGTAAAGATGATGATGTTGATGATACTACTACGTGTGCATGAATGAAGTCAGCTAGATACATCAACTCAAATTTTTTTATGATACACTCACATAAAACCTTCCATATACATCAACGGTTTTTCAGGAGAAACAATAATGTAATGGGACAAACTTGTTTTCAGTTCCAGCCAAAAGAACAATGCGATGCACACTGAGGTCGAGAAATATAGAAAAAGGAGATAAAATATTATCGTTTTTGAAGATGAAATAAAACACTTCATTTCCTATTTTGCACAACAGCTAAATATTGTTTTGAATGCGTTGCTGGTTAAAGAGTATCACGTTTGCCTTTTATTTTGATTTGATCTACTTAAATAAATATTAGCCATAATTGGTATTTTTTTGGTAACATTTTAGTCAGTTTTATAATTACCTACTATGTTTATTTATCTGGTTGTCTTTGTTACCGTTTTCTTGTTAAGTTCGTATTTGCACAAAAAGGACTAAATTGGCTGAACACAAATTTTACTTTATCATGCGGCCACTCGAAATGACTAGGGAAAATAAAACAATTCCATGCAAAATGATAAATGAAAATAAGGATATATAAGGTCAAAAGCTCAAGCTCGTTAAGTTGGTTACGTTTCAAAGAACGACCTTTGCAGTCAAGGATCTCAGTTTAGCCATTGAGATTTGTTGATGACAAATGATATAATATTTTTAACTAATCGTTTGCAGCAGAAATGTGGCAATAAAAAAATTTTATTTAAAAAATTATTACAATTTAAACTATGCAATATGCAATATATAGCATTGTAATCCTATAAACACATTATCCACCCACATACCCGCATACATGTATGCACATGCAAATATCATAAATTGTTATCCGCAAAAGCTTTGATGACTATACTAGAAATGGGTGTATTTAATAAACATGGGTAGAGGTAGGCCCTTCTCTGAGAATTGCTTGGAAAGACAATCGATCCTAATTATAAATTTTTACTTTTATGGTCGAAATACTTTTGTTATAAGGTGGATTTAGGAATGCAAAAAGTCGAAATAAATTACCACTTTGCTCGGTCAGTGCTTTTCAAGGAGTAAATTGAGTAAACCTTCAAATCCATGAATGTGCACGATATAATATTATGCATTTGCTGAAACGTCCTACCTGCTTCTAAATCGTCGTGTCACTTGAACTCTATACATACATAATCTTGTTTCGTTTATATATGCACAGGGTGCTATAATGCCGTGTCACATAAGTAACCAGAATAAAAAATCTTTTTGTGGTGATAATAGTTGTACATATTCATGAATTGAATACACTTTCTATGCATGTTCACCTGTCTGCTCATAAGTGTCGCACAATTACGAGTAAACAAAGACACATTTCCTGCATGCTTACCTACTATATGAGCAGAGAGAGACAATGTTTGTCGTTCTTCATCCCATCGCGTCATCTCGATGCAGCATGTATGTATCTTGGAATAATTAAGCAAAGCTGAGAGAAGAGTAAAGAGATTCTTTGCTTCATTTTCTTGCATACTTGTGTATTTACACAGTGCATAGCAAAATTCATATGACCACTACAGCTGCACACCCAAATAACCGTTTTGGGACAAAACTTAATTAAAATAATACCGTAAAAGATGAGTCATGCTTAGAAATAATAACTAGATAAATGGCCTCCTTTGCAGGAACTGAACAAGATGGTTGCTTTTTCTGGCATGAATGCAGTTTGTCTTCAGTCTCTAAATTCCTTCAACTTTTCATTATTTGTTGCACATTTTTAAACACAGTTTCCGAATGCGTAGCTATGAAAATCATTTCTTGTTTTTTCATTTCGAATTGCAAATGATATCGTTTTCATTGTATTTCAGGAGAACATTATTACGAGCAGTGAAAGATGCACTGGCGTCCTTGTATCTGGAAATTTATACTCCGTACGCGAGTTTTAATAAAATTTGTATAGAAAATCCATTCGTATGCACATTTTTTATATACCTACCAAGTCAAATAAAAATTCAAAATACGCAACTATGCATTGCATATACTCATGATAACCATGTAGGTATGATACTATGGCGATTCATTCATTTTTCCATTCATACTTTCTGAGAGAACTGTTCTGTACAATGAGCCCCTCCCTTTCGTTATCCATCTTTGTCAATGTATTGTTATGGATTTTTAGTTCAATTAACCTTAGTTGATACTCCGACACCATCCTAGTCGGCAACTTAATGTTTCCCACTAATTGTCCACCAGGTATATATCCAAATTATCCAAAACTGTATTGTCTGTAGAAAAAATCATTTTTTATATGGTATTAGCATTAAGACGATTATTTTCATATGTAGGGATAACATGGGAAGATTATAAACTGAAGATTATAAAGAGACCGTTTCAAAGAGCATTGGTTACTATCGCTATTGAACTTGACTGTGCATAAAATATAAACCAATAATAATAATAATAAGTTGACAATATTCTTACACGAACAAAGATGTGTTTTTTCTTTCCGCAAGCACCATATACGATTCAAAATAGAAGGTCCATCTCCGCGGATGCGGACGTGCACAACTGGCCAAATAGAAAGGCAGCTTTGCTCTGCAAAATTTAATAATTACATAATACATTATATAAATCACGCCTTAAAGAATCTCAGAATACTTCCCGAGGAACTTGAAACTTTTGGTTGGCTCTTTTTTTCTCTGATGGAGCTAAAAAGTTGTAAGTGCATAGGTAATAATGATGAGAGCTGTAATATTGTCCTTCCATACACGGACAATACCACTTATCCTGTGATTCCGGTTGTGCAGATCCAGAAGAAGTCATCTCGTCCACCAGAGAGAATGTAATGTAAGAGGGGGAACTTGTAACATTTTGCTGACTATTCTTACTACAACTACTTGTTACTTTGTTGCCTCGCTGCTGCCATGCCATCTCAAAAATCCCAACTCTCTCTCTCTCACTCAACAAAGTATTTAAGCATATGAATATGAAGCAGTTGTTTTCTTCAGGTTTTTTGTCTGTCGTGGAATAATACGATGCGATTCTTTCCTGATCTTCTTCTTGTTCGCATATCGCATCTCCATGTTGTGTCATAATGATGTGATACGTGATGCTGATGCTACACTTATTTCAAATGTACAGCAGGAGGAGGAGGAGGAGGCATCAAAAGCCTCTTTTCTCCATCACCTGTTAGGTCGCCTTTTGTGCATCTTCAAAAGCGTCGCTCTCTCTGCATAATATATTGCCAGCGTTTCATAATACCTGTGTAGTTTTTTCCCTCCTGCATCGTCGTGATTGAGATGATGATAGTAATAGCAACCAATACACACACTGCATATTCGCTTACCTGTTGAGTTTACCATTTACAGAGATTTAAAGTAGTGATTTTTGAAAAGGTCAAAAGACTATTAGGACTGTATGAACGCCCACGCACTTTTGAAAAGAAATTTTTCTCTCTCTATCTATCTCTCTCTCTCTGTCTCCCTCGCTTTTCTCGCTCAAAATCTACATTTTCGCATAAACCATATTAAATATTTTGTGTACTTATATATTATTATTATTTTTATATGATTACCTATCTGTGCATCCTAATCGAAAGTGATTGAATTGCAAGAAATTTTTTGTATAGATGGATTCAATGCAAAGGTCAAAACTGTAAATAAATGATTAGTGTATGCTCTACAAATGAAGAGTGTAACAATTCATTCATTGATATTAAAAAGATGTTCTATGAAACATTGCACCAGAAACACGATTAAAAACAAAGTTATTCCAAGAAATGTTGACACGAGTTTGACATCATTCATCTCCAGTCGTATGTACGCGATCAACAAGGACGTCAAAAGTTGGATTGAGGAAAAAACACCCGTTCACAACATTTCTCACCAAAATAGCCCAAGTGGAGCTATTATTAGCCGAGCCGGTTTATCATAGAAAATCAATGACATTTTTCATTGACTAATGAACGGTCTGACAAGTTCGTCATCGTTGTCCAAAAATATCATGTATCTCACAGTCAATCATATACTATGACGTTGGATTTTCAGGTGCGCTTCCATGGTAGGTGTAGGTACTACGCCAAGCCAGACACGGCTGAGAAAAGTTGGTGTGTGCGTATATTATATTTTTAACTTTTAGTTCCATAGACTTCCAAGTACACTTTTGAAATATCTCTAATAGGATTATTTTCATTCATACTAAAAATAAGCTTTTTTACGTTCTTCAAGATAATCGCAAGACTGAATAATTGGAACCAAGACTTTCAACCGTGAAAAACTTTGTCCGAAAGCTTTCAACAACAACAACAACACACAGGTGTGTTGAGTGTCGGGTGGCGTCTGACGTACGCTGTACATTTCAGGTTCATTTATTTTCGCCTGCTTGCATGTCACACATATGACATGACATATAAGTGTATATACGTATGTTTATGTATATAATCCCGTTCTTGGTAGACATCTTTTTTTCTAAAAGTAGTTCATATAATTAGAAATTTAACTCTGTTCCTAAACAAATCCCCACCTGATCCAAAACACATTATCACATGACGGTTGGCCTTGACATTTGCCCATGCACTTGAAGTAAATACTGAGCAATATACTGGGCAAAATATTTCTAACCAACTTATTCCAATATTTGGATGCTTGTCCGTCGCGAGTAAATCATCATGTTTTGATCCATTAAAATATCGGATCTGAGAATTATTAAAGCCTGAGAAAATATTACGCAGTGGTGGGAGTTCCGTCAACAGATTGTTTGTGCGTTACTCGTCATATATGATACATACACTCGACTTTCCAGCAACAAGAGATGAAAGATTTTGTGCTCGCCACTGCCACCACCACCACCCAACCACCCACACCCGTATGCATACTATACATACTTGGCATATATTATTATTGTGTCCGTATTACGGACTCCGTAATGACTTTTTGTACTACTTGAACTTTGTTGTGAAAAGGTGCACTGTGAGCAAGAAACAACTAATTTTTAAAATGCTTGAGTTTGGTGATATAACTTGCTTGCATGGAAAGGTCATGCATTCTCCAAATGCATTATTCACAATGAGTAGTTTGCTTCAATCAGAAGAGTAATTTGGGTGTGGGAGTTTCGGCTAGATCAGCAAAAATTAGCATAAATACTGTTGTGCAGACAAAGTGAAAAGTTGAAAGTGTGTCTGCTAAAAGAAAATGAATGTATATATTTGGTATTTACGCAAAGCCATCAAAATAGATTCAACAAGAAGAAAGTGGTACTCGACCCAGTCTACACAAAATGCGTACAGCAGTAACATGTTGTTGTAGTACTGGCAAACTGATGGATCAAAGGGGAAACCTCAGTAACTTTAAGTGTCTCTCTTGATAATGAGTAGTTTGTAGTAGTTGTTGCCTGTTTACTGATGACTGTGTTTACAAACTTCAACACCAAATTAGTTTCGTCTACCTTCAACCTTTTCACAAAATAATATTATATTATATACATATGTGCTTTTAAACATGAATGACTGGAAACCATGAAACAGGACAATGATATGATGGTACGCATACATACGTATGTATTGTGTTCTATACTATATATACTTGCATCTATCTACATAATACATATTAAATATCAATTAATAAATAACATTATAAAATATTCCAACATTTTTTAAGCCATAGCGTTATACAAAATGTCTATATAGCCATCGAATAGTTGTTAATGTACTTGTGTGTTACCTTGGGAGAGGTCAAAAGTTTAAGTAAAACAGGATTTATTCATTCTCAATGTATGTAGTTTCTGCGTAACGGGCTAGACTCGGTATAGTAGCCGGATTTATAGAATGGAGAATTATTCTCGAGTTTTTATTTAATACTATAGCGCATTTATTGCGATCATTTGGAGCCCACTCGATGTCTGAACGAAAAAGTACACACCTGAAATCAAAGAACTTTACTAAACGTGATGGAGATGGAAAACGCACTTGGTGTGTTTGTAATAAGTATTTAAAATGGCAGTTAAATAAATAAAGTATTGAATGAACACCTTTTTCGAGAGCAAGCTTGAGGCAAGGCATTAAAATCTCCATTCATTCTTCAAGTTCTTTTCAATTTCCTTTTTTTTCGCCGTGACAGTTAATATAAATCATTTTTTTGAAATTAATATTTAAGTAGTCGTAATGACTCCTTTTGGACTTTCAACCGCTTCCAAGATGTAACATTTTGATAAGAAGTCAAACCATATTTTATCGAAGCAGAAATCAGTATGCAAGGAGAGTAGTGACTTGACAAAAACTGTGAATATTACCCTTACACTTTATTTTGATGGTATTATGATTTCTATATGCAAAAGCTTCTGGTATTACCTGCTTCTTCTCATTCTTGTCTGCTGGTTTCTCATAGAACATAATATATAATGATAATAATAAAAAATATTTTGTATCAGCAAAAATATCTTCTTCAATCTCGGCTCCAACTACAATAGGAGACCCATCGCCAGCTTCTTTGCCAGTCAGATTCATGTTACTACCGGTTTCTCTTGTTACGACATCTTTATTTTCTGACTTTTTTTTTACATTTTCAGGTGTGCGTTTTGTCATGTTTCCATTTTCAGCCTTCAGCCAGTGTACATGACTATTGGGTTACGGTTACAGAAATAAAGGCTTGACAAAAAATATCCAAAAAATGTGACGCCAAATGAACTCCTAATGATGGTAGTAATTGTTCAGTGTTTAGTTTCAGTTTGCTGATCCCCACGAGAAATTGCACCTTTTAACAGCGTCAGTAGTACCAGTACAGATATCTCTCTTGAAGATAATGATCCGTGTTGATGATGATACCTGTGTTTCAATTTGACCGAGCATTCATTCATGTCATGCTTAGATTGAGAAGACGAACAAAATGTTGAGTTGATGTGCCACTCTTTCGTGGCCATCATAAACCAAAATCCGCCTTCTAAAAACAATAGAATGACTTGAGTGTGTCGTCGCGTCATCAGTGTTAAATACAATGAAGAGAAAGTGCTTTTCTTTTTCTTTCAGCTTGCTTTTTGGTCATCGTGAACCGTGCACTGCGTCGCTATTGGATGCTAATTTTGTTGATGATGCTATGCGGACTCACCACACCCCAATGAGGGCTGCGATTACACTCCATTTTCTTTTTTCTCTCATTTAACTCAACTCGGCGCAAAAATATGTGGGCATATAATGTGTAGCTTTTAGCAAGAATGCTCAAATATCAATACGGTCGAAGTCTGATGAATGTTAATGTTAATACCAATAACAATTGAAATGGACGACTTTTAATTTGGAAAACAATGAAAAATCAAACAATTCGTGTAATTAAAATGATCATGGTGTAAAAAAGGTGATGCTAGTCCCATTGTAGTCTATATAGTCTGCAGAGATTTTTTACATTACGGTAAAAAAATATTTTACTTCATTAATTACCTTATCCTCTCCTAAAATTATTGATAGACAACCTATATAGGAATAAGTTGGATATGTTATTTATCCTGACGCGATCCTAAATATGCAAATTCTGAAAAAAAACGTAATTCGCAAGTACCCATGGGTCAGAATTTTTACCGTGTTGTAAAAGATGGTTTATAGTTACAGGGTGCGACTGACACAGACAGACAGACAACGTTGACAATATAAATGAGAAACAATCGATGAAAATGGTTGTTTGTGTACGGCAGATACAAGGGATACATAACTCTTCAGCAATTTGCTGTGAAGGTGGAAAGTAATACCATTGCAAAAATTAGGATAGTTGTTTTTATAAATCTCCCCGATGATTCTATTCCATTGACGCCAACATGTGCCATCCGCATCCTCATTCATTAAAAACATTCATTGTTGTTTTATTCCTACAAAAATGATCGCACTTATTTATTTAATTATTTCATTACATCAGCGTTAATGAGCCCGTCTAAAAAATAATGACGTGAAAAAAGAAACGGTTTGGTAAACACGCTGACGTGCTGTTGACGAAATACCGTAATGCCTTTCACGTAAATATTATTGGAGTAAATTTCCTATTCTCTATAGGTATCTGCTAGCTGGTTAATATGGCCTATCACACCAACGAGAAAAAGCAAAAGGTAACCGTGGAGAAAGCTGTCATCGTCATCACTCAACAGAAACGGCAAAATTCAGTTGTGTATTTCCAAGAAAATCACTCCAATTCAACGGGAAACCCCTATAAGTTCTTTAGGTCATAGTCATAGCTATTAATTAGGTCACTTCCCTGTGGTCCACATGTAACAAGTATGAATTTTGTTTGCTTCATAACAGAAGCGCTATAGCAGTAGTACAAGAATCGGTGGTAAACATGCAATTTCATTATTTACTTTCTTCATCACAGTATACATATGTATTTACCTTGCTTAAAATTTACTTAATTGATGTTTCTTTACTTTACTTGGTGGGTGGTGGATATTATTTTGTATACGTTATGACAACAAAGTGTTGTCACAGTCACAGTAAATGTATGTGATCCGTGCAGATTTAACATGAGCATAATTGTCCATATGTGTAATCATATAGTTTAAATCCCTTGTACACAAAAACCACATTGAATTCCGAGCATTCTCTGCTCTCTGCATTCCTTAATAAAATAGCTTTTGCAAAGGAAATAATAATAAATGACTTTGACAATGTCAGATGCATAGTTATAAATAGGATTAAGAATGGTTAGCGCATCATGTGACATCTAGAAAAATATAAATAATAAAATCATCTTGATGAAAAGTAAAAATACAGAGTATAAGTAACAAGTACGGAGTAAAGGTTAAGTACGATGTTTATTTTTTCACTGCACCGTTGCCTTTCACTCAAATGCCTTTACTTGAGTGGTTTCCATCTTTTATTTCAGTTCTTGCAGTTCACGCCTACTCAATAATTTTTGTGTAATCAAATAACTTTAAATTGTTGTTCTGATGCCATCCGTGTTTAAATTTTACAATTAATTACCATTGTTGTAAATACCCCCAAACTGTCGCCTGAAACTGGCATTACGTTAAGCTTATTATAAGTTTACAGCATTGCATTCATTGCAATTGACAAATTTCCCAAAGAATAAATTGTAATTTTAGATCCAATCTTTTTCAATTTACTTTGAAAGTCTCTTTGGTAGTTATGTAAACAAACCTAAATAAACCTTGTATACTGTAAAGACTTGCAATTAGACGAAGTTGCATAAACAAGTACTGACTTATGTGACTAGAATTGATCCCGGCCGCTTCCAAAAGGATTGAAGGTAATGGCAAGAAAGAGAATGATTATTGCAATGCCCCATTATCTTCCAGTATGTAGGTAGTCATCTAGGTGAAGATGAAAGCTGCATGATATATTCATCATTTTTATTAAAATGTTGCAGTTGCCCTTGAATAAGTAGTCTTGCAGTTGACAGCAACAGTATTTATTTATATTTAGCAGCAGTATTTAGCCCGGCGCTATAGGTTAGTTCATCATTCCCTGTTTTCCCCGTTACCTGGGTGATTATATTGGTCAGCCACATCAAAGGATGTCAACGTATGAATGCTGGAGTTGACAATAAATTTCTACTATAGAGTGATGCAAATAACCAAATCAAACCGTATCCATACAACGGAAGTACGTAGTTAAATGGGACATAAATTGTAATTTTTTTATCAGATTGTAAACACACGTCATAAGTTTCGTTATTCTACTGCGTTTCGGTTTGCTACTTTGTAAAATAAAATGAAATACATTTGACTATATGACTAAATTTGTTTACATTTACAACAAGTTTTTTAAAATTAATACGTAAAATGTGTATCAACCAATGTTATAATGGAGATAATAGCCGAATGCTAAAGGTTATGTTGATACAAATTTTTGAATCTGCACATCAAAATCCCTTGTTGACAATACAATGTTTATTCGTTCACAAAGACACGATGCTCTTCCCAGCGTCATCTATCTTGTTTGCGGTTGCTCTCGTCGCTTGAAGAGTAATCCTACAATAGTTGGAATATTGCTGAGTGAAGAGAAAGAAACGGTGATCTGGCTGCAGCATATCTGTTTCAGCGTTTATTACACTGCTGAAATAACACGTTATTACTTCGTCTTTGCGTAACAAAGTCAATTTTAATGAAGATATAATAAAGCACACAATAAAGCAGATTATGATATAAGCAGTTCTACTTTTAATTTACCAATTACAGGTACATGACGTACGCAATGTGGGCTTTCGATAATGTCACATAAGATGTTTTCGAATGTGGGCTACATGCTATTTAAATTCCGTAGAATACAACCAAAGTACGGAGGACGTATGAAAGCTTTCACCTCAATAGTCAAAACAACAACAGCCCAAGGAGAAAACATTAGTTTGTTGTAATTTACTACGAAACAAATCTTCTTAACGATCTACTGATACTTAAAAAACTATCATAAAAATAACTGGAGAGATTTCCTACACTACCCTTTATGGCCTCGACATATTTAACACACATTTTGACATCCAATCACCAATCACTTCAGTTTAAGTTGGGTAAACACATTGTTATAAATGAAGCCACCTCAATAAGCAACGAGTAATAATGGTGAACTGACACGATGAACAATGTTTCGCCTCCATCAAATCATTATTAAGAATAGAATAGAAATACATATCCGAAGAGAGCTCAAAGCATCACTCTCCGCCAAGATATTTTGCAACAAAGGGCCTCGTTTTACCTCCGCCATTTTGAAGACTTCATGTGCAAATGAATTAATCGATTCATAAGCCGTTTCTAAGGAGATATCATGCGGTTGGACAGACATACAAACCGATGCATACAACAAATCAGGTAAGCGTAATAAGCTTCTCAATAACCCCAATTCCGACGCAATAAGATGATGACGGAGGTAATTCTGGGTATTAGTCCACAAGTCTACTTGCATGCAACAACATTATATAAAATGTAATATAGAACTGACATGGAAATGGAGAAATTGTGATGTATTCTAATTCGTGTGACACTATTTATGGATGCGGTCCTACCTATAGAATTAAAATAGTTTGTATAACATTCAAAAATAGAAAGGCTAATAAACATGAGCTCCCGCCTAGTCCTCCAATTGTTATAAAAACCAAGAAGAGCAACAATAAAAACAGTGTAGTATTATTAGTCGGAAAGTTGTACGCATCAATAATTACCTACGCTCAAAAGAATCTCCAGAGATTTCAGCCAACCCAGGGTGTCTTTGTCAGGAGTGCATATAACGTCACGCGTGTAATACAAGTTCTATCGGAATTCTCAGAAAACAGTATTGATACGAAGAGACTTTCTCTCCTCTACGCAATTCACACTTGGAAATTAGCAGCTCAGCGGTCTTTTGAGCATTAAGCTAATGTAAAGATAACTTTGATGACGTCTATGTAGGTGTTTATTTTTGGAATATATCTGCAATCTGTATATAGCCTTAACAAATTACAATTTTAAAAATCCTTTCACCTGGAATTTATTTCAAGACATGCGGCAGTCCTGTGATTTACATGTGCCACTGAATCTGTTTTGTTCCGTGTTTATGACGCCACTAACGTTGCTATTATGGTTAATAGGATAAAGTAGATGTAGTTTTGCATTTATTATCAGCATGAACGTTGTGCGTATATATATTTTGGTATTAAACAACAAAAGAAATTGGGAAAGCCGTTGATATATTCAACATTTGGACACAAAACATAAGCTCTAGCTAATCCAATCACTGAATTTCTGTGCCGCAGGAATTTTACAAATTTTTACATTGTAATCTGTAATTTATGCATGTATGAATGTAAATACCTGACTTTTTTAATAGTGCTGTCTATTTTCCCAAGAAATCTTTTGATCGATAAGCAAAAGCTGCTTATGAAATTTGAAAGGTAAAAAAGTGGACCACAAGCTGTCAAAAATCAGAGCAAACCAAATCACAGTTATTGCGATAATACAATAATTGGTAAATGAAGGCATGACAGGAGGGATGTCACAATGCCCCTATATGCCATCTTTATGGACTGATTGAAATGGGGCATTGAAATGTAGAAGGCGTAGTAGTTAAGGTCATGCTTTTCTCGGATTGACTGGTGAAAGCTATATTTGAATCGTATCTAATTCATATTACTTTCATTCTGCATTTAGATTTAATAAAAATCATGAAGCTGTTCTGGACGATAGTTTTTTTTGGCCAAATATCAATTTGAGGTAGGGCACTGCACTATACATATTATGTATAGTGCAGTCCATACGAAGATCAATTTGTATCCTTTACTATACCTATTAGCAATTTAGAAACTTCCTAAGAAGCTTCGCTGCACATATTCTACTAACTGCGGAAGTTGGTTGCTGAACACAAACGTTCCCTTGTATTCCGTACGGCGATATTATGTATACATTTCATTAAATCATTCAGCTGTCGTTCACTATTTATTTATGATATAAAATACTGTCAGGATTCAGGATGTTACAATGGAAAGGAATTAAAATTGCTCTCCCAAACGGATAACATCTGAACTTTTTATTCCGAATCACATTAGAAAGCTTATCTTTCATGATAAGCGTCATTAAATGTGTACAACGTAACGTAGGTAATCAATGCAGATCAGTGCAGCTTGCACATTGTGTATAGAACCAAGAATTTCTAGATAAAAACACTTCAGCATGTTCTGTTTTCGTTACATGACGAAAATGAAGTTCACTAAAACAAGCGATTTTAGCTGATCTCGTTCAGCTCCCCCTGATTCACTCTGCGTTGCAATGTGAAGCTTGTTGTGAAGTCAGCAATAGCATACGCTTCACTTGCATACAAGCATACCTCCGCTGCGTTGGGTGGATACACAATGAAAACAGAACATTTCAAAACACCTACCCGCAGCCATAATGAACAACCCTATACTCCAGACTCACCGTTGTGCCTAACTTACCATATAAAACTTTAAAAAACAACACGAATCAAATGCTGTACACTAGTATATCCTAAAGTATGTACATGAATCATTCTTCCGTTAATTAATACATCCAGCAAAATATGTAAGTACAAGTACTTCTGGACAACCTTGTTAGCTGATTACTGGTAAATGGTACAAAACCAGTAGTCGAACCGACATGCGACACCGGAAAACTACGACAATGACATTAATATTCTAAACATGACGTTATTTGTCAAGCCCCCATTACATCATGTACATATAATATGAAATATAAATGATGGGCGTACTAATGTGTACAACATCAGAAAACACATGAAAATCGTCAAATATCGCCTAGGAAAGTACAGTGTATATGCAAATAGTTGAAATGAATTTTGCAAAAAAAATATACTCAATAAGTTTACACACTGCCCAAAATTCCTCCATTCGGAATTTGGCTTCAACAGAATTATATGCTCAAACCCTCCGAAAGCTCGCGTTTTGCCAATTTAATTAGAACAATATTTCAACCGACGAAATTCAAGATTAACAATCGACGCATATTTGCTTAAAAGCTAATTTGTTCAACAATACAAAGAATCGTTGATTTTATCCGAGGACGCTAGTTCGGTATACGCTTATTAATTGAGTTCGGATTCAATTTTTAAAGCCGTTTGTTACTTTTTCATGTTTGAGAAAGTCTCAATTATATCGCAGTAAAAACTGATGTCAAGATACAAACAGTAGATTTTAAAGCAACTAAAACTATTCGTCATTCGTCACCCTTCAAATCCTGTGTGTTATCCATAAAATCGGGATGTTTCGCTGAATTGTCGATTCTAAGCAAAAATATCAATATGAATATGGGATGGAAGATGGATTACTGAATTGAACTAATGGACTAAAATTGCATTGTACTATAAAAATTAATACAATTGTAGTAAATGTATTGTAATTAATTACATACTGTAAGTATATATTTAGATTGGACTTTAATAGTCGAACTATTCATTAGTTAAGTAGTTATTACGCGATACATGTTGCATATACGATCATGTTACAACATCGTTAGGAATTTGCCCTAAGCTTTAGTCGAGTTTTCGTCTGTGGGGTGTGTGTAGACTCGCTGCACGGTAGATTCCATTGCAAAGTGCATCGCACGGATCAGATGATTTCATCTCAGTAACTAATGTTCCGTGCTAAATAACGTTTCTTGTTTGTATTTGTATAAAGTTAACTATATTAGATACGTTTTCTGATGTAATCATTAAAAACACAAGCCTAACACACACAAGTAGTCCGCTTGTGTTTCAGTTTAATAGTCAGCTACTGTATAGTATTAATAATAATAATATAATGATTGATAAAGTAGTATGTTTTCATTAAAGAAGTTTTCGCTAACTGTAGATGACAAAGTATGACAGGAATACTACGCGCAAAGATTACTGTTGTAGTAAACAGTAAACATAGTCATTGTTCAAATTCTTCTTGTTGGAGAACATTATAGCAATCATGATGGAATGATTGATTTTTTTCATTTGGATCTTAAGGCCTGTTTTTAAATAAGTGATAAGCATTTCACATGGCGCATAATCAATTGACAATACATCAAGTTATCTGTTAAATCAGTGAAGGTAACCAATTACTTTGCTGATTTGCTCAAAGCGCATCCTCGAGAGCCTCGTACCAACTCCTTTCCACCTTGGGAGACGTCTCACACTCTGGGGTTTGCATGTCTAATGGAAAAAACAGAGTTGAATAAGGTACGTGTTCGGAATCAGACTTTCTTTTCTGAGGGGAATGGGGATCTCTGAAATTATGTAGCAATTAGTGTAAAAATCATTTACCTGTTGTCCGTTTTTAGGCTCATGAAGCAGGCCGTCGAGCTACGAAATTGATCCGGAAAGGCCTGTTTGAGGAAGCTGCCGAATGTCACCTTGAAGCAGCGAGGTTATTGCATGAGCTACAGCAGAGGTTATCTGATGATTCATCAGTTCTTCGGTCATTGGATGAGCAAGCAAAGTACCACAAAAGGCAAGCGGAACTAGCTCATATTCGAAGGTATTATGGAATTTTTAATTATTTTGTCATTTACTCTCTTTTGTACTTTTCTTTGTACATGCGGTAATTGCAATGAGTCAGTATATTATATGTTATCTTGTCTACAGAGAGGCATTCGATAAGCTTACGAGGAAGGTAAAAAGTATGGATTCTACCAAGTCTAGTTCCACCCTTTCTGGGGTGTCCGGAACAGTCAGGAAGCCAGTTAAAACGCAGCAACAAGGCCATCACATCCCCCAACTTGCTCATCATGAAATTCTTAAAACATTTGATGAAGCGGATTCTCTCCTACAAATTTTGTCTGAAAGGAAATATAGTCCCGGAATGAAAGAAAATAAGGTTCAAGTTCCTGAAGTGACTGCTTATCAAAAGCCCGTTTTCACCATTAGGCCCAAAAGTGACGCAGACGTTATAGAAGAGCTGCAAATTGTAAATTCAAATCTTCGAAATTTAGTTGATCAAGTAAGTTTACCTGAAATTACTTTAATTAAACATACTTATAACAGTGTGTCATTGAGGAATAAAACCGATTGCTCTTGTTTGTCCTTTAGCTCTTAAGCGAACTACATGAAGTCCGGGAGGAGAATAAGGTTCTGAAGAAGCGTCTGGAATCATACGAAAACACTTCATCCTGTTCATCTGTACAGTCTGACCTAGAAAAGGCAACGTTCCTATCATCCCTAGAAAATTACAAGCCTCGTGAACTTCCCGAACTGGCTCCTTTAGAAACTCCGGACTTTGATTTTACAGGACTTTCCTAAATCCAAATGACTTTCTTACAATGACAAGGATATAGGCACATGAGTACTGACTGTAATGCTGGAGCACCAAGGGAAAATTATCGGAACATTAGATAAAATGTGATGCACGTTATGTTGCATTTATAAGCCAGTGGAAACTTTAAAAATCGTCGTAATATTTAAATTGGCCTTAATTTTGTTTGTCAATTAAAGCATTATTAGTGATTCGTTTTTGGGTACTGAAACTGTCATTTAAAAATGTGGTATTTTGCTCAGTTTTATGTATTACGACATTTCGTCCAAAGTTTTTTTATAGTGAGGATAAGAGCATAATATTATTACGTTATCTGTTTAAATATACCGTTATGTGCCGTAAAGTGTACATTTTAAGTTATAGTCTGAACCCTGCATTTTACATGTTTTAAACCCTTGAATTATCCCAATTTTTTCAACGGAAAACAACAACACGATAATATGCATGTTTTTTACTTCAACTGTATACTGGATAAGGACTACGAATGGTGGTCATAAAATAGGTAAAAAATCGATTGAATTTTAGTTTTAAATTGTATCGTTGGTAGCACTGTATTACCTGCTGTCGCCTCTGTAAATACGATTATATTTATGTTTAATATTTACAAAGTGCTATATTGTGTTGATGTAACTATTCAGTAACAATAACAAATCATTTAGTTCGTTTTGTACTTTACGTGAATACTTTGAACAAATTTATGTACAAGTAACGCTATAGTTGAAATTTGTTCATTGTTTTTGTTGCAATAATCTGTACAAACCATATTGTGATAGCTAGCTGTAGATTTAGTTAAGGATTTTTTGTACATTTAATTTATGTATCTCAACTTGAAAGTAATGTTCGAGGAAATAAAACATTTTACAAATTTTACTTGCACAAATAACTGATTGCTGTAAAAAATGCCATAATCATTGTGTAAATATTTCTCAAGTCATTTAAGTACACAATTTTCTCAACTGATGTATTTCCTTTATTAAATTTCAAATTCAAGCAAATATCTACCACAAGTATTTCATACGCAATTTTAACAACGTGTCGCGTTCTCAATGTAGTTCCTCTCTGGCCGTTATCCAACATTGCACCATGTTTTCCGTATATCTTTTGATTTTTGATTTGAAACATAAACGAGGTTATTGAAATTCATAAATGCATTTCAAAATTTGCACAGCTGCGATTTTTAGGTCATAAGGAAAAGTCATCTGCACTAAAATTATAGCACTAAAGCCAATCAATCTTACCTGTCCACTTAACCGAGACAGGCAATGACAAGTGCTGTGTAAACATCCTACCAGAACTCAAGTCGTTGTATCTGTTCAACTATGTGGGCTGTCTGTTTCTTGTAGATTTCGTAAACTTTACAATTTACTGCCCACTTGGTCAAAATGGTAGCAAATTATATATATACCTAATATGATGCTGGAATCAAACCGAGAATATCGGTTTCGATGGATGTCATTTTTAAGGAAGTGAATTCATAACAACTCATGAACGAAATATATTACACAATACAATACCCACTGCCCACACATGCATCTTTCCTTCTACGACTTGCTCTTTCCTTTGTTCAAACCCATTTACAACGAAACGCTCTGTACAAACTATTGAAATAATCAATCAAGATCCTTAACATTGCCAGGAAAACAAGGAAGACTCCAGGTCTATACGGATGGATGAGTGTATATTCCTAATCCAAGATTGTGGGTAGCCAATGATATTACCTGAATCGAACCTCGCCTCAACCTGCCAATTTTCTCCCTTCCTATACTTCCAGGCCTCCTTCCAGAAAGACAAGTAAAAAGTTTATGCTTTCACTCTGTAATTTATACGCCTTCAGGTAGAGCCATATAGTCTTATCGTATCTTATCATCATGATGGCATGTCACAAAGTAGGCTTGAACAAAAGGCATGATGTATTGACATTTTAATTTTTTTCAACCAACTCTCAAGAAATTTCCGACCATATTGTGAGGAAAAATTTGCTATATAAAAGTTGTAACGGACTGTCGTTTGTCACCACACTTAATTTTCTGTGCTTTCCTCTCTCACACACACGCTCTTGTCTCTAGCTCGGTTTAGCAGTCTGTGTTTCCATTCTACATTTTTTACTTTGTTTCTGAAATATTTCATTCGAAACCCTACCCAGCAAAGGTACGCATTCATCTAATCTCTTCACAGTTTGGGGAAAAAATTGTGTTCTACGCTAATAAAAACAGGTTCTATAATTGTCATTCTTTAAAATTTCATAGATGCGGTCCTTATTCATCGTGATGGCCCTCCTTTATACTTTCTTCACCTTCACATTAATCCAAGCCGACGCTCAAGTTAATTTTTCTCCTGCCTGGGGCAAGCGGTCCACGGATCTGCTGGGGGAAGGCAAGGACGCCAGCGACTACAGGAGAATACTTCAAGCGGAAGGTTGCCAAACGCCCCTGGAATGCTTGATCCGGATGCAACGGCTAATGCAGGTTTGAATCACTCCGTATTATTTTATTACACTGCTTTCATGTGCGTCATACCAATTTTCAACAGTTATAATCATACAATTTCTCTTTCATTTTGTTTAGAGCAGAAAGAGCCCCTGATCGATCAAATGTGAGGCTTTCGACAATCTTTTGCTTGGGCTAATGTACCGCCCCGTAGAAAATAAGTAGTTTCACGGTGCTTGTTGTAATGGCAGCTGAAAACATATTTAGTGCTACTCCTACACTTAAAACAGCATGAAAAATAATTAGTCAAGAATAGATTAGCACGTGGAGAGGTATCACACGATATGGACATTTAATATGCATGGATAAGTGGATAGCATCATCAACTTTACTAGTATAGCAATATAGAATTCTAAACAATTGTATTTATTGACACTTTTAGTGTGTAGACATATAACATAGTTACTTATAAGAAGAAATGAAAGGGAAACTTAATCTTATTTATAGATCACTTGTAGCGTGCTTATTTGCACTAGAGATATATTGAACGGTGAACTTTGAATTTTACATAATTTTTAACTGAAAATGTTTTAACTAAAATAATTCTTGTTTCGCTAAAAATATATTATTTCAAACCTATCTTTGTAAACAATGACTTATTGTATAAACGATTAATTCGGTGAATAATTCTTTGTTTGAATGAAAACATTATTATTGTAAATCTATTCGAATAAACTCTTACTACGTTATTTTCACTTGCAAAACGAAATGAAAAGTTAAGTTGACGACATTCTTTTAAATAATTTCGATGCAGTCATTTCATCGTTTGGGTCTGAGCTGCTATGATGAGTTTTGCGGTGTTCGCGGCTCTTGGCTGGTTGCTCCGTCATTTCAAAGTTGTCATAATTTAAATCAATTTCTGTTGACATACAAACCTTTTCACAGAGTGGTACAGGTACCATATTGGGTATAATATTTATTGAAATTTGTTAATTGTTGTGAAAATATAAAATTGCTAACAGTTAGTACCTGGGCTTTCTCTTTCTTGCTCCATTTGCTTCTTTTGCTCTTCCTCAGCAAGCTTTTGTTTCAATTCTGCTTCTGCAATTTGCTTTTGGATTTTCTCCCGAAGCTCGTGATCAAACGTTGAGTGCAAAAGTAGACCCAACACACCAGCCCTGTTTGTAAGAGCTTGTTTAAATTGTCGCTCTTGGTCAAGCAGTGTATCCAATTTAAGCCACTGGAAAAACATTAAACATTCCGTAATTACGTAATCATACATCTTCATATATCATCTCAAATCAATAATGTATTTTTTTCTACTTACATATCTAACTTTCTCCAAGTCAATTTCCGCTCTTCGTAGCTTTTCCCAACAGTAGTGCCTATTGCATTTCTTTTTGGCGATTCGACATATTTGACTCATAGGACCAGTTACGTTTTGGTTTAACGGATAACCGCATATCTGCAATTTCATTCATGTTAAAAACAGCTATGAACCTTGTATTACTGGCCTAAATAAAACGAGCAATTAGTTATTTGAGTACTTACAGCAGTATCCCGAACTTTGGGATCTTTAGAATGCTCAGGGCACAACACTTTTAATCGTTTGCAGTAAGTCCTATGAACGGTGTGATAAAAGTCGCAGAAAATTGGAGTTCCCTCAATTCCAGTTTTGACAGCAGATCCAAATGATGTTTGACTTTCGTACTACATTAGTCATTACAAATTATCAATGTCACAAATTTCATAAGGAAAATAGAGCAAGTAAAAATATCTCCTGTTCATTATTTTTTTAAACCGACCTTGTTATAGCACCTCTCCATATGCTTGATGCAGGTCTTGACGGGCACCTCATGACCGCACGTTACGCAATAAATAGATCCTTCTTCCTCTTCAACCTCTTCCTCATCTGCGTCTGGATCAATGTCAATTTGCTGAATGCTTTCAATGTGGGCATCAAGAGCCTTAAATTATACAAAAAAGTCCCGATTTGTACCTTCAACTTTGCACAAGCGTAGCGTATTTATTTTCCATATTACCGTGCAATATGTAACTGGTAAAATGAAAAAGAGACATACAATTCTTTTATTTTCTAGCTCCTCTATAGCTGTTTTAGCATGCATCTGCTTGCGACGGATGTCCTCCAAATCCTTCTTGTTCTTCTCTTCAGCCGTTGATGGCGTTAAGTTCCATTCCTGGATTCTTCCCGGCAAAAGCTGCGCATTTGCAGTAATTTAGTTAATTACATTTTGCATCGTATACTCAAGGTTTTCCCACTAACAACAATTAAATAGAATAATAGAACAATAAGTATCTGTCCTATTCATAGTTTCATACCCGAAGTATCCGGTCCGTAGCAAGACGGATTCCACAATCATCGCTACAATATTTGGAGCCCTGCCGACAAGGATTCAAGCATTCATACCAGTAGCACTGCCTTGGTTCGTCCCTTTGCTTATCTTCGTCAGAACTGTGAGATCCGTCCGAGTCCTTGGGAGCATATTGCTTTCGCCCTTTAGTCTCGGTTTTCTTCTACAATGTTCCATACAAAACAATATATTACTGCCATAAAAATGTTTCGCGGAGGGTGAAAGCTATAAAACTAAATTGATTACCCGACTTCGACGGCTCGACTTTTGCTTTTTAGCCGATGTGGCTACAGAAGCAGTTGTAGTTGGAGGGACCCAGTCGTCTTCCTCATCATCCGCAGTGAAAATCTGCTTTGTCGTGAGAACTGAAGGAATCTCTTCTTTTACTGCCTTTTGGGGAACCTCCTTTTCCAGCTGTGGAGCCAAGCGGGAGACGTTAGAAATAAATTCATTGACTTAACGACCACATATACAGCTCGCTAATTAATTTTTACCTGCTCAATGCAAATTCTCTTTAGACAAGTTTTCTTCTTGCTTCTTTCCGAATCTTTCCTTCGGTTCTTCTTACAATTCTCACATTTCCCACAGTCCCGTCTGTTTAGACAGCCAGAGCATGAGCCGCATCCTTTAACTTTCTCCGCTTTCTCCGGCTTTTCTTTGACTCTCTCCTCAACATCTATTGCATATGTTAATGAACTCAGCATTAATGTTTGTCACTACATACTCTAGTATGGCGGCATTTAATGACTTGTCAGATTAGGCATTCATTTATGTATGTAGAGATGCATGGCACAATTACATGTAGTATGATTGTGTTCAAATTCTAAAAAAGACCTTAATGTCAGATGAAAGGTACATGATGCGCTTGTAATTTTGGCATTTGACTTACGTGGCTTTTCTGTCACCTTTTTGGAGCGACCTCCTTTACTTCGCTCGGCCTTGTGTGACTTATCTTTTGAGTGGCCAGAAGCGCCCGATTTCTTTTTGTATTCAATTTCCAAACTGGGGTCCTTCTCAATGCACCACTGACAGTAGTAGTGATGAATGTGGGTGGACTCAGACTGGGTGATATTGACACAGTCCCCGTGATACCATTCTTCACAGGCGTCGCATGCTCTATATTGAATTTTGAATGGAGAAAGCAAATAAATTGCCTGAACAATGATCATATTTACAATGCGAATAACGAATACAAATCATGCTGGGATACCACATACATCATAAATCTGGTTGAATCTGAGGTGCGGCATATGCAGTAAATTTCAGGTTCCTTGAGCAAAGTGTCAATTTTTGATTGCCTCTCTGGCAAATCAAACTGCTTTGCAATTTCTTCTTGCTGTTTAGGAAAGAATAAGCATAATAGAAAATGTACAACCCCATCAAGTAATAATCAGTCCATCACGCACGTAATTTCATAAATCTATAACTCTGAAATACATTTCCTTTTAACACACATTTTCTCGCTTTTATTGCAAAAATATGTCGTTTTAAATCACTGCATTTGCACACAGAGAGACGACATGATCGTCGCGTCACGGTTGCATTAAATCTTACCGTGTGCTTCGAGGACATGTTGTTGCTTCAATCCTTAAAACGGGGAAACAAGATATCCTTCAGGAAAACTGTTTGAAACGTAAATAAATGAAGGTAAACCACAAGTTGGAGGACAACGGTAGTCAGACGGGCGCAGTCACGAGCAGGGAAAGCAATAGTCCTACTTTCCAATATAAGCCTACTTTCTTTTCTTCTGGCACACCACAACAACAGACGCCCTATCCTACGAGAAACCTCTGTGTGACCTGGTAATTCCCTTCCTCCAAAATGTACATAGGTACCTTCGGAACGTCAAGTCTGGATTTACGAAACCACAACAACGCCACGCACGTCTCTGAAAACAGAACAAAGAGAAATGATTGTTCCAGCCTCCAAATCCGGGTAAACTAGAAACTAATGAATTTCAACAGCCTCTTAGCAGCAGTACGGTGAAAGCAGAAGCAATGGGAATATGTAGGCATGTACATAATATTATCCTTGTTAGCTAAATAAAAATGGTTACGACCCTCTACAGTGTCGAAACTACAAACTAATACTTTATAGCGCAGAGATGCACACATGAAACCATTCCTCCCGTATCGTTTGTATGCCAGTGGAGCCAGGGCTATTGTGAGCATGCATGCATGTGCCAGTGACCGGGCTAAGATCACGTCATTTTTTGAAAGTAGGGCACCACTGGGGAACAATTTCCGTTAATGAAGAATGAGTGTAGCAATAATAAAAAATACTAATATGTATGGCAATATTGCTTACTATTCTATGTAAAAATGACTTAGGCACACACAACATTTGATAAATGAACATGCGTGAAAGGGGAGAATAAAAGAAAGAGAAAAAGAAACGTTTCAAGCGAACGTAATTCTCAACGACACACATTTTAAATGCATAACAGATTTACAACAGTAGATTTTGTACCGTACAGTGGAAAGAAAATTGGAAACCCCTTTCTCTGAAATTCAACAACAAAGATTTATACTAAAGTGAAAGCACCATGAAGCGAGTGCGAGTAGCTGAAGGTGTCTGGAAAGTTGTATGTTATGAATATGCATGATGGGTAGCAGCCCCTGACATAGGAACCTACATTTTCTGGGAAGCAATGAAAGTTAAAGATTCGCAATATAGGAGGGAGAGAGTAATTGTTTTGCATATTATTACATTACGAAATTATGCTGTACATACTGTACATGTATAAGCTACACCTTCGCCACCACCACTACCGCCATCGTTTCACTCCTGCATCATGCCAGCGTTTTGCCTTTGCCTACTTATTTCTTTCCTTATATTTTAAATTTTTTGCCTACCTTCTCCGCTCTGTCTTGGTGGCTATACAATTCTTAATAACCAATGCCAACAGAATAAAGGGAAAAGTATTTTTTGAAGTGTGCTTAATGAGAAGATTGCATGTTGATACACCAGTCGTCAAGGTCCGATCAAATGATTTTGGTGGCCTTCCATGTCTCAAACAACGTCTGTGTGCATAATATTCTTACATATTTGCTAGAAAGAAAGTTTGTGCCCAAGTTGTCAACTATTGTATGCTGCTGATGGGTGTTGTGTGAGATTGAGCCATAATAAGGTATAAACCATAAGCGTCTTTCCCCTTTCATTGTTATTCATAACTAGTCGAGGATCCGTTGAAATGGTTGAGATATATTTGATGACTGCATGAAGCATACTGTATGTGTATGGATAACCCTTTAATTAATGTAGATAAGTTCTCAAACATCATTTAATTAACACGGATATACATATGATTCAAAAGTGCACCGGTACACATCCATTTTCCCACCAATCATTTTCGCTGTCAAACACAATCTTTCACAAATTAAGAAATGCATGACACTTTTACTTTCTCGAACAAATTGAATTTTATTTTTAAATTGAATGATACAATTCAACTACGAATATTCAATGTAGAAACTAGTAATTGCAATAAATTATATAACATGTCATTAAAACAGCGGATCGTTGTAATATTTTATTAGCAGTAGATATGCAAGGGTGGTAGTGGCGAATGCATTTTGGCTGCTCTATTGTATGTACACAAGTAAAAGTATGTGTAACAATGTGGTATAGTGAGTGGCAAGAGTTAACGACAAAAGATAATATATAGTATGTAACGAGGTGCTGTACAGGTATCTACAAATTCGTAAAACTGCTCCTCAAATGTTTCGCTGACACAATACGTATTTGTCATACTTCTCCTTTCCCCGTTCTAATGAAAGCCATTCTTTGTCATGGAGAATTCTCGGCAAGTGGAGCAATAGCAAACGTGCAGTTGACTTCCGGTTTCAATCAATCCTGCTGAAGTCAACCTATTTCTTTCCCTTTGGTATGCTGAGAGGAATGAATATAAAGAATATCTTTGACATACTGCATTACACGACACAAATACATACATGCATAATATTAATACTGACACTATGAATGAGTATTTAGAATCTGCATTGTATGTGTCGAACCATTAAATATTATTATATATCCATCTAAAACACAACGGTGCATTGTTAACTTTAAACTGTGGTAGGAGTAGTAGTATGTGAAACTATGTGAAAAAAGTCTGGAAAAATAATACACATATAGCCATCACCTATGTGAGTGGACACACTCATATTTATGCATAATTCTAGGTTTTGCTCTCTCACTTCTTCTTATTCATCTTAACATCATTATTCTTATGTTTTGTTCATGTGCTCAAGGCCTAGCTAAAAAACCACATCAACGGCACTAATACACGTAGGTATGCGTATGCTTATACTATAGGAATTGGCGTCAAAATGGTAACGGTAGGAGCAGTGCTTTTTTGTCGCCTCCAATATAATGTATGCATGCAGATGGGTGCCAACATGAAAATATTATATGAATCATGAGAACACCTTTACATTATAACATTATTCTATTTAGCAGTTATACGTGCAAGTGGCGAACAATAGACAGGAGCTGCTGCAGCAGCAGTAACCCTTTTGCTTTGGAATTTGCAATAAGAAGGCAAGCTTTAGTTCTCCAGAGAAAGCTCAGAAGGTGGGATAAAGTAGTCAAGTCATTTCACTTCTCGTTCCCCTTCAATAAACAGCAACAACAACAAACAACAGCAGCAGCAAGCACCCTGACTTTCACTCACTCTGCTCTCACAGTAATACTCACAATTGTGGTCATAGCAATCACAGCGGAGCAGGAGCACCAGTTGTGATTGTGTGATATTGCAATTTACTCTTACACCTTTCACATTGATATCGAATTACTGCCATACGTCCAGTAGCAAAGCCAAAAAAATGTTCCGTGTGAAGCCGTTACGCTTTATTATGTAGTTGTGGTAGTGGCGGCGGTGATGGTGGTGGCATTCTTATTAAATTCAGAACCACTTCTAATGGTACTGCTTATGTTACAGTGATTTCAAAGGGGGCTGGCCACCACTATTAGTGCACAGGTTATATATACGTAATATCGTGACACAATATTGCACACAGCTCTCATACATATTCCCACACATATCGGGTGTAAATGAGGGCAGCAAGGCCTTTTGATCATGAATGGTTTGGAGATTTAACGAAGCGATGAACTCATTCAAAAAAGTGGGTCGACGCTGGACGTCGTATTGCCAAACGGTTGTGGATTGCCAACGAGGATGGACCATTTTTAACTCTACTCCATCTGAATCTGACCACGCGCACACACTCTAAAAGGCTTGTGGTAAACAAGTGAGACGGAGACGAAGAAAAAAACGTTGTTTGCTGCTCCAGCACAAGTGAGCTACCTACAGCCATCGTTTCTCTGTCTTCCTTTTCTCCAATGCTTTCCCCAAGGGAATCAGTACTCAGCTCACTTTTCTCATAACCACAATTAGGCCTCCCTGTCGCCGCTCTTAGCCAACAACAGTGGTGGTTTAATTGGTTTTTTGATCTGGACGAAATAACAATGAATAATTTTCGAAAATAAAGTCAGCTTACGCTGCTTCCATAAAAAGTGAACTATAAAAATCGGGATTTCGAAATTTTTCGAAAAAATAAAATCGGCATCATGCTGACGAAAAAATTGGAAATTTGTGTGAGGTGAAACATTTTTTCACAAAAAAAGTTTAGCACCATTTCATAAGATATTATTGTAGTGTCAACGAATAAGGGTAGTTGTTTAGGAAATTTCCAGTGCAATCGGGATAATACTCTGTGAAAAAGGCATACGAAAATTGCTTTTTGTGCCTTTTTGTATCGTTTTAGTGATAACAAGTACTTCTGAAGAAAAAAAACTTTCACCATTCACACGGTATCATCATCTAGTGTGGTGAAAGTTGTGAGGTGTCATATGTAAATGAGACAAAATACATTTTGTTTTTATGTGTCGTGCTAAAGAGAATTACTTAGTGTGAGTAGTTGTTTTTTGCAACGAGTACCTGTCCTTATCTATGGGAGGTGGGAGAAAACAGACAACTGGGAGAAAAAGTGTTACCGAATACAACGAAAAAGAACGACAAACTCGACTTCAGCAAGCTTCTTATCCTGTCACCATGGTAAGTTTATCGTCCCGTTATATTTCAATCCCATCACGTTTGGAGCATCAAAAACTTTCTCCTGTTCAAAATTGAAGAGTGTTCCTCAGTCTGTCCATGTGGTCATTTAATTGCAATGCACTGCTTTGCTCATTTGCAGTTGGTGGATTTACAAGTTTACGTAGTACCTAGAGAGAAGTGGGTTCTCTGCCGGAGACTCTACAGACACAACATCGTCGAGGAAGGGATTTCCCTAGGATTTGTCAGGTAAAGCCGAGACCTAATTTTTAAGAGCCCTAATTATTTTGACCAAATTCCGAGTTTTTATCTGTACTCCTTAAGCGATTATTGATGACATGTTAGCAATAACCATATCAAATTAGAGAGGCGCGTAGTACTACAATCCACACAAGGCTATATATCTCTTTTGACAATGAGTATAAAAATGCATGAACTGCATCTGCATCAGCAATTTGCAAGATACTGAGGACAAGCAAAAAATAAGAACGTAATGATGATTTGATTAGTCCGCAGTTTATTGTGAACTACAAGGATGGGAATCAACAATGCTCAGCCGAATGCCATTTCACAGATGAAATGCATTGCAAATTGACTTTTTGTAAAATTTATCACAGCAAAAGACCGTATCGCATGTCATTACCTACTTTATCAAACAAAAAATATTATGCGTTTTGTATAGACAGCCTTCCATCATCATGGTCGCGTCGTCAATGAAGGAGCTCACCGCTGTGAGCTAGACGACTGACCAAAGGGTTTCGCTCTGTGGTGCACACCTTTTCCAATCATCGTAACTATTAGAATGAGATACATAATCCCAGCTCTCATAAATCCATATAATAGCGAAAGCAATTTTTTTAAGAAAAAAAAACTATAAAAAATATACTCTAGCACATGGCAAACTTTTTTTGCAGACAAACTTTTTTTTACGTTCCTGTGTCGGTATTTCCCTTCTTTTTTCTTATTCATTCATTGAAAAATAAGGGACTGTGCGGAGAAGAAAGAGAACCGGTACTATACAGAAAGCAACAACAAAACTTCAACAATGATTATCGTCAATCAATAGACGAAAACCTTGCACTCGAAGGTTACTTCTCCACCTTGGAAATCTCAGCAGAAGCAAAGCTTTTCGCCGTCAGTCATCACCATTTCACAACTACACAACAATAATAATAATCATAATACGTACTTGTTAGTCGAGTGTACTTCACCACCAAGAAGCAGTGAAAAAGCGCTGTCCGGGAGCTATCCATCAAGCCTTTGTATCTCATTCTTTTTAAAAGGAAGTCACACAAAATCTAGGGCACCCAGACACACACAACACAACGCCACACCGCTACTTTCCCTGCTCACACAAAGCATTCTTATTATTGCTCACTATTATGAGCATTAAAGCTATTTACTCGGCCTTTATTGTAATAAATTCAATGACCGCCGGTAGCATTTGTGATGCTTATTAGGTACATGCATTTTAAATACAAACTTTGTATTAACTTTATTCGCAGTGGCATTGACACAAGCGTGGATTTCTAAAGATTGAGGCAGTAGGTAGCACTTTCTTCTCATGAGGAAAATGAATTATGGCTGTTGCGTAGACGTTTTTGCAGTTGTTTGCAAATGACTGCAGGTTCTCCGGTCAATGATTATAATGATTCAACATGAACCCAAACTGAGATTTTGAAATATCAATTATTTCATTCCAATCAAATGACAATCAGAGTTTGTCACCTTAAAAACCAAGTTGGTACATGCCAACAGTTATTACTGAATAAATCAAGGTTATCATATTTTAGCATGACCCGTGAATATGGAATCGGTTGAGAACATTATTTGATTAATTGACTTTGCTCTATGTATTGAAGTTTGTAAATTTTATACCATGCCATCATTTTTTGGATACGTACATGTTAGGGAAGTCATCCTGAAGAGTGATTTTAAAACTCATGATTTAACCAACGCGATGAAAAATGCTTATATAATACATCATTTTTAGTGTAAAGTAGATCCAATAATAACTTTGTAACCAAAGTTTTTTACGACATAGTTTCATTGACAAACATGCACAAGTTTGTAGATATGTACATATTTATATACTTATTATATTGTGCAAGTCAAGGGCAAATTCCCTGAAGGAGGCTAGATGGAAAATCTTAGGTCGGGATTTTATAAGTAAGAGTTCCAAGTAAAGCGAGCGTGTACTTGTTACAATTATATGATACAGTAGTCCTTTTCAAATCCTTCTCATTTTCATTTCCCGTTCACGTAATGCGTAATACAATATATTTAAAAGAAAATTACGCTTGGAATGAGGGAGTCCTTCCTGTGATTCACGACATGTAACTGTGTAATCAACCTCACTTTTGTCCATCGCCCACTCATTATCCATCCTAATCATAGGACCTATTATAGTCCAACTTGAAAACCTGAGTTGAACTCAAGTTTAATGTGATTACTAGTTAAGTACTTTAGTGAGTTAGGCCGATGTCACGTGAGCCAGAGATCAGTTTGTTAGGCACGAAACAGTGTACTCCAGCGTAAAACAAAAAACAATCTTCCAACCCTCTTTTACACTTGAATATATCATTACTAAATTATGATTAATAATATGACTTTCATTTTGAGACGGGGAAAAATGGAAAAAAAACTTCGTCGTCGTTGTCGTAATTTTATATTGGCAATTTTACCAGAGGTATGTCCACCATCACTGGAATGTCCCGAGACACGCGAAAAGTCAAATAGTTAATGCTTGTGTATTCCGGACTTCACAGGGAGCATATTATAATCTAGACAAGACGTCATCGACAGGCACGTAATCAGTGAATCAAACGACGTAGGGCACTCTACTTGCTCTGATGTAAGGTCTGTATTGTGATAAAAATGTAGGAGGGGCCTTTGCATAATATTACACTGTATTACTACAATAACAAAGTTAGTATCTCATTATCATTTTCTAAGTTCTTTTTCCATTCATTCATGAGTAGTAAACGATATGTCGAATACGATCCGGCGAAGGACGGCGGAAATATGAGGGAAAGTACGGATGTATCAGTCATAACTGCCGAATGACGTGTTGGGATATTTTTCTCTAGCGTAGCATTTTTCTCTCTTCAAGTTATCAATACGGTTGGATTGATATCATGCAAAAAAATGCATACGCCAACATTCTATTTCATGGCTAAATAAGATTTAAGGTTTTATTTGACCGTCCTTCAATGGTTCTCACGTGTCAATCCTGTGTAACCAAGTAGTTAGGATTGGTTGACGCAAATAGAAAGTCGTTAAATAAACAAACAATTTCCAAAAAAGAGTTTCTTTTTATCGTTTACTTGGATAACACATCATAATCATATATCCGTTATGGTAGATGGTAGATTACTCATCATGATTGTATTTAAGGATGACGTTTATGTATGTATGCTTTCTCAAATTAATTTGCAGAGTCCTTCCCCAACTCAGCATACACAATTTACGTCGCGAACTGCAGCTTCAACTTGGACCTGACTTGATTCCGAGAGATTTTATTTTTGTCAGAGCAGTTGGAAATATTTTTATACAGGTAAAACTCGACACCACTCTGTAATTATGATGTGCTCTGAATTTTCCCCGCAATACTAATCCATTTTTGTCCAGGACAAATGAAATCACTTTCTTGTCCTCAAATACATAAGTATACGTTTTATTTTCAAAATGAATTTCCTCCTCGCTCCGCCCTTTCTTTCCCCAGCCTCCTTCCCTTCCAAGCATTCGTTAACAGGAGGGAAAGAGAATTGAACAAGAAGAATGAGGTCACCGCGATTTCGTTTCAATTTTCAGTTTCCTTCGAGCCCACTGACCCACTTTCTTTAAATCAACGATACATTTAATGGAATGATTCATTGTGGCCTTTAATTGCACCCCTCTGACATATTTTCCTTGCTACATACCCATGCGGTGTATAGCCCTGAAATTTGCATGCAAATATTGAACTTCTTCCAGTAGTAGCATGTATTACACAAATGTTACATTACGTGTAGCTAATCGCTTTATAACAGAAACATTTCTGCGGTTTCGCAGCCAAACGCACACAAATTACCCTTTTGGTGATCCAGATCCCGACAATTAGGATTATATAACACTCTGATCAATTGTTTTCTTGTACATACATATTTGTTTGTACTTAGTAAATACGCTTGAATGCACGAAACCCTAAAAATTCTCAATCAATGAAAATATGCAACTCAGATTTTATTAGGCGATTGAAGAAGGGTAATCAATTTCACTTTCCTTGCTAAATTACCCCAGTTAAATGTAACTTGCACCACATTCAATCACGCTAATGGTAGCTCATGTAATGACTCATGCATTTTTTATCTGGAAATTGCAGTTGAAACCAAAGCAAGAAGTTGAATTGAAAGTGAAGAACTTTATTCCACCCTTCTCTCCCGAGCCCGAAATCTATTTACTTGAGGTACTGCCCAACGAGGATCCGAGGCTTATCAGCCCATTGCCACTACTGATTCGCGAAGACACACCGCCACACATTTGCCATGAGCTGTGTCATCATAGTTTGGCTCGAAGGCGTAAGCATTATATGTTCCCCTTTACATTATCATTGCTTTCTCCACTCTTAAGAATCTTGCTTTCATTTTTTAATCAGTAGACAAATTTCTCTTTCACCAAAAAAAGTTATTTTTAGTCTCTTGGCAATCCCACAATCGCTGTAGCTATTAGCTTGCCTGTCACTTTTCAGCAACTGGACCAATACGAGCATTATTCAAAATGTCACCCAAAACCTTTTTATACAAACATGCGAGTCGTTTAAGTGCACAGACCTTCATAATTGGCCTAACTTTTTTTTCTTAAAATAATCCAAAATTTACATGTCGCCTATTAGACAGAAAAAGGTAATGAATCAAAAGCATACATACATTCATTCGGGTACTTTCCCCAGAAGCAATAAGAATTTGTAATGGAGCAATACTGCAGATGCAGTTGACACGAATGACGGACGAAAATAATATGTAAATATATAAGCCGGATTTACAAAGTGACTACAAATTTATTTCTCCCCACTTTGAACAATGTTATAGGCAGGCAGAATAAAAGGGAGAAAAAAATCAGATTATTAGAACAGAAGAATGCAATGCATTTATCATAATGCCATGAACGTATGTATACATAAATACATACGCCACGATTTTTTTTCTTCTCCTGCCACACAGACTTAATATTTTGCCCTGAATTCTAAGAAAGACTCAAAAAACGAAAGGAAAGGGAATTTGTGGTACATAAATAGGCAACATTTATATGGGAAACGACTGAGTAAGAGTAGCTCTAGCGGAAAGTGCACATATAAAACACTACTGGGTGACCAGAAGACGACGGACCATAAAATCAGTGGACGATAAGAGAAAAATATGAAATACTACTGTGGTTTTCTTCTCCTCTTGCAACACGCCATTTCTCTATATACCTGTGTGAAATGGGGAGATCTTGGAGTGCGATAAATGAAATCAGGTCATGCTCCTTTCATAAAAAGGCATGCGTTCGGTTTCACCTCCAGTAGTCCATCATCTTTTCAGGATGCTTATTGTTAATGTTTTAACCGTGTTAGGTATCGCTCATGTATATTTCTCTCGGCAAATATGTCATTACCTACATCTAATGTCCGTTGTATATACAACTATAAATTTTCAGTGTATTTGGGTAGCAAGAAAATCACTGAGTGCGGTCGGTCTAAACTGAAGCTGTTTTTTTCGGGAGAAAAAAAGTATGTTACCATTGCATATTATACAAACGAGAGGTGTTAATAAGTGGGTAGGTCAAATAGAGTTAATAAGTAAGTAGTGTGTGATGTATTCGACCTGCTGCTCTGCTCTTGTCACATACTTTCCCCGTAGTGGAAAACCATTTACGACTGTACACATGCATAAAGAAAGAGCAACGCTGTATAGGATTTTCATGCTGCGGCCCCTGGAACAAATTCTTTCCAGCTCTCTCTTTGCACTTGCGCCTCAGTAGTCTTCCAGCTCCCAACTAATAACAGTCTGCTTATCGTAAGTATATTCAGTGAAAGTCCACACATCATTTCCCTTTGGGCTGCCCTTTTCCCCTCTGCTACCATTTGTCAACTTGATCTTCAGCTAGCCAGCATAGTAGCAAAATTCGGATTTGTCGTCGTCATCATGGTATGATCAGACAGTGAGGGTGAGTGCCATGTTGAAAAATTGTGTGACGTGGGATACCATATTTCCATCATCCCCACGACTACTGCAGTCATTGTCATCCCCGGTGCAGTGCATTGATATCTTCTGCAGTTATCGAATTTGAATTCGTCATCAGTTTCTTGTTCAGCGTTCCCTTACAAAGTCAACTTAACTTTGTTTTCTCTTTTTACTTTCACTTTGCAACCAACATTCTCGGTTTTTATCAGAATGAAGCCTTAACTTGTCTAAATTCAGTTAACAGTTTCTGCTAAATGAACTGTTTAAAGTGTCACCTAGTCTTTTGTCTTAAACGGTGTCATTATAACTATTATTAGTTAACGCTTCCAATCAGGTTTGAATTTACTGTCGAGAGAAACCATGAATATAACAATTATTCTACCCGCTGTTCATGTCACCAGTAAAAGACAGCAGCGGGGGGATGATTCTCCTCAGCCCACAACACCCTTTCCTCCAATCAGTATTACACCGTCGCCAACGCCTTTTTCCGAAAGCACATCCTACAATCCTGACGACTACAAGGATCTCATTGAGGAGTATAACAGGGAGATTGCCGAAAACCACTTGTCAAAGTCCCGAGCGGAGATTGTGGCTCGTCAGGCAGCCTATGACGACGTTGAGATAACAAGGTCTGATCCTGGAACAACGGCCGGAAATGGCACCGCATCACCGCCCATAATGACCCGAGGGGCAGTCAGCAATGCAGCGCCGTGTCCCTACTGTTCCTCGTCAGAGTCCTTAAAATCAGACACTTCTTTCAGATCCGTTTCCATGGAAAGGGCCGCAATTGCTGTGAATGCCATAAACAAGCGTAAACACGCTGCGAGGAGTGGGAGGAGAGGCACGACACACACGTCTCCATCAACAGATAGGACCACCGAGAGTCCTTCCTCAGTTGATACTGTTAACACTGTGATTCAAAGCAAGGCTTATGATATCCTTGGAGAACTTAAACAGCAGCCGGAGCAAAAGGTCCCCGGTAATTTTGAAATGGCCTCGACTTTAGACGACTCATTTGAAAGTATCGACTCCGTACAAGAAGTGGCAACGAAAGAGGATTACCAGGATGGGCATTATCTCTCTGACATGCCCACGAACCGAAATGAAATTATTTCCAAGGCTGAAACGTCGTCACCAACGTCGTCCATGAGGAATTTGGCTGCTAGCAATTCAAGAGGAAAGTCAAACACTCCATCGCCATCTTTCTCCCCCTCCCCACCAGCAATTCAAAGAGAACATGACTTTGGTATTGCATCAGGGGAGAGAAATCTAGACTTTTTGTATGAAGAGGAGGAGGAAAACGATGAGGAGGAGGGGGAGGTTGGAACGCTGGATGAAGTTGTGCCACCCTTAAATGATTCTGAAGATAAGATCATTCTAGACGATGAAGAAGAAGAATTTGAAGCCGAAACAAAGGAGGAATCGTCTTCCTTTGGAAGTGATGAGCAACAGCAAGAGGATGGGACAGAGGAGGAACTGCAGCTTGTCGTAAATGCAGAAACACTTGAACAAGAGAGCCTGGTTGAAGTTCAGGAAAGTAAGAGCGAGGAAGAGAAAGTAGAAGAAAGCATGCATGTGGAAGAAAGTAGGCTGTTGGAGGATAGCCCAGAACAGGATAATGCACAAGAAGAGGAAAAGGAGAATAACGATGACAAACAAGAGGAGGAAAGCAAACAGGAAGAAGTTGTTAGAGTTACATCCATATTTTCACTAAACGCTGAGGACGATGAAGAAGAGGATGACATTACACCTTCACACACGGAGGATGACACGAACAGGCAGCAAGAGACTTCACAGCCACTTGAAGACATAAAAGAGAATGAAAATGTGGAAGTGGACGAGGAGAAAGTTGAAGCAACGACTGGAAACGAGGAGAATGAGGGAGAAGACAAGGATGAGGAGAGAGAAGGCGAAGTACCTGTTACTGAGGAGAAGGGAAACGAGGAAGTCACGATTATAGTCACGCAAGATGACATGCCTCCTGCCAATTTGTCTGACAGGTGATGAAAATTAAGAGCTATAATGTTAAGGGTTATTTGGGTTGATGTGTGTTCGTGCCAATGCTTACTAAACATTAATTGAAAATTGCGTTTTCTTATTATAGCGACGAAGAAGAAGAGAAGAGCAACATGGATGTAACTGAAAACGCAGAACAGGAGAGCTTGAACAATGCCAAAAGCCCTGTGGATAGTAGTGCCACAAGTGATAACGGAGAGATGCAGTCTGAGCCTCAAGAGCAACAGCAGCAAGCCGCAGAAGAACCTGAACTTCAACAGGAAGACGTATCGTCACAAGAGGAAGAAGTGCAGCCACAGGCGCCTCTTAACGATTCCGATGAAAAGCCTGAATTTTATGAAGAGGAAATTATCACAAAGGTAATTCAAGAGGATGCCGTGAAAAATTCCGACAGTTCCTATTTCGACAGTCATCATGAACTGAATGACTCATTTTACAATCTGGAGAAAATTGAGGACAGCTTCACGGAGCATGCTTTCGAAGAGCAGTCTATTGACGAAAAAGCTTTGGATCCCTCTGAGCAAAGCTATGAAACATCCGAGAAAAGCTTCAATTTAGAGAAAGACTTTGAAAATGAAAGTGGCTATGAAGACTTTGACAGAAGCTTTCAGGATAATAGTAGTCATTTTGAGAACCATCAACGTCATCATAATGGGATTCATAGGAACGGTGAATTGGGGGAGCCGCTAATTCACCGGCAACACACGTTCGGCGACATTCCTCCCTTACCTTTGAAGAAGACATTGATAATTAAAAAGCAGAAAACAGAAGACTTTACATCAACTACAACGACGACAACAACAACCAACGTTCCGCAATTAAAGAAGAAATCAAAGCCTTATCCCGATCCCCGTAAACCGGCAGTATATCCACAGCGTTTGAACAAAACCACGCTGGCGAGGCAGGCATTAGCCAGGGAAAAGCGACGGATTTACGTGGAGGAGGGTATTCAGAATTTCATGCGGAATACAAAAAGCATCCAGACGCCGTATGGCAGCTTAGACAGAAGCTTCTCCATTGACAAGTCCAACCATCACAAAATCATGAACTCATCCTCATTTTCACTCTCGAAAATTTCGAGTGACTCCAAGTCAAAGTATGA
Source organism: Sinella curviseta (assembly GCA_004115045.4). NCBI lineage: Eukaryota > Metazoa > Arthropoda > Collembola > Entomobryomorpha > Entomobryidae > Sinella > Sinella curviseta. The sequence continues at coordinate 19,473,201 of CM065489.1, read as the reverse complement.
AAAGCACCACACCATATCATCCACGACAACTTCTCATCATCGGCCAAATAATGAGAGTCTGACACAAATATCCTATCGGAAGTCTAAAATCCAGTCCCCACAGTCCCTCCCAGACATAAGCATTATCGACTACTACATGGCTCCATCCAGGGGACTCCTCACATCCACTCCAGTGTCAACATCAAAAACCAAGTTATCATCCTCGCACAAGTCGCATCATTTGTCCAGTAGCATGAGCTCCATTCGTAGCCCTACTATTGGAGTTGCAGAAGTATCTGTGCTGAGTGGTGGAGCTGGAGGTGGAGGGGCCTCACCTCGCAGCGGAATCGTCATTGATTCCATTCCTGAGGAAACATCAGATTTTTGGAAGGCGATTTCCTCGGAGGAGGGCTACTTTTACACTTTCCGCGTTCGGCAGTCGGGACCTGTTCAAATGTTGGACAAGGCAGTGCAAACGCAAAGTGGTCCTATGAACTTTTCCAAAGATTTTTACACTTCCTTCTCTAGAAAGCGCGCTCCTCCTCTTAACAATAAAAGTAGTACAATTACGTTGCCTCTTATTGACGATCGTAAGTCCATGCACACCGTGCTACAATGACATTCAAATGAGCTGAGCTATCATCATCATCCTACCAGTACTGCTATTACTGCAAGTAGCAACTCGTATAAAAAATCTAGTCGAAAAAATAAGCGTAGCTCCTTAAATGACGATGATGATCATCCTTCTGTTAGACTTCCTCGCATACCTAATCAACGTAGTAATATGAGACTGTAAACGTAGTAGATAGGAGTAGCTATTATATGAGCATCTCGATATAACTAATTATTATTATTACATACATACATTGAATCTATAACGTCGTACGTAGCTCATTGAATTAGCCTATAAATATGTAGTCAACAACTATCAAGTCAAATAAAACGATTTACTACTACAATAAACTAGGCGTACCTCAAAATTATCCATTTTAACTAGGTATACTTAGGATATAATAATGACAGTCCCTGTCTCACGTTACTTTACAAAGTAGGTAACACAGTTTCTCGGTGACATATTTTCACTCTCAGGCTTTCTCCACCCTCACATTATTCTTGCTGCTTTCCCCCCATTTCACTTCCTCGCTAGCCTTTTGTACCGTACGTCTTCTTAGACAAATGACGAAACGAGTAAAATGGATGACTGCAACAAAATGACTAAACAGAATGAGACCAGTAGTTGAAATGAAACAGTTCGCAAGCCACCTCAACAGTCAACATTTATTTTCTCTCCCGATATGGATATGTGTGGGGGAAATGTCTGTAAGTATTAGTTTAAATATTATGGATGCTCCTAGAAATGGTCACTGGTACTTTACACAACACCCAACTTGCTCATTATTAACAAAACGCTGCATTTCAACCTAAATCTAATTACGATTATAAAAATTATTATATGCATTTAGAACAGAAGTCATTCTGTTTCCGTATAACAACAGCATAATATTATATTTACTGAGACATGCATATTTATTATTTTGCAGTAATTGATTTAATTAGACAAACATGTCAAACTCATTACAAGAAACATAATTATGACTACAGCAGAAGTAGTTCCATTGATTCATTATGCTTGTATTGAGGGATTTCACAATGCCCCATACTTTTGTTCCAGGGCACTACTTAATTCCTTCATGTCATGAGACACCTTTTAGTTAATTGCTTTCTGCCAACTTTGTGCACAAATTTTTGTTAATTCTTCCGCCTTGCAGAAAAAAGAACATTCATTTCAAGTATAAGTTATAATGATTGCACAATTTACTGCAAATTAATAATCATAAATATTTCAACTTTCCTTTACACAGGGGACAAGATATTACGGGAAATTGCGGAAACGGTCCAGCTTCGGCATGACGCCGAATTACGACGTGCTGAATTGATCCAAAGGGCAAATGATTTGCAAACTCTGATCAAAGAGAAACGGGATAAAATAAATCGGGTAAAGAAAGAAGAAAAAAATACATCTCATTTTCCACAATTTCTGGATTTAAATACAATAGAGTAAAATATGATTATTACGCCAATATGCGCAATTCTCTTAAAGTGTGACATGACCTCAATTACATCCCACTTTATACATGCTGCTGCTTCTACTGCAATCGGCGTTGCCTCATTTATTTTTCTTGGCAGTGATTTGTGAAGTGTAGGAATTTTATTCCCCCAAATTTCAAGCTCCATCCATAATACCTATGTATATGCATATCAATGAATAACCGTAATACATTTAGTAGTACATATTTTGTTTTTGCATGAAATATACATTTTTTGTACCTAACACTTTCTCTTGGCACTTGTGTCCAAATCAACAGCGACTTTTTTCAACGAAGAAAATGCCTGGTTGCATTACCCATGATGGTGGTGCATGCATGCCTACTTCACTTACTACCTACATCTCTTTCATTACTCGGAAATTGAGGCAGATATTGCGTGCACCATGTCACTACTTCACAGTAGTACTTAATGCTTAACAGTTTCCTATGATTTGATTTTGGAAAAAACGGGTGGTCTGAATTATACGAGTACCGGAGTACCTATATCGCACACGATTTTCAGTAAACAGCAATGCCCATGCATTATGTAATAACGTCTCTTTGTATGAGATCATATCGTTTTTTCAGCAACCCTTTTGCAGGTCTTGTCACAAGTGACCCCAATTAGGTTTATAGCCTACCTTTTTACTGTAGAATATGGTCAAGGCTAAGAATTTGTATGCCAATGTTTTCTTATTACTTCTTATTTTGAACTGTGCGCACTGTATTACTAATCGTAACCACGACATGTGTAGTAAAGTTGATTTGAATGTACACATTTTATTAAAATCAAAGGGGTAATTATAATATTATGAGAATAATTATATGGTTTCATATGCGCGCTTTACTTTCTAAACAGACCCGAGGGGAAATTCTCTACCATTATTTTCACTGCTTTTTAAAACCAACTGAAAATGGTCATATATTTCATCGTATATATGTCTTTGAAAAACGAGACGCATAATTTAAACCAACACAATTTGTGTGATAATTTCGCCTTGGCCAATGCCTTCATAATAATCAGCATTATTTGGACACATTTATGACATAACTCAATTTTAAATTTTCTTGTTATACACCTGTCATTATATTATATATATGATTGTGCAATTATTTTCTCCGCAGAGACATGAATTTTGGCACAAGAAGTACATAGAAGAGTCTTCTATGACAAGGCCACTTGAGGCTGCCTGCAATTCATTACGGGCCGAGTTAAATACTGTACATAGAAGACTACTGGCTCATTTGGAAGGTCGAGATTTACCACTAAGACTTAGAGATGGTCCTTCAAAGAAGGTAATCAATTTTAGTGCGGTCAAGGCCCATTTGCATAAATATTATAAACCTGGTGATACATCAATGTAAAAAACGACGCAATGTTATGATGTTGTCCCCAGGCTTTAAAGTTTTGGAAAATGTTCACAAAACTTTATGACAATTTAAAACTTTTTATGGGATTTTCAGGCAAATTACAAGATCATGGCAGCTAGACTGCAACATGAAATCAAGGAGTTGCAGCAGAAGGCGAAGGCCGCTAAATTGAGACTTGAATCGGAAATTAAGGTAGTCAGCCAACTCACTTTTACTAGTCTCCTTAGCATAAATATTCATAAGTTATTATATTATGTATGCATTGGATTTGTAATTAATTTTAATTGAACGCTAATAAAATGTTTTGCATAATGTTTCAGTTGAAAGAGCAAGCGGAACGGGAAGTGAGGGAGCTGAGGAATGATCTCGCTCACAAGAAAGTCATCATGTCACTGGCACGCTCTCAGATTGCAGCCTTGCCGTCTGTCCACCCTAGAGGATACGATCCTTTAGGATATTGATGAATTTTTTTAGGCTAATTGGTAATAGGTAGTTAGGGAAGATCTCACTTAATAATAATGAGGACGAACAGAAATATTAATAAACCCTACTGCAAGATTTAAACAATTCGATGTGATTGGTATATTATCTTGATTGATTGCTTTGTAAAAAAAGCTCCCAGTTGTCCCCCACCACCTTCTTCTTAGCAAGCAAATCAGATAAAAACGGAACACAAGACACATGACGTAAAATTTTAAAAAGAAAGCAGAATGAATATCAATTATGCCATGTATTACCAGGGAAACTCACAGCAATACCCACAAAACAAACCATTAATTTGGATTCGTACTGTATGTTGTCCATAAAACACATCGCAAACATTTTTTTTGTTATTACCTAAATGATTACAATTGAAATATTATACAACATAATGAAATTAGCAAATTAGACAAAAAAATATTCTCAAGAAACAAGATAATATTTAAAAATACAGACGTAAATACATACATTATTAGCTACCTATACTTAATGCATTTGCACATTCGTACAGACAGATTATATTTAAAAAATGATACATTATCTCTCCATTTTTCTTTTTGATGATTAAAAACGGGAAAATGTTTTGTATAGTTTTAGAGAGTTAGCGTTAATAATTTTTAGTTGTGGGAGGGAGAAAGTAGCTCCTTCATGTAGTTGTATCAAGCTACATTAAGTGGAGCAATCTTATGAATACAGTATAATAAGTAATCATACAACAACCTATATATTTATTGCTAGGAATACAGGTAAAAGTGGGAAACTGATGTTGATGGTGAGTGATGTGACTGATGCACTTCCATTAATTACCGATTAATTAGGATGGTAAATGCAGTATAAATGCGAAATTATTTTTACTTTCCAATTCTCTCACGAATACAACTTGAAACAGGAGAGTATAGTTAAATGCTACAATACAGTTTGTTGAGTAAAATGTATTTATTTGTTTGATTGATGACGATAACCTTGTTTGCGAAAACTAATTGATTGGTAATGATAATAAAAATACTATTATTGTGCATAATGCAGAAATGTCAATTCCAATGTCATAACCTCTACATTCTATCTTATAATATGGAGAATTATTATAGCGAGTTTAAAAAAATTTAATTGCCTATTCCGGTTTTTCCCAATTAAATTAAGTTGGCGTTCGTTCTTTTATTAAATAGGTTTATCTTGAAGAAGGAGATAAGATGAGCGGTGTCTATATTATTATTATGAAGCTGTATATTAATGAAATTGATTTAGGTGTAGCAAGTGTAACGAGAGTGTACCAGTGTAGTAGTTAGCAGCAGATAAGATCTAGGATCTGATTCATGCTAGGGTTTGACTCAGATTCAAATCTTCAGGCAATGACATGAATGATGAGGGGTCATTAACAGTTTTGCTGTCATTCCTCTCAACATCTATTCGTTCCTGTTCTATATTTTTGTGTCCGTATTTTATGTAAGAATTTACTCTTAAGTAACCATTTTAGTTAATGATTTAACTTAAAAATCTATATGTTGTATATAATGATGATTTACCATATCTGTATTTTATTACGGTTGACGCGTTTAGTCTAGACCAATTGAATTTTGAACTTGTTTCAGATGTTTTGGTGAAGGTTTTTAAAGAGTCGCGTTAATTAGTGGAAAGCAATTATTAACACTGCTATGCTAGCTTATATTGTGACCATGACACAAGGACACCTGTGGTACTAAAATGCTTGCATTCGTATTTAGAGCAATGTCATTCATGTAAATCCTATACTAAACTATTTTATTTAATACCGTATTCGTGATTTAATTTTATGAGTTTAATTTAACCTCTGCTAGTGAGTAAACTTTATGGTTTGAATCATTAGAAGTTAAGCTTGAGTTTCCTTAGTAGGATATATCATTTAATTATGTTTCGTTAAACACTCTATTTTCATTTGGAATGAAATACATGAAAATTGGTCATGAAATTGCACTATAAAATTCATTAGCCATACTACAATATATTGTGTATGAACAACAGTAATAATTTTCCGAAAAAAATTATTTTGACATAAAATCTGAATGCAACTTCTCAACTAAACATAAACGAATACGCACATAATCATATTTAAATATTGTATAGAAACGCTAATTTGCAACATTTTAAAATATGAATACTATATATCATTGTGTATGAATTCAATCACCGAATGTGACGTTTCCAATGTACCAAGATAATAGGTAAGATAAGTGTAAATGATTCATATCTAAGTCCTATCAGTATGATTAGTAATAACAATAATAAAAATAGTAATAGTAATAATAATAATAATAATGTTTACAAGAAAAGAAATTTTACTACAAGGATGTGTAATTGATAAATCGTTTTAACAAAAAAAGTCAATACTACTACCTAATAATGAATAACTAAGAATACTGATAATAAGAAATTATTAATGATGAACGGGTTAAAGTTTACGTTTTTTGCAACAGATGGAATTTATTTTCTCACGATTTAAAATGACTGGTGTGCTTAAGTTTCTTTGTTTAAGTGTGATAACTTATTGTATGTTAAGTTACTATATAATGATGATTGTACATATATACAGTGTATGTAAACATATATGACATTAACACATGATAATTTAATTACTTCAAAAGTAATTTGATTCACTCTTGGTTTATGTCAAAAGTCAGTTTAATTTCAACATGTCAATTATTAAACATCATTTATATAAGCAGTTACTGTCGTAAATGTGATGTGATTGTGCATGCCCTGTAACTATACTGTAAAGGTAAATATTACAATTAAAAAATGTATGTGACTGGTGACTGTAATATGATTCATGATGATTTTATTGTGTTTTGCTGATCGAGGGTAATTGTAACAGTAAACCATTCGAAATGTAACTGTCTTCAAACTTGGTTCTTGTTACCACTTTATTGTCTTCTTGAAGCTTATCTTGGGTCGCATTCCTTCTCATCTTGACCAAACGGTTATTGACAGATAAGCGAAAGCATAATATTTAGCATAAGCAGCAAAGCAGTTACAAAGATATCATAACGACCGGAACCGGAAGTACAATTAGCATCCGGTTTTCATGGAAAGCAAGAAAATACAGAAAATGTTATACAAAAATGTTTGATGTTCACCTTTGCGATTTCCCACACTCCCGTGTTCCAATAATTTTAATTTTTAATGTATCGCAAATAAAAAAGTGTCATTTCACATTAACATATAATTACTGCATCATCTTCCCAGATAGAGAAGTGACACTAGTTTAAAATGACAAGAAATATTGGCGAAATCCCATCTTTATTTATTTAATTTCTTTTACTCGCCACGTCACCTATTTAATTAGCGACTAATTCAGCGCAGCGTTTTTTAAACCCGTCAAATCACAATTACTCGTCATGCGACGTTTACAAATAGTAAAATGTGTGCATAATATGTTGTATGTGTGATATTGTATCATGTGTATGTGTAGTTAGGTGTCATTCAGTGACACTGGTTGACGCTTCACTTAATGGTCAACATTTTCTTAAAGAATCGGAGAAACTGAACACTTTAAACACGACAGTCAACTTTCACCACCACTACTTGTTTTGATGTTTTGACTCAGCCGTTCTTTTTCGCGCTTCGTCTCTGCTTGCCCCCGGTCCGTGCTGTCTTACAGGTAGGTACAAAGACAGAAGCTACGCTTATATTCCTCTAATGACCGATCCAATGTATTTCCGGTACAATTGTGTTGTATGAAAAAATATGAATTAAAGATATGCGAATAAAGTAATTCCGGTTCAATTGATTGTTCTTTCTCAGTTTATAATTTATTGACGGTATTTTAATAACTTTAAAATAACAAGAGAGATTCGCTCACTCAGACTATTACCAATATAACAGGAGTTATAAAACAATGATCTTCTCTCTGAGCCACTAATAATGGAAAGTTTGTTTGGTTGCCTATTTCTAATTGTAAACCTACAATTATAGCAATGTGATTTACATCGTTATACACGATTGATGACTATGCTACATACGTATAAATTATGATAATATATAAAGAATAAATGTTGTTGATTTTGCAGAAAACATTCAGTACAATAATTAATATTGTAACTATAACATACAAGAACTCATAAAACTCATAAAACGTAATGATACTCCTACGTTGTGGACTTAAATATTACTAACAAACGTATAATAAGCTGTTTGAACATTGAAGTACATGTACATACATCATGTTTAATTAAATATAATAATAATGAAGCACAAACCATGTTGTATTCAGATTTATTAACTAACGAAAGGGTTTTAACCCTTAGCAGGCAGTTACTGCGATTACGTTGATGCCCGTCTGTTACGTACGTATATCTGGTAGAGACCACTTGACCGATTAATTTCAAGCTGGTCATGACTCCTTAGGTCACATGATTTTCCTAATTTTAAGACCTATATTCCCCACCATCGGAAGTTTTGTTGATTGAGCTGTTGGAATACGACTCTTTGTTGGGCTCATCTTTCTGTAGGTCTGTCAGGGTTTACACCCTTCTCGTTATTAACTCATCTTCTACAAAACGGAAACTTAAATTTCCAGGAACTAAATTTAGACAAATCCAAAGCAGCAGCATAACAATTCATTGACTACGTTAAGGGCTATAACTGACATAACTGTTAAGGTTTAACAATCACTAATAGGTAGTTTAAATTCTTGCATTCACTCCTATATTCGTGTCAAAAATTACAGTTAGCAGTATTATTGCCTATTTAGCAAATCACCAATTCAAAATATAAACATAAATATATTCTCTCTTACATATTCTTAAACCTAGAGATAACGGCATTAGCATTTAAACTCAACTTAACGGCGTATTTATTTCATAACCCTTTACTCGTTGAAAAAGTTGACAATACAGTAGTAACCTTACTGATAAATTACTTTCACTTGACAGTTTTGCCTCATATCATACTTAAAAAAGAATAAAACTTAAGTTTATCTGGAAACGTTGCTTCCATCTGTATTATAGCAAAGGCAAGAATGAGTAGCTGACGAAGTCCATCAGTTACTAGTATCGTTATTATTTTGATATGAAGAAGGCTTTGATAGGAGCAGGTGGATGATAAAGATCTCGGGCTGTTCCTGAAAGCTGGAAAGTTAACGGTGATCAACGTAGGTCATTTCACTAATGGCCTATTCTGTCGCTCTTCCGTGCACGATTGATCTTTATAGCGTCGTACTTCGGCCATGTACTGTGACCACGCATCAGACTTTCCCTGAAAATTCAATACGAAATAGATTAGAACAATTCCTCATGCAAAAATGAAACGAATCATCAAAGAATTACCCATCTTTTAGTGTGAATTCCCTCCAATAAATAATAATAATATAATAATAATAATGAACAATATAAAAATGATAAGTGATTCAACTGATTCATTATTACAAATGTATACAGAAAAGCTACAAAACGGTACAAAATATGGTAACAACCTTTGATTTGTCGTTCTCCACCTTCTGCTTCTTGACGACACCAGTGGGGAGCACCCTTCCACCGCGCCTTTTTCCGACCTACAAACAGCTTTCGAGTTAATTTCGAACTCTTAAACTGGAACCTCATCCCTTAATTAGAGAGTGGTTCATGTCATAATAAAAATATGTTTGAGAACTCTTCTAGCCAGAATGAAGACTTCTTAATACCATAATCGGAACTGCCTTCTTTGTCTCCTTTTCTTTGTCGTCGGCACCTTGTTGAGTCGGTTTCTTATCCTTAGCACTCGATGTGGCAATGTTGTCAGCAGGCAGGGGAGGAGGAGGAGAGGCCTTCGATGACCTCTCTTCGGATCGTGACGAGGCGGACGAGCTTTCCCCACGGGACTTGTCCCCTGTTTTGACATCAGATCCGGGCTCTATCTTTGGTTGTTGCATTGGAGGAGGCGCTTGAGGTAACGGTGGTGGAGGTACAGCGGGAGGAGGAGGATACATTTGGTTAGGAGCATAAAAGGGGTAGGCAGTTGGCTGTTGCGGATGCATTTGATAATATGAATTCACTGGCTGTGAATACGGCATATTATTCTGCCCTTGATTCTGATTTGACGGGTTAGGAGTAGGCACTGCCGGAGGTGGATACATGTACTGGTTGTATGATTGACCCGGTGCTTGTATGGCGGAGGTGGTACTGGGAGGTGGAAGCTGAGCAGAGGTTGTTGCGTAGGACTGGCCCTGATTGTACTGACCCCATGGATTGACTTGCTGCTGCTGCGGAGGTGGCTGGCCATATTGTTGGTGTGGAGCACGATTAGTTGAATGTTGTGAATAGGCTTGTTGATTCGAATAAGATTGATTATTAGATGCGCCGGAGTAGGAGGATTGGGACGATACATTGTTGTGGTTTAATTGAGCTTGATTATAATACATATTGCCTCCGCCACCGTTAGGAATTCTATTCTGTTGTGGGGGCATTGAGGGGAGAGGATTTTGGGGAGGAGCCTGACCTCTGTAAGATGGAGGCATTGCGTTGTTGCCACTCCATGGATAAGGCGAGTTGCTTCCCTGATGTTGTTGTTGCTGCTGGTTTCCACCGTGATAGTGCTGGCCTTGGTAGTGGCCATGGCCCTGCGAATGTCTATCCATCTTTCCTATTGTGGGGCAAAACGGATCTAGTCCTGGGGTTAACTATTTATTCTGTGCCGAATATTTTTTAGGAAATAATGTTTTCTCCACAAATACTGATCCATATAGCGTGGATGTCTATAAAAACAAATAAACTATTTTGTGAATATAGGTGTTCATTCATACACAACATATTTTACAAATACCACTCACAAATGTTTCAACTTTACAATTTCATGTGAGAAAATTAAAGATACACAATGACTGACATTACATTTCAAGCTTTTTAACTTTTAACAAAGGAAAATTTTATTTTAACAGTTAATATCGTTAAGGGTCGTAATAAACGAATAATAGGTTTGAGTTTCATAATGCGAAACGATTGTAACAATCATCGAGCCTACTTTTTCCAATTGTGCTCATTAAATATATCCACATATATCTCAAACAAAACTACATGCTACTCGACAGGTCGAATTTCTTGCATATTTATCTAATGCTAATAGTAAGTAATACATAAAAATATATACTATGCAGTTACGTTACGAAATAAATCAATCACAACAAAATCAATAGAACTGATAAATCGATAATAGCTCGCTTCTCTCACGCTCATAGTCAAGACCTATAACGATTGCAAGCAGCATTTTTTTTTTGGTTTGTACAGAAAATTGAGCCTCCATTACCTTTAACCTGGCTAGGTTGAGGTGGCACTGCTAAAGGAGTCCACTAATTTCCCCTCCAATTACGCTATTATTAAGGCATAAATCATCTATATAATATATTATTTAAAAAACTGTTTCGCACGTGTTGAACTTTTTTATTCTTATTACTTGTGTTATCAAACTTGCACTTGGTGAAAGAAAGCGATTTGATATCGTTGTATTACGAATGTACTCTAATATATAGCATTGAGCTCTTCTGGAGTAGTCCCATTTAAACTACTAAAACTAACTGTATACAATTAACTGCAATTTTGCACAGGACAAAATCCTCAATCAAAAGTGATGATGATGATGTGACACATTATGAAAACGGATTACTATGTATATTATTAGCTGGTTTACGTATATTTTTAACACTTTTTTTAGTGTTTCCACCTCCACCACCACCTTGCTTGCCTATCTACTGTTGTCTGCATCTACTCTCTTCAACATTGACGACGAAGGCGGATCAGGAAAATATTTTTTTGATTATTCTCACACACCATTGCCGTTGCTGGTCATACAATGTATGTACTTTTGTGAGTATGTTTATAAGCCCAACATAATAACATTTCTCCCGAAACCTGTAATCTGCCTGTGTTCTGTGTATAGGCATTTCCTTGCGATTTGCAGACATTATTGTGAATCGTTTATAGAGTTGTACTTCTGTCTGACTACCATACTGGTATAATGTATGTACTTACTACATGTATTAGACATGAGACAAAGTTGTTGTAACAAAGTACCTAAATGTGAAATGACAAAGAGAAGCCTTTTGGATTTATCGTAAAATGGTTTTCTTTTGCATTCCTCTGCATTCATTCTTGAAATATTTAAGTACATATATGTACCTATTTAAGTATTGGCGATGGTATAATTCAGGTGCCCTCTACCTCTACCCCCACCCGTGTTACCCCATTCGACCTCCCAGTTTTTTCAACGAAACACCAGCATTGTTCATCCGGAGAGTAGGAAGGTAACAAAATTATTGTAGGAAAGCAATTAGTGCCAGGTGTTACGTGTGCTTGCCATTCGGAAAGGTAATGGGGCAAATTGCTACTTCCTGTTTCTCTTCTCCATATGATACCTTTATATATGGACTCCGTATTACGGAGTAAACTGATTTAGGGGCATCTTGATACGACGTTAATTTTGTCGTCTAAACAATTTTTTTACATAAGAAAGGACTACATTCTATTGGAAATCCTACATGAAATGCCGCAACAAGGAAATAAAATGACTAGTAAAGTTACCCTGATTAAAAGATAGTGAAATACTCTGATCGAAGTCATGATCATGATTATCAATGTGCGTAAATAGACTGACGGACTGGTAATACTATAAAGTGGTTTTTGGAGCGCGGTTCATTCCCATTTACGAAGAAGCTAAGAAGGTCTTCAATTGAGGCACTAACTATGCTTATTCTTACGAGAGTACGGCCGTCATGTCAGTTCGAGATAGCCATGTATTGTGAATATTATGTATCATAGACAGGCACGTTGTTTAATCGTGATGAATGATGAATTGATGAAACAAAAAGTTCATCTTTCTTTATGTAATTTAGTCAGCCAGTCACTCATTCAAGTATTTACTTTTGTATTGTGGTGGATCAGCTCAGTCTGAGCTAAACCTCAAGCTCAAGCATGTACATCACCCAGCAACGCATTGAAATAATATTATCACCTTTGTTGTAAATTGCAGTGGCAAAGCACCAGTGACGCTATCCAGCCAGCCAAATCTGTAGAAGATTGCTTGTGGAGATATGAGATTCCGATGATGATTACGAAAATACGATGACGATTATGCTGTATACCTACTTTCAAGTCAAAATTATGACAAACTCTTTTAGGTTAATTTCCTAGGAGCTTCATTTGATGTTTTAGTATGTATATTATGCATAAACATTGTGTAAAACAATGGTTATGTAAAATTAGCTTTGTTCAAATTAAATCTAATTAAATCGGCACAATAGATTGATTGTGATATTGATTGAATCTAAATTGAACTTTCTATAGCCATTCGCATTCCTAACTAACGTGTTCTACTAAAGGTTCGTTATCACTATGACTCATGAATTGCCATACATAATAATTTTAAGTTAGTAATGATAATTATTGATATTAGGTAGGTTCAAATCGTCAACATTTTCCGGTTTCCAGGGTTTGTAGTTGAAAGTAGGGAGTTTAAAAAATAAATTGCAAACAACGGCATCAATTTGCTCGCCAAGATCATTAATGTATCGCTCAACAATATATTATGTGACAAAATGTGAAAACATGCTGGACACTGCTCAGTGGACAGTGAGTAAACGTCTGGAGTTGATTGGCGTATTTAGCAATAGAGGCTTACTTTATTAAATTGGATGAAATGTAATGGAAGAATAGCTAATAAAGATCAGTTCCAACAATCAACTTGAACATGCATTTAAAATTTATTAATAGGTAGCTTTTAATATCGACACACACGTTTGCATCATCATCATGATCAGTTACTTTATACATATATGTATTACATATGTATGAACTACTGCATATCCGCATACTAATTATCATTAATCACTAGTTACTAAAGTTATACATACCCATATAATTTACAGTTAAATATGCATACATTTTGGAGGTACAATACATCAACAAATAATTAAATACTCATCAGTCAACATGTTGGCATTATATATAAATTGGAAATTGGAACACGAAAAACCAGTCCGTGTAAAAAGAATATCTTTTTTTAATATTACGAATAATATACTCATTTATACATAGCGACAAACTTAAAAATGATATTATTTATTGCAATCATAGATAATACAACAAAGCTTCCACGCTTAAGAGAGAGAGAGATACGTACGTACATGTATTTTTTAGATTAAATTTAACTTTTAACTATACTTATAACGCATGAAAGTGATACGGAGAGAAATCTAATGTACGAAGAAAATGAAAATCGGCATAATATGAATCCCATACTATTCTCACTCAAACTTTTAAAAGATCATAGTAGTTTATTTTTTGTGGATGACATATGTTTTGCAGTCCCGTTATATTACTAATTACTGTAAATTTACTAATCACGCTTCAACAACAAATATCTCGCGTTCAGTTCAACTTTGTGAACTTTAATTATTATTAATTTCATAATTGCAAATTCGTCGAGTATAACCTTGAACAAATTCATCACTAGAGGAAATGTCTAGTTGACATTCACCAAATCACAAAATATGGATTTGCTTTATTTTATTTTTTTAACTTGTAGCTTCTTTATCTCCTTTTTTCCTCTCGGGGATTGTTACTTGCCAGTGTATACATTTAATCCAAGTGTATAAACAAAACAATGGTGAATTTGTATCAAAACATTGTTCACCAATTTACCAATCATCAAAAATATACACATATTATGCTACTTTCACACAAAGACGCTGACAAGACACGGCATAAATACTTTACTTTCTCAACTTTTTCCAAGATTCATGACCGTCATCATCATGAGAGTTACATTTGATGTACAAAATATACACATTGTTGTGTGTTTACCCAACTGTTTGTTGTACCATGCGATGAGTATGATAAATTGTGCGATTTCAGAAACTTAAATGATAAATGTTTTCTTTTTCTGCAAATTCTGTACATAATCAAGTCAAGTCAACTACGCAGCAGTACGCACCATCATTACAACCAAAAAATGAAGAAGATATATAAAGCCGAAGATAATAGTAGAAAAGAGAGCTTGACCTACAGTGGCAAGTGTGAATTTAAAGTACTGACTCAATAATGTCTGTAGTAAATTGCAGCATAGTATTCAGCCATTGTTTCAGTATTATCATTGTAAAATATATAATACTTCTACTACTACACAGTACGAGTTTAATTAAGTTGGAGCTGGAAGTCTGTTGGATTCATTGTATCCTACTCTACTGCTGGAATCGATCTGAAAAAATTAACAATGTTTTACACAGGAGTATATGCATATAGTGAAAGCAAAAAAATATAAACTGCAATTTAAACAAACAAAATGCGTTGCATGTTTCAATAATGACAAAGCAACGCGAAGCGAAATTATAGTGTCGGTTGATCTACCAAAGCGTTAAAGTACTTTATGAATGTACTAGTTGCACTACTAAGCACTTCTTGTCTACAACAGAATAACTAATTGTGCCGTATAATAAAGTATACTATGTAAAAAGTTCTTATAATGTAATGTCGCGACAGAAGTATTAATGTGCTAAATTAAATACATAAAAATATAAATCTAACAGAATTATTAAATAAACACAACCAGCAAGCACTGACAACTGAAAAAACCATGACAAGTGAAGCGACGTTAGCACACAAAAATGAAAAGCCAGAAGCTGGAAGCACTATTTAACGGAAAATAGCTAATTGGCGTAGCTGATGGTTACGAATATTGTTGTCCATGTAAAGTCTTAGTATTGATGGGGAGAAACGAGCGTACAATACTGAAAGTGACCTTTCTAAGCCCTCAAAGGGGTCCGTTGATAATTAGACATCAACTCAACGTCAACATGGTTTTCACACCTTTTCATTTTCCTTTAAATTTCTGGAATGTGACATGGTACATTTAAATAATTTCTTTAGTAGTTAAAATTAACAAATTACTCGTTTCAAAATTTACTTCGCTCTCTTCTCCTTATATAGCCCGTAGATTCTAATTGTAATAAATAAATGGTCACCTAGTACAACCTATTCGTTATTTGTAGCCAGCCTTTGGGACTATTACAGACTTCACGCTCTGGAAACCTCGCTCACCAACTCTTCGTATCCGTTAAAATGAAACGACAACAATGGCAAACGTAATGTAAGCAACGAAGCAGATTCGCCACAACTCGACATGTTTTCTTTTTCAGTTGGATTAAATAGTTAATCAGTTAAAGTTAACTAACACATAGTAATATTAATATTTCGCGAAACTGAAAAAGCATCAAGTTTACGTTAATAATGTGATTAAGGAGAATAACTACGACATGAGACACAACACTTACTTACATACTATGAAACCTGTTGATTTATTTGAGATCAGCAGTTAGAATATTATATTATTGGTACGCACCATGCCATTTTGGTAATTAATCATGAACACTTTAAATTTCTCATAGGCTTGCACCATTTCCTTCCTACAACGGATCACTGGATGTGTGTACGTGCGTGAGTCAATACTCTTGCTCTGACCTAAATAATAAATATACTAAAGCGACAAAATTGAAGAACTGGAATGTCACTGACCTGTGGTGTCAATCTACGATTTCAAGTCGCTATATCACTTGGGCATTGTGCGTGTGAAATATAATAGCAATATAGTCAACTACTCAAATCTGTTAATAATATAATAGGTAATAATATTTCCCTTTTCTTTGGAACCGTATGCCAAGTCAATAACTTTGGAGCGCTTGTAATTGTAGTAGTAGTTAGTTAGTTGCAGTGTAAACATCTTTGATATAAAATAACCGGGTATCAATTTTAACCTGCTCTTCTGCGTGTTTACTAATTTCTAAACTTGTGCATGAGATCGCTAAAAAATTGATGATATTCAAGATGCATTGTTGTACAACATTGCTGAAAAATCGGCGAACAATCAGATCATATTTTTTTACAAATATTATATAGATCTCACAGTCAGAGATCAGACCTTACCGTTGAAAATAAACACTGGAACGTAATTAAACAAAAGGTACATGCTGTATCGTTGCGTTTCCCTATTTTTTCATATCTTTGATTCTCCATGTAAACTCGGTTCAAAATAAAGTTACAGTTCTGCTTTGCATCATTATATGATTAGTAGTCGCGTTTCAAGGACATTTAAGATGACTAGCAACCATATCAAGTACTTAATTAATGTACCCGAACAAACTTAACTGGATTAAGCTATTGACCACGACACAACCCATGGTGTTAGAAAAAACGTCAGAACGCATCAATAAATGAATAGGGAAAAGTGAATAGGACAATTACAGGAAGAGGAAAATGACAAAAGTTCTGGAATGGTGCCACCTCGCAATCAAATTTTTCCCTGGGAAAAACAAGTTCAAAATTAAAGTAACTCTCCATTGCATGGAAGCCCACAAGGCTTTTCTTTAATATTCATGAACATTTGGCGATCAATTTTACCGAAGTGCTCCTAATCTAACAATTCCTTCTGCTTTCCAAATCACCCTAGTCATTTCATTATGACATCACAGACTGTCCTATTGATTCTTCAGGAACAGCTAATCGTGCATGGACGCGTTCCTGAGTTTCACTATTCAAAAACATTTATGTGTATGCGTGAAAATTTAAGCCGTAGACAACTACAGATGAAATTGCATTAAAACTGGGAATCTCTGAGTGGTTTAACGTAAATTTTCTCAAATGGTATTAAATCGAAATTATATATAATATAATATATATATAGGCCGTACAACTATAACAATGCCACAGTGAAACTTTTACTGACTGTTACGGCGAGGATATTATGATTTAATAATTTCAAGAGTTAAAGGCATACTAATTTCAGTTCTGTAGTGGAATACTTGGTATCATCGACCTGCAAATATATATCTCTCTAATCAATGATATTTCTCAATTTGAAGTACAATGAAAATCAGTAAATGTTCACTAAGATTTTCTAATGGTTTCTTTTGGATTCTAAAATAACAAAAGATAACAATGTTCATAGTTCAGGTATTAAGAACTCTCGATTGCGAGGTTAGAGAAAATGTTTTAGCATCATTTAGCTACTAATATCAAAAAATTCTTCGCAGACGCCGTCTATTATATCGCTTTCGAAATCGATACTTTTCGAACAAATATCGCAGGAAATACACTGGAAGGATACTACGAAAAGAAAAAACATGGGTTAGTGTCATACCACGTCAAACAAAAAATCACATCCAATCTAAAACAACATAGATCATCATCAATAGCTTATCAAACCAAAAATAAGAATTGTATGCATGATTTACACTCGTGACAGTAGCTGAATAAAGCTTGATGGCAACATCGTCTCCAACTTGTCAAAGATGTAGACAACAGGAAGTGATAACCAACCCACCACCTATAAAATATGAAGCAAATGTTAGTTGAATGCGTCTCTAGTAGGATAAATTGGAACAAGGCAAGCTTTACTCACCGTTTTCGCAACAATAGCCATGTGATCTGGGTACTGATGGGTCAAAAAGGCGATGAGTGCGGTAAAAGTACAAAGACCAGCCGTAAACATAATGAAGAATGGAGTTTCACGTTCAGGGAAAACGCTAACCTCGTGATGCACTAAAACAATCCCAATTAAAAATGAATGATCAGTTTGGCATGCATCTTTTCCCTCCAACCTTATGCCTCTAAAAATTAATTCTCACTTGGAAGGATTTCACGATCGGGACACTCAGTACATGGAGGATATGGAAAGAATAGATTGCCTTTCTCCAACGGTCGCGGGATGGAAACAAATGTTCCTTCCCAAGTGCAAGCGAGAAGCTGCAACGCTCCATCCACCCGCTTCCAGTGTGGCAAGTGAAAGAACGAGTATGACACTGCTTCAGAATCGCCTCGCTTAAGCAAATGCTCTGGTGGGAATACCATTGGCTTCAACTCTAAAAGGTACTGTAAAATAGCCATAGAAATAATTAGTTATATTCAATGTGCGAATCTATGCTTTATACAGGTTGGACATTGAGAACATACTTTTGGAACATGTGGATTGTACTCCACCGCTCTGTGAATGGCCTCAATCGCAGTCATTTCAGCAGCGCTTAAATTACGTTTGATGAGACCAGACTCTGTTACAAACCTAAAAGACAGGACAATAATCCGACATAAATACTTGTTGTTGTTTATGGGACAACAGGGTTGTTTTAGAATGAGCGTGGAACATACTTGTCTGATACTTGTCGAACTTTTAAAAGCGCTGATGTATAGCACAAACACGCTGAACGTGGAACTGAACCATCATCATATTTTGCTAGAACTGCTTGTACGTCAGCATAAGCTTGCATTTCTAGAAGAGCCTCTATTAAATTCTCGTGTACGTGAAGCACACTCATGATTGGGTGCACCTCCTTCGTGAGCTGTAATATAAATAAAAAATTAGTCAGGTTCCTCTGAACATATTTGGATCATATATGACCATTAAATCCCCAATATTTCCGAGTAAACATACATCACGAAACATTTTTACAGCTTCTTTCAGTCTCCCCAATTTCCTTGCACACATGGCTAAGCGTCGTTTGACGTATATTAAAACATTAATATCTCTCCCTAAAAAGATCAAAATGTTACCATTTTTCAGAGCTACAGGTAAACTCCATCAAATATTAAATACAATTATGTAAAATAAAGCTAACGCACTGTGAACAGCATCGTTATTTGCTCCATGCTGCTGCGCCAACTGTGACTTTTTCAAATTGGCTTCCGCCACTTTCAACGCTTGTTTTAAAAGTTTCTCGCTCTCTGCAATTGTTGAAGCTTCCTCTTCAGCTAATAAAATATATGCTGTCGCACAATCTACATTCTTCTCGATAGCAGCCTTGGCAGACTTAATACGTTCCTGGGGATTCCGTTCTCTCCACGCCGTTTGCATTACTATTATTCAATCAACACTTTTAAGAACATTTCCAATAATTTTTTAATTCAGATTATTTACCGCATTTAACTTACATGCATATTCAGATCGCGTTGAATCACTATCGCAAGTGAAAAACGTTTGATGATCCTGAGCAGAAAGGTTCATATCATAAAATGTCAGTGGATCTTTCTTTACGACGTTGTAATATCGGTTGTACTCCGCCCCTCGAAACAAGTTCAACGGATTTCGCCAAACTTTGCATTCTTCAATAGAAAAGGAAATGTGAATAATTAGATGCTGCTCCGTTTCGTCTATGTAATGATGTGGAATGATATGATAAGAATTTGAAGAATTTGAAGAATAGCATACCTGACGCCGGTTGGCTTTGACTACTAGCATTTGTGCCACCGTTGTCGCCGTTTGTGCTACCGTTTGTTGCGTAGTCCGGAGGCCCCAGAAGGGGACCCAAATGGTTTAAAGATACTTGCTCAATAAACGAAGTTCCATATTTACGATAGTACCACCACTCAAAAATCTAGATAATAAGAAATGTTAAAAGCCAAGTTATTAAATGTTGGATACCACAATATCTGTAATTGTTTTAAAAGCTATACGCATAAAAGTCTTTACCAGAATTAATCCAGAGATCAGGGAAGACGTTCCGGTCAGTGCCACGTAGAACTTTGGAGTTAAAGTACTCAAGAACATGGTAGCTGTACAAAGGAAACAAAGAATGAAGGCAAAATAAGCCCATCCTTTATATAAAATGCGCGTAATACAGGTGAAGCAACTTGGAGGAGGGTCATGTAATTCCCGTTCCTGGACAATGGTTTTAGTTTCTGGACTGCTTTCAATAATAAATGGAGTATCCCAAACCATATTATGTACCAAGTACAACTGCTCCTGATAAAATCTCCATACTTTTGCAAAGGTACTTCTGTTAACTACGGCAGGACCCTTCCTCCTCTGCTTTCGCCGAATTAATTCAGCGTGCATACTGTTGGTCTAAAAAGTCTTTTAAGGACTGGCAACCGGGACAAGTATGAAGTAATAATATGAAATGACTGTTCGACAAAATGCTATCCTGATCGAAGGTAATTCGAATGACCACAAAATAATTAAATCTGAGCAAAGCTAAATGATTTGAAGGACTAAAAAATATAGCTAACTACGCCCTACGAAAGTAAAACGACACGTCAGCATCCTAAGTTATGCTACATCTAGATAGAAGAGAAATTCAAAGAAAAAATTCAATAGACAATTACGCATTGTGATATGTTTTAATAGTATAATTCCAGAGAACAATAGCAGCAAGTATGGTCCACAATATTATGCATATGAATGAAACGACTTCAATTAACTGCCTCTGCATTTAGTAACTTTTAGTATTATTAAGCCTTTTCAGCCATGTGTTGCCATACTTTCCATGTTAAATGAAGAGGGTAACCTAGCCGGTATTCATTGCCTGATAATTGTCCATTATATTAACTGCATGCGCATATACTTAAACAACGGTATACAGTTTTTTAAACAATTGCATTTCTAAGAAATTCCAACACTCTGAATAATATACGCCAACCTTATCAGTGTTGGACGCAAATTGACCACGGAATTTTATAGAGAGCGGAATAACTAAATCAATTTCATCATGGTTTTCATAGTTAGCTTAAGGGACTACTCGCCTTTCCCAAAAGTGTTAATACTTTAAAACAAAGGTAACTAGTGTTGTAATAAAGAGGAGCGACAACTTACCCATGCCAATATTTTCAGAAATTTTCAAAGGTCCTCGGAGATAATAGAGCACAAAAACAACAAGTAGAAACCAGAATGCCCACAAATATGTCCACGACCACACTATCCAATTTTTAAAGTTTCTTAAATGGACCAAAATCATGACTTTTGGAAGAAACTCGTTTCGCCGGATTACACATTCCTCTTACTATTATAGAATCACTCTTTCTGTTGTAGTGTTCAAAAACCAAATCACAAGTTGACATGTGGGACGCCAAATGAAGACAGTTGATAGCAAACGCCGAAGACAATTTTTTTTTGCGCTAACCCGATCTCACACTTATTTCATCCTGTAACAATTCATTACACATTTTAAAACAATTAAATATGCTGCTTCCACATAAGCAGTTGTATACACAACCCGTTAATGCAAGCAACGGATTTCCGGCACTTTCTCTGGCATGACTACTCCGACATTAAAGATTACTTTATAAAGTAACTTTAAACCAAATCCAAGGGATTAGTAGAGAAAAATCTCGACTTATATTTGACTTTCACCTACTACCACAATTAATTTAACATCAACAACAAGACAACATCAACAATTAGTGCATATACGATTTTCGAACAAAGTAGAACAAACATATAAACCTAACCTTCTTAATAAACCTGATAACAAGTACATCAATTTCCTTTCACTTTTTTGAAAATCTACTTCATATTATGCGTTCGTGTTGGTCACTTCTGTACTGGGTACTGACATGCAACCAACTAATAGGTAAATATTATGCGAATCTTAACGCCAATTAACCACCTGGTCAATTTAATTTCAGCCGCCACTCAGACTCTTTTGGCAGTGGATCCTAAAACATGCACAGTGCAACTCCTAACCACGATTTAACTAATAGCACCATCAGCATCAGTTGGCCAAAAGCAACAAGAACAAGTCTTCCAATCTCGAAGACTGATAACCTACCTGATGTTATCTTAAAAAGGGAACAGTCTCTTTTTAACTTGTAGTCTAGTTAGCCCATAACAATCAGGCGCACATGCTGCCAAAAAATATAACGACCCTGTCAGTCGTCGGGTGCCTAATTATCGGAGGAACCCTCGACTTTCTCACCTCCCAACCTTTTTAACAGATCACCTTACACGTCAACATTGGCAATACAAACAAGCACCACCACAACATAATAGCCCATATCGTCAAATATTATTTCGCTATAATGACTTACATGAACTTGTACAAAGGATTTTAAAAGTGCCGAGGAGCCGAGAGTCAATCTAGTCGCGAGTTGACACTTTTGCTGACCTCAGTTTGTTTATTAGAGACCCCGTTTTTTGCACTCTCTCTCAAGTTGTGTTGGTAGTTTTGTACATTTTTTGTGTGTTTAGTTGCCATATGATCTATGACAATTGAGGAGAAGTGTAGCAACGAAAGATTAGCAGGATTACCAGATGTGGACAGTGAGAGAGTGGATGGTGGTGGTGGTGTGGATGTTGTCATGTTGCTTGCTTGCCGTGTGTCGTCGTCTTGCGTTACCCTTCCTTCCGTCCTTTCCAGAGTAGGCAGACAAGTACATACACTCCACGACGACACCTACACTTCTCGTCTGTCTTGCTATACTCCCCGCTAGTGCTTATCTACTGACACCTAAAAATATTATATGTATGTACATGTAGATCCATGTAGGCCAAAACGAATGTTTTCCCTTTTTGTTTTGGTCATTTAAATAAAGCGTCAGTTATGATTATCTTTGTTGTCGTCAGGTCGTCGACACACATGTTATAAACATAAACATTGTCACCTGACAGGTGTCAGATATGTCAGATATCCTTGAGGAAAGTCTCTATCAATAAAAAATTGAATTAGGGGATGGAAATGTACTAGTAACTAGTCGACTAATGGTTCTAAAATTATGCGCATAACGTTGCTTGGTATGACAGGTTTTTAAGCAATTTAAGCATGAAGGTTGACATTTTCCAAGTGACCAGTAATAATGACTCTGGTCACAGAGATAATTGATCCATATCATCAATCCGAGATTGTACATGGCCGTTCAGTGTTGTCATAATATTCATTTCAGTCATTTGGTGGAAGAGTCAACTAGACGAGCGAACGCAATGAATCATGTTACTAGTCGTGTTAAACCACGATGGAAAATACGTAGCTGAAAGACTACTAAAACATTGTAAAATTTTGATTCAATTCAATGATAATTTCATAAATTAAAAATAAATATTGTCGGATTTCCCACGATATCCCAAAAGCAAAAATTACGGTTAACTGATCATTATTGTCCATTTTATTCATTGAGAACAAAAACAAGCATAGAAATGAAAGGGTATAATTTAAGGAGATAAGTTGAGAAACTTCATTTAACTGAGTTGCATACTTGGTACAATAATTTACTTCATTTGATTATTTTTGTTTGCAAGTCAATGGTGAGTCGTCGTTTACAAGTGTGGGAGGTGAGTGTGAGTACCAACTTCCGGCACCTTTAACCAAAACTTCATTAATCACTTGGTTCAGCAAGTTGTGCCCGTGCCGTAACATGTTACGGCACGGGCACAACTTTGAACCACCTGAATAGTTATCATAGTTCGGGAAAATAAAATTATGGTTGTTTATGGTCAAGTCAAAACTATGACCAAGTTGTTTGGTTAGCACGACTAATAAACGTGAACCATTAAATTAAAATTAACTCTACTTCTCTTTTCGGGTGATTGAGAATTCATTAATTTATTAAATTGACATTTATGTATTTAACTATTCATACAGTTATGTATGAGAAGAGCTATTATATATTAGATTCATTCAAATATGTATCAAAATTGCTTTATTCTTCTTGCTTATTGCAAACCCAAAATTAATCGCATTACAATTTACTTTTGCATAATATTTAATTTAATAACACGGGAAAGGTTCTCACTTTAACCTACTCTGACAGCTGATTAGCAGCACCCACTCGATTTCGATAAGCCTCGGTCTGCCGGCGTGTGCTAGTAATGGGGGAAACTCTGGCACCGAATCTCGTTTAATCTTGGGAGCTGGCTGCACAACGACGACTCCTTGATTCGCATTCCATAGCACAGTCTCTGGTCGGGGTCAATCGGTACCATGAATACCTTTACGGTCATTCGAACGGACTCCATGTTGGGAAAGCGTGTCGCAAAAAACTGCAACGGAACCTGATACCCGTAGAAATTGAGCTCCAGCTGGGTGACATTGACATGTCATTGACTCCTCCAAACCGGTCGAATGTTCTGGTCCCTCATGATCCAACCAGCACATCTGCACAATCACGCGGAGCAGCGAAAGCAACTGCTGGACTGTTCGAATAAGCAAAACCGCTGGTGACATTGGTGCCGTAGACTCTGGTCATGGATTCCCAGAAGTCCAACGGGCATCTTAGCTGACTTGCGGTCATCTTGGCAAGGATGGGCCGCCAAAGCCTGGTCAAGCTGTGAAGCTCGATTTCCATCAAAACTACAAGATGATAATCCTCCTTCAGCGTAGGTGCTCATTGAACCACGGAAATATACTCGCAAAATTCAATGACCATCTGCTTAAGCGTTCCACTGTAGCGCCGAGCAACTTCCCGGAAGAATGGCAATGGTATTGCGCTGCACTCGAATGTGAAGCGTTGTAGAAGATTCGCTGCCGGAAGTGGATGACCTACCGTAATGAACCACTCCAGGCTGGCAATTCTGTCATTCCACGCATCCACAAGGCGAGGGAAACTGCAGCAGTTGTGACTGGAGATTTGGAAGCGCGGCGACATGTCTGCGGGTAACATCGTATGTCACTATGGTCATCCGGGAATCGAGCCGTATCCTCCTCGAGGTCAAGATGTAAGATTTACACCCGCAACATCTTTAAGCTCAGTAGCGCCGGTATCCGTTTCAACAAATCAGGTGGAATCACTTCCAGTGGCTTATCCTCCTCACCCTCCTCGTCTGTCCAACTTAGCCAAAGGGATAATGTTTTGGACCAAAACGTTTGGCGACCATCGTGCTGACCTCTTGTCCCACGATGCTCCTTCTAAGTTGCTCGATTTCTTCAGTTGATGAGATGCAGATCCCTTGAATGTTATTGTAGGGCATGTGGGAAAAGTCCTGCCATTCAATAGTCATGGACGCCATGTGTGGAGGGACCAATCTTGGAAACAGATTGAGACTGGCGTCAGCGAGCATGACCTTCTTGAGGTCGAGAATCCTGTCCACAGCCTTTCCTACTCACTTACATACCGTATTTCCGGAATTTATGACCTCCCTTTATTTATAGCCTTCCTATAATTATAGCCTCCCTTTAACATGGAAAGGATAGGAAGCTTATACATTAAAGGATAGGCAGAAAAAGTTTCGAATTTGAAATTTTAGCCGGGCTATAAATTCCGGAAATACGGTACGCCCCGGCAGACGAGAATTGCGCGTTCCTTGAGCCATTTGATCCTCCAGTGGGATCATTTCCTCGAGTCGTCTTCTGTAATTGCAAAGAACTGGTCGGAGGTCTCCGAAAGGTTGATCATGTCCCGGGGATCCTCCTTCAAGTAAACCAGCACCTTGCAACACATCTGCTCAATCAAAAGTAAAGAAACGTTAATTATCAACAAAACAAAAATTCATTTGCTGATAGTAGCGTGCGTAATAAATAATTAACTTTTATTTTAAAATCAACTTATTGTTCTTACTTCGCAAGGTAGTATCGGAACAGCACAGCGAGGCTCCTCCTCATTCCCTCCATCACGACGACCGCTGACTGAATCCATGTTCCAAAATAGTTCTTCTTTGTCGCTACTTGTGTTCGTTTGAAACAGAAAAGAAAAAATTAAATTGTTAGGTTTTTATTTTTAAAATGAGATTTTTATTCAATTCATAACAAGTATTTCATCCATTACATGTACAATCTTAAAATATCTTAAATTTTACTCTATTTTCCTGTACCCAAAAGACCCTTGCTCTCGCTTTTTAACCCACTAACTTGTTTTTCTTCAAGACCCTTTTTCCCTTATTTTATTGCCTTTTTCCTTTATCCTCCAAGACCCGATCACCGAGTGATGATCTCTCCTTCTCACTCCTTGTCCTTTTATCCTTCTCCCTTTCCTTTGCTTACTTCTATGATCTACTCCTAAATTATATACAAAGTGTTTTTCTTTTTCTTATGTTCTTCGACACATCATCCTTTTTACCAAAAATTATTAAGGAGAAACCCTTACTTACAAATGTTTGTTTATATTCCTCTTGTCTTTTGCCAAGTAGAATACCTATCTACATACAAGCTTATTCCCTTCCCTCCTACATCTTATTCCTAGGTTCACATTCATACATACCATCATTCTTTCTCACAATAAAACATGCTTAAAAATATTTTTATACTAAAAAATACCTAACATTAGTCCCCTCCTCCATGAAAGACTGCCCCAGTCTTTTGACCCTTTAAAATACCTTCTTTTGTTATCTTTCCTGTTCTACTCGGAATCTTCATCATTCTCTTGTTGATCTTGCTGAATCATCTCCTCTGCCTGTCGAGAGCTTGAGGTGCTCATGATTCTTGCCTGGTTCCTTACTCGTCTTCCTCGTTCCACTGGCATAGGTGGTAGTGGTTGTGCCGCCAATACCCCCATCAATTGTCGTTCCAATTCTTGATTACGTTTTTTTGATTCCTCCAGTTGTTTCTTTACGTCTTCTGTTAATTGTTTTTCTTCCTCACTACTGCTGCACTCGCTACAATTTGTACTAGTGCACGTAGCCCCAGAGCTTGATGTCTCTGATAAATCAATTTCCCGAGAAAGTGATACGAACTCATCCTCATCGCTATTCAAATTAGTGATGAGAACATCATTTGTACTTGGATCTTCCTTCCTTGTTGCTTCTCTGGATGTTGTTGGTTTTTCTGCTGATGATGATGGTGTAGGAGTCTTTTTTTTCACTAGTTCGTTTGTCTCTTCTTGTTGCTTCGGTTTCTTCTGATCTCCGGCGCAGGGGGATCCAGCCTTTCGTTTTACTTCTGGGGATCTAGTCTTATTGGCATCTAGTGCCATCTCTATAGCTTTAGAGACGGTTTTCTTATTCAGAGGGGCTGGTCGTGTTTTCATATGATTAATATTGGTCATCACACCCTCGTACTGTTTCGCAATCAGATTGTTATAGCGTTGTCTTTTTATGGTTTCCTTCTGCCGGAATTTGCTCAATTTAGATTGTGTCTTCTTCTTTTTGTTCTTTTCTCCCGCAACTTGCAATTTAACCCGTTCTTTAGTACCCTCTGTTATTCTTTGTTGTTCTGCGGTTGTCTGTTTTCTCATGCTTTCTATGGAGCGTTGTATTCCTTCTATCTCACTTGCAAAACCTTTATGAGCAGTTTCCAGCACAGAAACCCTTCCACGCATAGTAGTATCATCATCCTTCTGCTGCTTTGTCACCTTCGCAATGTTTTCATCCAAGTGTTCCACTCTTCTTCCCAAATGGAAAACAGCCTTCTCTAATAACTTTCCGGCCTCTTTTATTAGGCCTCCCACGTACTTTGCCACATTTTTGTTCCGGTTTTCTTCTTGTCTCTCCCCAACCATCTCTTGATTTCGAATGCCAATTTGATGATTTTGATATCTTTCGGTTGTTTCACGGCTCCGATAATCTATTTGAGGATGATGATTTCTTTCCCCTCCTTCATGGCTTCGGCTGGTAACGTGAGGATGATGATTTCTTTCCCCTCCTTCATGGCTTCTGGTGTTAACGTGAGGATGATGATTTCTTTCTCCTCCTTCATGGCTTCTGGTGTTAACGTGAGGATGATGATTTCTTTCTACTCCTTCATGGCTTCTGGTGTTAACGTGAGGATGATGATTTCTTTCTATTGTTTCGCGGCCTTTTCTCTCCGCTTCATGATTATTCTGGTAATCACCCGAAGAACAGCTTCTGCTGTAAGTGCCATTGCTATGCCCCGGTCTCGGTGAATGATTGTCAGATTCACGTACCATCGCCACGTGTATAACCGTCTACTTCTTCTTTGTTTCACTTTGAAGACGACAAGGCTTGAAAACTAGGATTAATGTGTGTGTGCTTCAAACGACAAAATTGGAATGAAATATGATTGATAGGTTTTCTTCTCTTGTCGAGTTTAGTTCTGTGTTCGCTCTTTACCTCCTTTCAGCTTTCTCAAAAAGTCATGGTCATATTTTTATGGGCTTATTTTGTAAATTCTGAAGTTGGAAATTTTTAGAGAAATGTTAGAGTAGGATGAAATATGGCCGCATATATTATATTTTTAATATAGAGGGAAGTGATACTGAGTAAAAATGTATTTGTTGATCAATTTCAAAATGCTGGCATGGAAGAAGATGATGATCCGGGGTTACGTCCGGTTTCGTCTTGGGCATTGGCCTCGGTATTTGGGCGATACACCATGTGTTGTGGTTGATTCCTTCGTACCCTTTCTTCTCTTAAATTCATCTGAAACTCCGCATCCTCAATTCTCCTGTTCGTACCGTTAGATAGCAATCCATTTTGGACATTGCTGTTATGGCGTGCTTTCATGGTTCTTGCCAAATTTCTTCTCAATTTGAATTGTTCCCACTGGCGCCGAATGAATGCCAAAGTAAATGGTACAGTAAATACCACTACCCATGCAAAGTATACCCATAATAGAACCTCTAGGTGAGTTGGTAGTACGCAGTCTACACTGTAGCTTTTCTTTGCCTGAGCCCTGGGAAGAAGTGACCCCATACTGATGGCTGCTACTGGAGTTGTTATCGGCCGGTAAAATAGTATGATGTAGATGATAAGCCCTGTTATCACGAACAGCCAAACAAATATAATTATGTGTGAATCGTCCAATTGTCTCTCAAACCACTCTGGAATGGGTGCTTGTAACTCTTCTTCCGTCTCTTCTGCTGCCTTGATCAGCTTGCTAGCATCGAAAATATCAACTGTTGGATCTAACACGCTGCTTAAGTTGCCATCTACTGGAAGCAAAATTGGACTGTGTGCTGCAATTCGTACTTTGCCAAACTTGGTGACGAAAATGGCTGGCAAGGAATGATTGACTACCGGTATTCTCAGGTGTGGTAGCACGCAAGGAAATGCATCCCTATCTCTTCTCTTGGAATCGATCAATAAAGAACAACTGCAAGGAAGCTCCACATTTAGTGATCCAATTGCTGGTCCTTCGAGTGGAAAGACTTCTCCTGGGCATTCGATAACAACTCGATTCGACCCCGCATTTGTCAGGACGTACTTTCGTGGTCCCATTTCATTGATATCTGGTTCTGTTTCTTCATGGAAATCCATCGGACAGATCTTTTGGATGGTTTCTATTGTTTCTCCCTTTATCAACCTTTTGATACAGACGTTGGCCCTTGACATTTTGTTGCCGTACCTAGGTAGTTGACATAAAAAACCCTCATTGGTCTGACAGTTCTCTATGTCCCTTTGCTCGAAGGGTAGCACTTCGTCTCCGTTGACAGCAACGTAGGTGCTTGGAATGCTAATAGAAGCGACTTTGCCATGGTAACTATAGGGATTGGATTGAAGGCGATATAGCTTCCAGTCACTTTGCTGAGGTACAATAGGTACTTGTACCCTTACTATTCCTCTTCTCTTCTCGAAGATACAATCGCAGATATTGCTCTTGAAATACAAGTCTAGCTCGTAGTTTGGGATTGCCATACGGAAACCCTGCACATCTAACCTTTTTCGTAATTCTCCCAGTTGTCCCGCTAGATCTTCGCGGCTAATGAGAAGACTGGGGATTTTTTTAGCCAAACACGTATCGCGGGACCGTTCCATCCACAAGTACGTGAGTATCCCGTGCTGAAGTTGCATAAGGTCGCCGTTAATTAGCGATAATTGCAGAAGATTCATGTCCGTGTCTTCATATTGTGTTGATAGGAGATTAAAGACTGAGGTAATATTTCTCATTTCCTTTTGTATGTAGTTAAATCCGTCTTGTGTTTGCTTCGTCACTTTGCTGACCGCTTCTCCAATCGTGATGAAGCTGGCTTCTTTCCGCTGGACCATCGTTGCTAACCGTTTCATGAATTGGTCGATGTACTGGACATGTGCTGTCATGGTGCGAAATGTACTAGCTGAGGGATTTCCCGTGATTAGTTCCAGCAAACTACCCAATGGTTCTGCAAGTGCTGCTCTTTCACTTCTTTTCTTTTCCCAATTCTCATCATCTGCATCCCTTGGGAATCTATCTGGTTCAGGCCTTGCTTCATCTTGCGATTCCAGGTGTTGTAGTAAGTAACGATTTGTCTGCAATATCTCGTATACATCATGAGTGACACTACAACCGCGCTGCCCAGATCTAATTTGTTCTCCTCCTGGGGTCTTCTGTGGGATTAACTTGTGATTTTCAATGTCAAAATGACACAACCTTTCGCATTTAAATGGCGCATTCGAGACGTAACTGACGCCTGGAAAACGGAAGAATATGGGAACTGAGGCTGAATAAAGGACAGCTCCCTTCACCTCCGTGATTTCTACACCCATTCCTATGTCCATCTGTATTTTCCTGCCATTCGTCACCGCTAAACCCAGTGCCAATAGGCACCAAACTTTTGACATTCTTGATTCTTCCCTGGGATTTTTCTTTCTTGAAAAAAAAAAAAATTTTATCCTGTTTGTTTACCTTTTTTTTTGAGATCTTTTCCTTTTGTTACCCTGATCACGACTGATGCCTCTTCACTTTTTACTTGCTCCTTATATACTCCTTCCGTGTCCCTACAAATATATTTATTTACATTTGTACACTAATACAATACCCCTCTAATCTAGTTCCGAAAGTTCCGACTCATCGGTAACGTAATCACGCTGCCATTTGGGTCGAAATTTTATCCTTACACTTCTACGTGGTGGTGGAGGAGGTAAGAAGCCTTCGCTGCTGGAACTGTTTTCTGATTCGTTGTTTGCTTGTGCTTGTTCCGCCCTTGGGATGTCTTCATCCGAGATAGTATTTGCCCATGCTCTATCTGCTAGGCTGTCATGTTCACTTCCTGAATCTTGTGATGCAGGCTTATATGCTCGCCGTAACTTTTCTACATTCACAATGGCATGCTTCCTGCCCCTCATATTTACTCTCACTAAATTATCCCCTAAAACTTCCAATACACGATATGGTCCTTCAAACTTCTTTGCCAACTTTCTGTTCTCGTCGGCCTTCATGGTCATCTTTTTAACGTATACGATATCGTCCTTTTGAAATGGCGATATTTGTCTCTTGGAATCAAAGCGTTCTTTGTATTTTTCCCTGGTCTTTTGTATTCGATTGACCACGCCTCTTCTTAACTTAAGTAATTCCTCTTTTGTTAAAGGCGTATTTTTGATTATATTGGCTGGAATAATGTCTTCTAGATGTTGAAGCCTGGGACTCTGTCCGTATAGTATTGTATAAGCCAGTGTTGTTGGATTTGTACCAGAACAATTTGTTAACAGAGTTCTTTTTGTTTTGTTCCATGAAAAATTGTTTTGTTCTGTTTTTGTTCCAAGGCGGAACAAAACAGAACTAACAAAATGTTTTTCCGAAGAACTATTGGAACAATATTGTTCCAAGTTGTTCCACATGAGAAATAAAATTGGGTAAATTTTGATATTTTATAACATAGAATGCTATTTTCCTGGATAATATGGTTAAATATTCACTATTTTGAGTGTTTTTAAGATTAATTAGATGAATATTAAGTCGTATCTTGCATAAAAGCGCATTATTTTATGTGGAACAAATTAGTACATTTTGTTCCAAAGGAACAAAACAAACAATATAATTTTTGCGATGGAACAAATGGAACTAGGAACAATATTGTTCTGCCTTGGAACAGAACAGAACTAACAATGTGATATTCTACAAAATATTTTGGAACAAGAACAGAACAAAAGAACAATTCCAACAACACTGGTATAAGCATCTAACCCTGTACTGCTGGATTTACTTGTATTTAGCGCGAATAATACTTCTGGTATCTTAAGATCCCAATCCTCTTGTGCTTCCTCAAGTTCGCATCTAATCAAACTCATTATGGTTTGGATTGCACGTTCAGCTATTCCATTTGCCCTGCTCATAAATCCGCTAGTGTATGACCATTGTATTGACCATTTTGCACATATTTCTTTTACTCCCTGGCTGAAGAATACTTGGGCTCGGTCCGTATGAATTGTCTCCGGGACGATCCCCTGACATATCAAATTTTCCAATATGAAGGTTATTACTGCCTCACTGTTCGCATTGGGGAACGCCCTCGCTATTACGAACTTACTTAATGAGTCAACACAAACAAGCATGTGTAAGTTACCCTTGTTACTTCTAACTAGAGGTCCAACGAAGTCCATACAAACAAAGCTAAAGGGTCTCTCACTGACGGGAAGATGTTGCATAAATCCATATGGCTTATGAGTAACGTGTTTGTATTGTAGACAGGTTTCACATCTTGTCACGTATTTTAATATATCCCTTTTCATTCGATCCCAAAAATATCTCTCCCTTGCTTGTTCATACACTTTCTTAAATCCCAGATGGGCAGTTCCTCCTCCATGTAGCTTTTTCAATAAGAGTGGTACTGCTGCTCGTGGACCAACATATCTTAATCTGCCTTCTTGAATATTGTATAACCGTCCTTCCTTTATTATAAAACGACGATGGGCCCTTTTGTCGTGTTTATTTAATCGTTCCACTATTTTCTTGCAATACGTGTCTTCCTTTTGTAGAAGTTCGTGGTCCTCCGAAGATATTATATACATGGGAAACTCCAGAGCTGAGTCCTCCTCTTCTTGATCCTTTATATTTACAGGTAGTCTGCTTAGGGCGTCACAGTCTTGATTGTCCTTCCCTGGACGATAGATTAATGTAAAGTTAAAATCCTGCAAGCGAAGACTCCATCGCAGCAATCTCCCTGCATGAATATTACGGGCGAATTTCATTCTTAACAAATTCAAATGGTCGGTGTATATAGTGAACTTTTGTTGATGTAGATAATGCCTGAAGGTTTTCAGCGCATAGATCAAGGCTAGATATTCTTGTTCAGTAACCGTATAATTTTGTTCTGTTTTACTTAGCGTCCGAGAAGCGTAGGCGACTACACGAAGTTGTTTCTTTTCCTCTTGCAGAAGGACACAACCTACGCCAATCTTGCTTGCATCAATGTGAAGAACAATTGGAAGAGAGGGATCGAAAGGTCTCAGTATTGGTGCAGCACACATGCGTTGTTTCAATTCCTTCAAGGCTGCTTCTTGTGCTCGTCCCCAAATCAAGGGCGTGTCTTTTTCTAATAGATGAGTTAATGGTTTGCATATCTGCGAATACTTTTCTATGTAACGTCGATAAAACGAAGTTAACCCTAGAAATGAACGTAGTTGCTTCAACGTCTTGGGTCGCTGAATTTTCTGTATGGCTTCTATTTTCCTTGGATCAGGCCTAATCCCTTCTTTTCCCACTCGATGCCCTAGGCAACTAATTTCAATCTCCCCAAAAGTGCATTTTTCAGGCGACAATTTAAAACCCTTTTCTTTACATTTTCGTAACATGACCTCCACATTACCAAGAAATTCATCAAAAGTATTTCCGAACCCAATTATATCATCGACGAAAATCAGTAGTGATTTGAATAGTTCCTCCTCATAAAGTTCCTCCATCACTTTTTGATAGATGGCACTAGCATTCGATAGGCCAAATGGAAGTCTGGTCCAGTTAAAACATCCTTCCGTACAGACAAATCCCAAATACTTTTGACTATCCTTATCCATCTCTAACTGCCAGAAACCCTTTTTTAAATCACATGAAAAGAAATACTGCTTTCCTGCTACAGTATCTAAAACTTCTTGGGTATGCGGTAAAGGATAATGATCCTGGTGAATCATACTGTTTAATTTCCGTAGGTCTGTACAAAGTCGCGGTTTATTCTTTACGCCATCGGACCCTTTATGTCCCTTGTCTACCAATAATATGGGACTCGTATATTCACTATTGGATCTGACAATCAATCCTTTTTCTAATAAATCCTTAATCTGCTCCTTTATTGTCTGTCTTTCTGCCCAACTGACCCTATAAGGTACCGACTTGAATGGACGAGCGTCTGCTTTCAATGTGATTTTGCAGTGTTCCGTTCTCACGCACCCTAATTCCCCATTGAAAGAAAATGCTTCTTTGTGTCTTCGAAGAGTATCCAATAATAGCTCCTGCTCCCCTTGCGTTAGTTGCACGGAAATCATTTTCTTTAACTCTGTTTCTGTGTTTCTTACTTCCTGTTCCTTTACTTCTTTTACTGCACATATCGTTGCCCATAAATCATCTTCGGGTCTGGCTTCTTCATCGTTTATTAACAAAACATTATTTTTATAATCAATACAGACGCCCCATTTTTGCATTGCCCCGTGTCCTACAATGAAGTCATAGCGGGCATCATTTATTACATACGCTTCTACTGCTGGACATAACATTTCATTCAGCTGCATTTGTACTGTACATTTACCCAACGGTTCAACACGTCCGTTAGTGATTCCTGTTAATTTAATGAACTTGTCCGCCTCAATTATATCCTTCTGTCTAATGAACCTACTATTTACAATATTGACTCCTGCTCCAGAGTCGAAAAGTATTTTACACATTTGCCCGTTGATTCTTCCGTCTTTTTCTAACACACTGCCTTCCCCAATATGTCCTATAAACGTTCGTGTATTTGAGGACCTATAATGTTGGTTGAAGTTCGGTCCATTGGTTCTCCAACCCGTCCGTTTCCCTCTCTTATTGGCATTTGGTGTTCTCCCATTCTTTCCTGTCTTAATCCCCATCGGTGATTCTCGTGGGCGGGGTTTGCAAATCGCACTCTTCGTTGTCCATCTTGAGGTGCATTAAATCTATTTCCTCTGAAATTGCTTCTTTCGTGCATACTACGATTGCAGTCTCTGGCAAAGTGACCGATTTGATCACATCGAAAACATTTCAACCCTCCCTGCGTTCTTTCTTGACGTTCCTTCTGATTTTTAATCTGTTTTTCCGCTTTTAGTTGCTTTCGTTCCTCCTGGATTTCTTCTACCAATTTTTGTGTCAACTGCACCATCTCCTTCATTTGCAGAAGAATTGGAGATTCCTGTTCAATAGGAAACATGGGTACTTCCCTTTCCTTGTATCTTTCTGTCATACGTTTCATCTCACTCAAGCGTCTCATGTGAGTTAACACATCATCCACTGTTAGAGGATTTAAGGGCATGATCTTTGTTAAGTACCAGTCACGCATTCCTCGTAAAAGAAACCGGACCCGTCTTTCTTCGCTAATTGTTGGCTCTACTGCATCACATAGTGCAAGTATAGCAAATACATAACTCTCCGGACTTTCCTCCACTTGTTGCTGACGAGCATCTAGTTTGAGTTCCGCATTTACAAGATTTCCTACCGATGTAAATGCTTTTTGGAACGCCGTTTTTATCTCTGTCCATGTTGGTGCAACCACCGCTCCTCCTGGAGGTGTCGCTCGAATTCGTTGATTCTTAAATGATCTCCACCACTGTGCTGCTGTCCCGCTCAAGTAGTTTGGAAATTGTAGACTGCATATATCTGCTGTCCACCTATTACATAATGCTGCTTCTTCAAAAAGATCTAAAAACTCTTTACTGCATTCGTGCTCTTCACCTCCAAATCTACGTGGCTGAATCGCTACCTTGACAGGACCAGCGTGAGGCGTGGCTCCTGCTGCCGTACCGCCTCCTGTTCCGCTTCCTCCGCCCGTGCCAGCTGTGCTACTTCCAGCACTGCCTGTACCTGTGCCTCCTCCAGTAGACATATTCTCCTGTTTTTCTTATATATGTTGTACGGGTGGCGTTCTTCTTTTTATTGCTCTTCTGGTCGCTTCGTCGCTTAGTTAGCTAGGATTGGGGCCGATTTTTAATGAGCTAATTTCTTTCCATAAGTCGTCCAGTACACAATATACACGAACATAGTAATGATTAGAAGACAGAGCATTCCCATATGTACTTTTTCTTCATGTGCCAGATTCATACTGCATCGCTTATCCCAATTTTTCTTGAAATACGAAATTCTTAGTTTACCCTGTTTTATTTTCTAAATCCCGTAATATTTTCTCGTCGCATACCCGCTTTTTGTCTTTCGGTCCGATTTGTCTCAATTTACCCCGAATATTTTGTTTGTAAGTCATAAACTTTTCTCACTCCAAATCCGTTTTTGGTTCTCTCCCCGATTTGTCTCAGTTTACCCGGCGCCTCCACCAAATGTTAGGTTTTTATTTTTAAAATGAGATTTTTATTCAATTCATAACAAGTATTTCATCCATTACATGTACAATCTTAAAATATCTTAAATTTTACTCTATTTTCCTGTACCCAAAAGACCCTTGCTCTCGCTTTTTAACCCACTAACTTGTTTTTCTTCAAGACCCTTTTTCCCTTATTTTATTGCCTTTTTCCTTTATCCTCCAAGACCCGATCACCGAGTGATGATCTCTCCTTCTCACTCCTTGTCCTTTTATCCTTCTCCCTTTCCTTTGCTTACTTCTATGATCTACTCCTAAATTATATACAAAGTGTTTTTCTTTTTCTTATGTTCTTCGACACATCATCCTTTTTACCAAAAATTATTAAGGAGAAACCCTTACTTACAAATGTTTGTTTATATTCCTCTTGTCTTTTGCCAAGTAGAATACCTATCTACATACAAGCTTATTCCCTTCCCTCCTACATCTTATTCCTAGGTTCACATTCATACATACCATCATTCTTTCTCACAATAAAACATGCTTAAAAATATTTTTATACTAAAAAATACCTAACAAAATGGAAACAACAATTAAAGTTAAAATACGCATTAGCAGTAACATAAGTAGTAAACTGCATCGTCAATCGTACTACTTACTCTGACGAATCACCTTTCGATTCGTTATCTGAATCAAGCATAAAAGAATTTGCCATTTAAAAAACATGTGACCCCTTTTTGACCTCTACAGATCAAAGTAATTCGATTTGACCCGTAGTCCTTCAAGAGAAAATGTTCCTTTCGATTCTCTATCA
Organism: Sinella curviseta; assembly: GCA_004115045.4. NCBI lineage: Eukaryota > Metazoa > Arthropoda > Collembola > Entomobryomorpha > Entomobryidae > Sinella > Sinella curviseta. Next base: position 19,435,723 of record CM065489.1, on the reverse strand, counting down.
GATCAAACATGAAAAAATTTTGCCAATTAAAAAGCATGTGACCTTCCGCTGACCCAGCCCCCTGTGAACGGATTGATATAAAAGTCAATACCTTCCTTACCTGACCCTTAGGAACCTCTATACCAAGTTTCAAAAAAATCGGTCAACTGGTGTCAAAGTGATAGCACGAACGGACAGACAAACAAACTAAAAGCATAACTACGCAAAAGCTTCGCTTCAGCTACGTAATAATGACAGCCTGTCATTGACAGGTGTGACACCTGAGGTGTCAAAGCATCTAACAAATTATGTACCACGACCAATAATACTGTGATGCTCTATTAAAAAATACCATTTCATACACGGATGGTATGTATCATATCAATATCATGTAACATTGATCATCATTGAATGCAAATTGATGGCTTTTCTTGCTGTGCGGTCTCAAGTCTAAATTACTACGCAACTACTTACCTACAAAGCTTCAGATAACTCTAATTATGATGATGACTGATTTGCATTTGCATACCAAACACAAAAGATGATAAGGGTTTATCTTGTCAAAAGTGCATTGCACCCACTCCTGTTACAACACAGCACGACAGGCATGAACTTGGTGGCCCTAGTGGCGGCGGTGTCCCTCCCAATGAAAAATGATATGAATTGGATTTGGATGACATGATGATGAGTTCATTAATAAGAGATTGTACTTTTTTAAAAGAATAACAGCTACAGCCAATTCAGTGTTTAGTCCCACGAAACACAGAAAATCGGGAAAGTAGTTTTTTCTTCATAAGTGCTTTAGTACGTCTCAAGACTCCCACACTGCTTTGCATTCCGACAAGTAAACCTGGTTTAGTAGCAAAAAGCAGTGCATTATCAGCAGAACCGCTGTTGCTGCTGTTGTTGTGAGAGAGCAGATGTCAAAAAGCAGTTCCCGCGAGAACACACACTTTTTTTACACTGCAGCAATGAAAGTCTTCCTAAATAACTCTCTCGTTAAACCTGTAATTATAATCATAGTTATAAATTTGTAAATGTAATACTTCCAATATAACGAAAGGGTAACAAATTATATTAAAAAGTCAATCGTGTCATAAATATTTTATTTGTGAGTTGTGAAATGTGATCATGTTATCATCAACTTTTCCGGGATTTTTTGGTGAAAGTTTCTACTCAACTTTTATATTGATCAGCAATAATAGGTTTGATTTGTTTTTTTAATTCATGTGTACAGTTAATTAACTTAAAATTATGATTGTTAGAATGTTTAGGAATGTACTAGCCATTTTTAAATATTTCAATCATATTAAAACTGTAAAACTTGATTTTTCAGGAAGTGGGATATTATGCGGTCCTAAAAACTGGTGTTGTGATTATTGATGTACGTGTTAGCTGAATCTGAAGGAAAAGGAGAGTCGTTATCGCTTTTTTATCATGTCGTCGAAAATAAAGGCGCTCAACGAAGAAGAATTATCTTTTGAGGAAGATCCGGAGACAAGTGGGAGGCCATCAAGAGAAGCGCAGGTGTGTATATTTTTGCATTTGCAGAAAATTATCTGTAAAGTGAATGTTATCTTTGACAGTTGTGACTCTATGATTTAATGTAATGTTTATATGTCCGCTTATCAATCGCCCGATTTTGACCTTTGATTTATGTCTCAGGAGGAACTATTAATTCTAAAATACAATGAAGCTTTGAAGACTTTAAAAGTGGGGAGGAAGAAGGAAGCAGTTGAGTTACTGGAAGAAATTGTGGTAAGTCATCAATTTTGTTTGAAAGTATTACAACGAGGCTCTTTAAGTTAGATTGAAACAGACAATAAGAAGGATTTAATTTTGTTTAAATACAGTCTAGTGAAGACATCAAACATTTGAGCCCTTCTCAGCAAAGACTACAATTAGGCTGCTATAAAATTCTCGGGGATTTATACAAAGATGGCGAACTCAAGAATCTCGAGCGGTGCAAGATTTTATACGAGAAGGCACTTTACCATGACCAGGCTGAAAACAACGTCAACTTTTGGTACCGATTGGGAAAAGTCTGCTTTGAAATGGGCGATCTTTACACAGGACAGTTGGCATTTGGAACTGCGCTTCAATTAAATCCTGGACACTGGGGCTGTTTGGAACACATGGTGACCATTAGTTACGCACTTCAGGATTTTACCGGTTGCTTTCATTATTGTACCATAGGTCTAGCCTTGGACGCGGGATTTTTTAAGGGCAAAGTTTTTCGCGATTTGGTGTATTCAGTGCTTCCAGACCTACAAAAAGTGGGAGATGAAGACAAAAACATTGAGAGAGGCAGTGTTCCTCTTGAATATCAGGAAGCGTTGAAAGGAAAATATTTAGATGAATTGAAAAGTCTACAGGAGCGTTCCAGAGAAAGAAAGGCCGCAATTCAGCATCAAATCAGTATTCCCACACCCAAAATTCATTTTACTTTAAAATCCTTTTCAATCGTGCAAGTTGTGAAGGAAGTACTGATCGCGTATGAAAAGACCTTTGGAACATTGGTAACCAAACAATTATATTTAAACGTGCTTGCCAAAAAGCTAAAGTCGATACTTTTTGGCTAATACACTTCATTATTTTCAAATATTATAGGAATTTCACAAAGCAATTGATCTCAGCTGGACAATTGAAGATGGAAATGCAAGCACGGAAGCTGACGATCAGTTAAATAAGCCTGTGACGACGGAAGAATCACAAACGGAAGAAGAGTCGCAATCTCAGATCAGAAGTCGAAGTTCCAGTGATGATAAAGATAATAATAGTAACATCATCCCAACAGATTCGGCAAGTCAACAAGAGGGCGATGGCGCCGACAAGAATACGGCTGAAAATGGGTCGGAAGGCCAGCAGTTGGATTCTCAAATGCAAAATACAGATCCAGAAGGCAGCAACAAAAAGAAGAATCGGAGAGATGTTAAATGGTGGCAAATGGAGGGGAAACGAAGATCTCAGCGAGTTCGTGGTCATCTAATGCCTGTATCTCCAGACAAGACTAAAAAGGAGAGCAGCTTTGCCGATCAACTGAAGAATCTTATTCCAGCTCCTCTCCTGTAATTAACAATTTAATTATTTGTCTATCGTCCAATACATGATTAGTTTTGGGATAACCTGCATATAGTATGATTCGCAATTGTAAAAGGTTGTACTTATTTTGAAATCCACAGTGGAGATGATGGTACTACCAGCGAAAGAGAATCGGCAAAAACATCCGAAAAGTGTGGGTGGCAGAAGAAACTTCATCCAAGTTATTTCGGAACAAAGGAGGAAGAGACACACGTTAAGCAACTTTTAGCTCAAATGAATGGAGCAAACTTGGCTTGTATGATATCTACTCTTGTTGAGTTCCTTACAAACAAATTAAAATACCCGTGGCCTGCAGAACTCAGGGAGTCGTTTCTTAACTTATATCAACACTATAGGTATGTACCGATAAAATAGGAACGGAACTGCAAATTAAAATCTGTAATGTATACTGGATGAGGATATCTTAAAATAACATCTTCGTTTACATTTCAGGTCACCTCTCAGTTACCAAACGATGGAAAACTACGATTTCGAACTAGTGATCAAACATGCTTTTTCATGCATATGTTTTGTGGAAGTGGTTATAGAAAAGTATAAAACAGAGCTAAGTTTAGGCGACAAGGATTTGTGTAAACTTGCACAAAAAGAGATATTTTTCCTGGAGGAGTGTGTTTTATCATCGCAACCCATACCCAAAGATCTCATTTTGCGTATCAAATGGGTAACTGTAAGACGCTTGTTGCAAATGTCTCCTGCGTCCACTGACGACGAGGTGAACAGTGTAGTTTGTTCGATTCTGTTAGAAATGGAAACTGAGTTACGGAGAGAGCCGATTACCATCTGGACTGTTAATGAAATATCCAATTTAATATGCTTAGAAAGTGTGAGTGAGAAGGCAGTTGGCATCGCAAAATTTCAGAATAGTCAAGTCGTTACAGATCTGTATCAAAGTCAGCAGTATGAGTCCCTTATCGGTGTTCTACAATCCTGTATTAATTTTTCAGAAATAGAAAAACGCGATCTCGTAGACATTTTTTACTACACTGATGCATTATTTAGAACTAACAACCATGATTGTATTCATCACTGCTTGAATTTAATAAACCAAGCAATTAGATTTCAAGACAGCAACAGCTTATCTGATTCCTTAGTATTACTCGAAGGCATTTGGGAGAAGATGAACTCCCGGTTTAACTTACAGGACAAGCGATCAATAGTAGGTAGCCTTCTCAAAATTTTAGTGGCTTGTGAAAGAAAGCCACCTTGTCAGGAGTCAATTTTAAGTGTTCCATGGTGCCTTCTACATAGTGTCATGTTTTCGCTGGAAAGGGAAGAGCCTGCCTTTTATTTGGAAGAGGACACAGTTCCAAATTCGGTCCTTCTTTTACAAATGGCTCACGAGTGCATGAGCAGATCCGAAAAGTGTGGCGTTGATAACGGAAAGCTAATGCTGTACACGATGAAGGAGATTTTGAAAGTTAAAAAACTTGATGAATATTTTGCATATGAGGAAACTCGTCTTTGCATGGAACAGGCAATCTTTTGCTTGTACTCGCATCCTAGTAAAAAGTCGAAAGTGAAAAACTTAAAGGACCACAATTCAGTTGGGACTACGTTGACGTGGGATATGTGCCCCACATTGTACCAGTATTACTGCCCGGATGAACTGCCAGAGTTTGACTCTTTTGGTTCCATTGGTACCGAAGTGGAGTCTTTGTTTCAACGGTTTTTGGAGATCATGCCAAAAGAGTTGAATCCTGTTGACAGACAAAAGCGGATACAAGATGCCATTTCCTCGTTTGAAGCTTTGGATGATCTACCCCTTGAAAAGTCCTTTCCTAGAGAAATTCAGGACATTTACTACCTCATTGGAGACTACTATTTCAAAAGCAAGGAGTGGTCAAAGGCGGTGACGTACTACACATGGGATTTAGCTGTGAATTCGTCCAGATTTGACTCCTGGGCAGCAATTGCACTCTGCTTAGGAGAAAGCATTAATACCACTCTAAACACTGCGGATGTTATTGAGTTCAAGGATCTCCTGAATGAGGCTCAGTCAACGGCCTATTGTTTTCGCAATGCGTTGAAACTAGACCCGTGCAACATCAAACTGAGGATTGAGTTCGGCTCCTTTGTTTACGCCATGCACGCGTACTGCTCCAGACTAATGAAGCAACAACAAGCTACAGATATCGATATGGATCTATTCAATCTGATTGAGAAGGCAAAGGATGACTTTTTGAACAGTTCCTTTAAGTGCTTCGAGCTGATAGCAAAAAATCCTACTGGAGCCAATGATTCATGTGAAACTGTGGAGGAAGAACTGTGGATTCATCATTATATGCTGGGTAAAATCAATGAGAAGATGAAGGAAGATGCAGATGAGTTTTTAAAGCAGTACGAACTAGCTGGAAAGCTGTTGCATGATCAAGGAGCTCCGTATCCGTCAAAATTGAATTACTATTCGCCACCTGAACTGGCAATTGAAGCACTTGAAATCTATTACAGGTAATGAGAGAAGATACGACAATGTCTTATAACTAGTGAGGAAAGGGCAAACTTGTAACTCATTGTTTATTCTGCAATAAATTAATTTGTTTTTAGGGTGCACGCTAGTATTCTCAGTTTGGTGGAGACCGTCGAGTATTCCGTGGCAACAGAGAAATTTTACTTGCAGTTCATAAGGCGACAGGAAAATGGGCCTTTCATTAAGTGTAAGCAAAGTAAAGGAGATGCCGGTGAAAGTAAACGAGGGAGGAAGGCTGCAGAAGACACTGTTTCAAGAAAGGTAGCGTCTTAATTTTAAAGTGATAGATTAGTTGGAAGGTCGGCTTTAAGCATGAACACAGCATTCCTTAAATAATAATAAACATGTTGAACGTAATTACATTTCAGGATATGGCAGAAATCTCGTCGCTTTTGAATGATCTAATTGATCAAGCAGAGAAACTAGCTGAGTCTGGAGCCGTACAATCAGACGCAACTTCTACAACGTCAGTGGCATCGACGACAGAAGAGGATACTTCCACTGACTCAACGAAATCTGATGCAATTGTAAAACCAGCAGTGCACTCCTTTAGTTTAAGTGAATTCCGGAAACGTCTTCAAGAAAAGGAAGAAAGAGAAGTAAAAATTGCAACAGAAGCTAAAAAGATTGAAGAGCCTCCGCCGTCCCCAATACCATCTTCTCCACCAAAAGAAGAAGATATCTATGAAGGACTTCAGCTGGAGACTAACAATTTCTACACTGATTTTAAGGATATTAAATACGGTGCAGTTATATCATTGTGCTTGAAGGCGATGGAGGAATGCATCTTGAGATATCCATCGCATTTCAAATCATACTACAGACTGGCACATAGTTATTTGTTCTTCGTGAATGATGCACAACGTGCAAGAGAATATTTGATGGGTAGTCCAGCACTGAATCAAAGAAAAATTACGGGGCTTTTTGGGGAAAGGAAGCCCACTAACTTTTTCAATGTAAGTTAATAAATATTCTTATTTTGGTTTTTAATTTCTTATATATTTAAGCGATTTTGAAAATGATATTTTTGATACAGGGAATTTGGAGGAATCCCATTGATGACATTGACCGACCTGGAAGTTTTTCGTATCACATGAACAAGACAATGCAGCTTTTACTGGACGTACTGTCAAAACTCAATGATCATCAACTTTTGTCCGACATTGGAATATACTTGACCAAAGTGCCAGACAACGAGAAAAAGTATCTCTCCAATCCCGACAGGGAAATGTTTTGTCAGCAAGCCTGGAATACCAGCGTTGCAGCAGTAAAGAGAAAAACGGTGGATGCAACGGGCAACATTAATGAATTGGGAATTGAGATATTTGATACGTATGCAAAGTTTCAGAAACATAATCCTCGGGCACCCTCCCTGAGCAACTATCTGCATGACTTGTACAAAATCATACTACTCGACCAGGTAGGTTAATAAATTGCTTCTCACTTCGCCCCTTGTCTGTTCCCATAATTGTTATCGTTAACATCTTTTTCTTTGTAATTATAGGGAGTCCCCGCTGAACACGTTACATCAGATCACGCAGTACGATACTTCAGCGCTCAACATTTTGCCATGAGACAAAACACAAATCGTGCTAATGCGAAGACTTCCGGTTTTGGTCAGTGCATTGGAGATTCAACGAAGCCAAGCGGCGATGGAGGTCCACCTAGAAAGAGAGGTCGGAGAAATTTGCGACAAGCTTCTCAAGAGGCAGGACCGTCCTCTCTTCCAATACCCCAGGATATTGATGCGTATAGTGCTGCAATTGCAGCTGCCTTCCAATCGAATATAATAGATCTTCATAAAAATCCAGCGTCAATGCTTCCCCTTTCTTATCTAACAAACGTACCAACTTCAAGTGCAACCGCCTATCCAACCATGAACATTGATCCTATGCAGGCAGTCCTTAATCCATTACTGAATTTGAAACACATTGAAGCGGCAAATAGAGGATCCAAACCCCCTCCGTCAACTCATGATTCCAACAAAGGAACAAAGTCCACGTCTAACGTTAAGCAAGTTCATTCAAGTGGGTTTGTTCCATCCAAGCAGACTCAACAAACTCCCGTAGGAAACCAGGTGTGTATTCATGTAATCGCTATTTTAATTTGATAAATATTCTTCTTGGCTCACAAAAATAGATATTTACGGAAAAGACAATGTATTTTGCATACTATTTCTTTAAACCATTGTTACTAAATCGTTGAAGTTTTAGCAAGAGCCTCCAAAATTAACATAGCTTTGAAATAACAGTTGGAGTAGCTGGAATTAACGTACTGCATGTTTAATTTAGGGTGTATTACAGGAAATTACGGCAGATCCCAATAACGTCAACGTTCTAGAACAAAACCGACCAAAGCAGACAGCACGCAAAAGAGCAGATACAGGAAAAGACGCTAATAAATACCCTCCGCCCCCACCTTCCCATTCAATACGAATAAATACTTCGCCGTATAAAGCTCAAACCACAGCAGTCGAACAACCTCCACAGTTCTCGTACAACAAAAAAGGTATTCAAAGTTCATCAAGTCAGTCAACTGAAAGGAAAAATCCACCCGTTGCTCATTGTCACACCACCCCCAAAAGATCTCAAACTGAAAATGCAAACGACGAGGCTGGGATAGATGTCATTGATTTGACCGTGAAGACGCCAGAAAAGGATACGGAGCCAAAGGAACGTAGTGTTGAACTGCCAGTTATAACCCCGAGGAATATCGTCAGAAATCCTCTTTCCACCGCACCAAATAGTTTTGTCGATCTGAGAGCTTTGGCAATGAACCCAAAACCTGCATTGCCTAACGTACGACCTGGTGCTTCTAGCAACCGATCGAGCGTACTGAGCGCGAGGCCTAATTTACCAAATCCAAGGCCCAGTGTGCAAAATTCAAGAACCAGTCTGCCCAATCTTCCAAATTCAAGATCAAACGAACAGCCTTCTAGGTCTAGTCTACCCAATCATAGAATCAATGTACCTGATTCAATTCCTACGGTTCCAAGTCCAAGAATAGTACCGGTAATTACAAGACCTAGTATTAGCAATCCAAAACCAATGGTTACAAATCCAAGACCTGGTCCCTCAAACCCAAGACCGATCATGGCAAATCGTAAGTTTTTTGTGCAATGATTTTCCATTACTATTGTCTTAATCATATCGTGTACTGTGAATATCGAGGCAATTGAGCTTATGTTTTGCTTTTCGCTTTTCATAGGTTATCCCGAGAGGCTGACTGCGCAGGGCACTCCATACCCACTTCCACCAAAGAAGAAGCATCAGTTGTTCGTTGAACCAAGCCCTCCAACCTGTGATTACATCATTGATGACGATGATGTCGAAGTAATTTGTTTGGAATGATAAGCTTTGAATAGCTTTATTTGTGTATTCTTTTTGTGATAAGCTTAATTATTCTTTTGTTTTAATGGTATCTGTTTAGCGTTGTAAACACCGTGAAAGCCAACATGATACTTTTTATGTATATATTTGTAATCATATGTCAAAAGATTATATAAAGTCAATGTTTTGAACATGATAACATACGAACTTTGCTTTATAGACATATAGCTTGAACGTGTGCATATAATTGTTGCTGTATTTAGGTTGCTTCAATTGCTTTCGTATGCGGTGTCGCATGTGGTCATTCGAAAAATACAAGTTTCTCCCAGGGAAACCGAACCGCTTTTCATGTGCTTTTCTGCATGGATGGAGCGAAACATTTTAATTCAAATACATGAGAGTAATTTAGGTATTAGAAGGGAGACATTTTCAGGTAACTTCTAATAGATCATGTTCCCTAAAATATTTCGACCTCACGAAATGTCTATAAAGCAGATAAGAATACTGTAAATATTGCAACTAGCAAAGCGACGAAGTGTTGTAGTCGTGCAGGGCCAAACTCCCAAAATTTTAAAACGAGGTATTTTTTTAAACGTTCCAGTTTTCATGCTACTTAATGCCTTTTTTAATTGTGCATTTTTAATTTGTTTTAGCTGTAGCTTAATAGCAATAAAGTGATCGTAATAATTCTGAAAAATATCAAGTCATCCCTTATCATGTTTCATTACATTAACAAAAGAGATTTTGCTCAAATTATTGTAACCCGTGAAAATATTCAGAATTGTTATTATTTATTGGTAGGTTTTATCAGTCGTGCAGCTTTTAACACATTTTACTTTTAACTATCATCACTAGTATTATTTTCATTACATCTAATTAACCTGTATATTACAATACACTTTTAATTGTAGTCATTATTTATCATTTAAATTAAACATATACCTAAGTATAAGTAGAATGGAAATTAATATCAGTATTTGTAAGAAAATAAGTTAAATCCAGAATACTTTAATTGTATTGTAAAACACACACATAATATTATTATTATCACTAATTTAATTTAACACCGAAAATACTTTTAAAAACAGCTAATATATCATTGTTCTTATAATTTAATAAATATTCCTATTTTGAGTTGTTTAACACGCACTCATTTTAAAATACACACAATAGTATCGTGATTTTATTTTATTTTAAGCTTTTTTTGTACAAAATCCATAGCAATATCAAACCGCTTTCATTTCCCTGAACCAAAAAGTCGCTCGAATATGCATTTTTAACTTTTTAACCCAAAACCAATGCAAGAACTATGAAAATTGACATTTTGTGACTGGTAACCACGAACATACATGGTTTGAATGAATGTGACATGTAACGTAACCGTCTTATACTAGTGTCGTGAAAATTTTCGAATCTATATAGAACGTTTAACTACTTTATTCATTTACCTTTCCTATTATTACAATTCAAGCAATATTATTTTCACAAGAAAACGAACAAGCTAGAAAATCTAAGAATGCATTCCTTTCCTGCTAAGCGAACATATTTAATTATCATAGCTAATTTTATGTTATTTAAAATATATTCAACATTAGCGACGCTTTTTGCTATATGTACATATGCATGCACTTGGCGTATTGTTTATGACAACTGCATACCCCATTCCAATAAATGTTTATGTCAGTTGTACCCATCGCCCCTAACATAGCATTTCCAACTGTTTAAGCAGAACTACAAAGCTATTACAGGGTCGCCAACATTTTCTGAAAACAGGGATACATTGCGAAATATCTTACTTAATTGCAAACTTTTCCTCCGTAGGCAGTGACCGCTCAAATACTAAAGACGTACAGGACGTAGTGTAGCAGACGCACACGGATATCAGTTCATCTGGAGTGTAGGATAATAATTGAAATCTTGTTTTCATTCAGTACTGCTGTTAAAATTAAATGTTGCTAACTGTTACAACACTTGATCTTAAAGTTTCGTTGTCAGTCAAGACATGGTTTGATATTTTAGATATTAGTTGCATGCAAGTAAAATGTATAATTTGAAGCATATAAAGCATCATGTAATTCGCTAATATATACCTAAGCACATATATACAAATATTCCAGATTGTATGTTTTAACTGTTTCAGAGTGGCAACAAAAGCCCGTCGCTTCCACAACCACAACAATAGTAAAGAAATCCCAACTAAGGGACGATTGATACATGACACAAGCTCATTTAATAAGTAACAATATGAACATGAAAATGAAAGTAATTGTTTTATAATATGACGAATACAATAATTGTTTATTATTTGCAAAGCCTTGAATAAAGACAGTCATGTATACACACTTTGGACAATAATCGAATTTGCATTAATCATGGAAACTGGAACTACATAAAAAGGATGACAAAAATGAGTTATCATAATCATTCAATCACCATCATAAACAGTCACCCAATCTATACAACAGTCACACATTGTTCTACATGAAAATCTGACATTTTACACCCATGTTGTACGAATTTGTCATTCATGCTATGTTTTCACTACTTTCAGAATATTAAGGCCATGTTGTAAGTACCTGTGTTCGAGAGGTCGTTCCCCTCACTTCGCCGATCCTTACCAAATGTTAAAATTACAAGGACAAACCGGCAAATAATCATTTCATGGTTTATACCGATGGCTTTAGTGCAAAATGTAAAGAGCAATTTACGCTGCTATATGTCATTATGCCAAACATCTCATATCAATCATGAGCACTATGACATCGTTTCTTGTTTATGCTAAAAAACTTAAAGCCATAAAAAATCAAAATTAACCTAATATTCTCTAGTTTAATTTAGAACTGCTTGCATTGTCAACATGTCCGTCGGTCTGACATCCTAATTGCAAGAAGCTTTCAATTTCCGTGGACTTGCAGAAACGTGGCGGTTTTCACTCCCGTAGTTATAAATATTACATGTAATGAGTCAAATTATGAGTCTGTTTCCATAGGTGATATGGATCACTTCCAGGCGAATGATAGGATAAGGAATTAGAGAAGGGGTGAATAGATTTCTGTAAAAGACATTGATATATAAGCATTGGGGAAGCAGAGTAGGTGAGTATATCTCTATAGCTCTTGCTATTTTGCTGTCAGATTTCCAGACTAGCGCATATTTCTTACTCCGGTTTACTTTTAAAAAACTAACAATGTCTCGTAGTCGTAGTACGGGAGCCATATTAGTAACTATAATGTCATCCCCTGCAAAATATTCTCATGATTTGGCAAATACAACACAGCAGTTAGCATTACCCTATTACGAACTTATTTTTAGCAATTTCCCGGCAAATTGATATGTTCCCACTATGCAAACATCCCCGTCGTTGTTGCAAGATATAATGGAAATCTTTTACGTATAATAATATGGAACCGCGACATGGAATATGGTTTTTGGAGAGGGATTAAAACAGTGGGGTACTTGTTGACAGATTTGTCGTTTTTGAGTCTCATCGGCCGCCGTCATCATCATCTATTTGTCCCCCACTACCTTCACGATACTGTTTCTTCTCAAATATATATCACCATTTTCATTTTTCTATGTAGTCATTCTAATTAATATTTTCAGTGCAACTGCTCAGTCAGTGAGTTGAAGCACCTTGCTTCTTAAAAACTTGTACGTTAATCCATAAGAATATTTCCATGAATGCATCATACATCCTCTGCAAAACGGCAGATGCTAGAAAGCTATTATATTTAATTTTGTACACTAATAATGTACAATGCAATGATTTCCTTCTGCGCTGTTTTCTACTTCAAGTAACTTATTGTTAATAATAATTTAGATTAAAACCCAGAAATAAGGAAAGGCTATAACATGAGATGAAAGCAAGATCAAAGTCATTCGACACTAAACACCACCACCACCACCCTTTTCCCTTGTAAAGCTGTCGTTTATAGCGATGCCCATGATACTAATACACGTAAAAGGTAGCAATAATAACAATATTGGATTCTTTTAACTGGAAGTAATGTTGTATCGCATATACATATATCCCATGTAAAATAATATAATGGTCTACCCACTTGGATGATGAAAAACTTCACGGAATTCGGTGCGGAATGAAAGCGATTAGTACTTGAGATGAGATCAAAGGGTTGAAAACTCATAAAATCCAGAGCGACGGCTCTTTTCATCAGCCATGTCGAGGACGATGATGATGATGTGATGGGAAGACAAGACGGTTTTTGGTGCAAGCGAGCCCCTTTCCATCATCGCACTATCATCACCTCATTTCTCCTATAACATATTTTATTCTCATACCATACGAACGAGAAAGGCACTCGCTGATCCGATAAATTTGGGCGTTACTTCGGAAGCCCTTAGACTGGGAAACTGGACATCCAAGTCAAGCTTTTTACATGTACCTATGTACTTTGCATTGCATTTCGTGTATTTAACATGCACTCCAAACAGGATACATGCAGAGATATATAAAAAATGGAGGAGAACGTTAGTCCATAGCCGACAGGACACAACAGCTCAAATCCGTCTCAAACTGTTTGTTTTTAAACGCATTCAGATCAAGCACACTTGAGTAGCGGAGGAGAGAGATATGATCATCATCGTTTTAGGATATTTTATTACATGCTTCTTTTTGTGACATGACAGCGATGATGCAAGTCGTTTGCATCTGCATGGCTGGAAAGAGACATAACATTGCCAAAACTCAAGTCATTCAGCCTTTGTCTTTTGCTACTGACTGACACTTGTCATGATGCCTCCACTCACTTGCCACTCTTTCACTTTCATGGAAAGCTTAGAAGGATCGCCCTGGGACTCTCCATTATTCCTCTCATTAGTTAAAACATTGACAACGCTTCTTCATCCCCATTTCGTAGCGGTGGCAGTTTTTTGTACACGCAAGTGCTTTTTGAAGCAAGTAGAAATCCCGATTTATAACTTGACAGCAAATAATATAATTTTCTGCGACTCTCCATTTTAAGAAAAGGTGGATTTAATATATATTTATAAGTCAGCTATGATCATAAGTGCATTGGAAAAGTTTTTCTTCCAAATACAATTTACAGTTTGGTAAAGGGTTGTCACAGATTACAACTGGACAATGTGGGGAGTAATGTCATTCGTGTTTATATATTTGTTATATTTTTGAAAGACAGTATTTTCGCGTGTGAACGTTCGCATTCAACCATGCTGTTCAATTGTGAAGCTACAACAATGCTTTGGTTAAGTTTTCTTGACAAGAAAGTTGAAGTGTCTTGGTAGCCCTAATGACTCATCAGTTATAGTGTAAAAATGAAGGCGTGGTTCCTCCTCTTTATTACTTTCCAGTCAGTAACTTCAAATTGGTGGTGAGTGTTGCCATTGCCATTTCAATTTTGCCATTCCGTATCGTTTGTTGACTGCTAGCAACATAAACTGTTGTATAATTGTCATACCAAACTCATTCATATTGGCTATTTACTTTAATTTGGGTTCAGGTATACAAGCCAATTCGAAAACTCGTCAGTTGTGGATCCTCGAACCTTGTGCACCATATTTCCAGGTTTAACACGACGACAACGCCAAATATGCATCCATGATCCAGCCATTGTTCTGACGCTCGCACAAGGAGTTCGAAAAGGGATACGTGAATGTCAGTATCAGTTTCAGTACCACAGATGGAACTGCACTATATTTCCAAATGATTTCTCTCTCTTTGGGAAAGACTTGGTGAAAGGTATTGAATGAGCATTAGTTACATTCTTCTTTACGTTTTTCTTCAACTCTGTTTAGTTGTTTCTTTTACTTGTTTGCGAAAACAATTCAAAATGTTTTAACTAACAATAACAGCATTGCATCATTACTCATTGACATAGGTGGAACAAGAGAGTTGGCATTTATTGAAGCCATGACATCCGCTGCTGCAACATTTAATGTGGCCAGAGACTGTTCACGTGGTTATCCACACTGTTCATGTTCTGTAGACAATTGGGTAAGTCAGCTATCTATTTACTCCTTATTTTGACATGATAAGCGCTTATTCTTCCCCTCGCATCATTTTTAAATGGGCAAATTATAACTCATAAATTTTCAAAATAAAATGGCTCGAATGTTGGGCAGTGGAGTCAAAGCGCATTATATTCTCACGTTGCCCCCACGGGATTTCCCTTTTCCCTACTCTAGTTTATAT
Source organism: Sinella curviseta (assembly GCA_004115045.4). Lineage (NCBI taxonomy): Eukaryota > Metazoa > Arthropoda > Collembola > Entomobryomorpha > Entomobryidae > Sinella > Sinella curviseta. The sequence goes on along the minus strand of CM065489.1, from coordinate 19,420,677 downwards.
TATGCTTCCCTTTGTTTCATCCACACACGAGAACATGTTTGTAGCCATTTTAAATAGGTTTTAAAGTAATCTAAATTTGTGTCATTTCTTTAAGTCTCAATTCCAAGCTCATCGATTTGCACAGAATGGAGACTTTAAGTGGAAAGGATGTGACGAGGATTTAAAATTCGGCTCAAGTTTTGTGAGGCGATTTTCAGAGGCGCAAAATTTACGGGACATTAAAGCCATCACAACCAGGCACAATAATAGAGTTGGAAGATTCGTAAGTTGTAAAGAAATTGTTAATAAAATATTTTTGTCATTCATTTACGCAAATGGTTAATGAACTATGAGCTCGATCTGATTATTATTAAACTTCCGTTTATGCTTCATGAAGATGCTGAAGAAAAATGCATCAAAGTTTTGCAAGTGTCATGGACTAAGTGGCTCTTGTAGCCTGAGAACGTGCTGGCAGTCCATTACTAACTTACGAGCTATCAGTAGCCAACTGCGAGAAAAATATGATTCCGCCATTGAAGTTGCCTTTGACCCATCGGGCAAGCCTGTACCTCTACAGGATGGACAACGAGGACCACGAAGAACAGATTTAATGTTTTACGAGAAATCTAAAGACTTCTGCATTCCGAATCATAGTAGAGGTAAGGTTATAACTAAACTGTTCCTAATACATACTTCAATATAATATGAGCGTTCCTTGAGTTTCCTTTGAACTTTATCGCTACTATTTTAGAATGTACTGGCATATTTAGCAATTTGTTTATTGATATCGATGTAAACGTACGTATGGGTTTGTGTATATGAGATGAAGGGTGAGATATTGTTCAAAAAGCATCAAATATGATAGTATTGACTTTCTTTGATTTTTCATAGGAATATTAGGTACTAAGCGTCGTCGCTGCAAAACAGATGCTCTGGGTGAGGAATCTTGTGATATACTTTGTTGTGGTCAGGAGTACAGCGTGGTGAGATCGCATTCCCTGGAAAAGTGCAACTGTGTTTTCCAGTGGTGTTGCGAGGTGAAATGTGAGACTTGCAACGTAACAAAATATGACAGCTTCTGCACTTGAAACCAAAAATTACTAGGCAAGTATAAATTTGGCAATTCAAACAGCATGAAATGTTGAATCAAGCCATCATAAGTCATCACAAACAAACATTCCTCTTTAATAATAAGTATTGTATCATATATTTTTTTCTTTGATTTTGTAAAAGTTGAAAGTGAAAAATTGACAACATACCTTCTATTCAGTATTATTTATCAACAGTATTTTTTATAATTTAAGTGCTATTTTTAATACAAAAGTAACAAATATTGATACGTGTTTTTACTATAGACACTTGGTTTTGTCAGTGTTCTGTTCATTAATTTAAACATTTTACCTTTGTTAGAAAACCTAATTTTAAGTAGCAATTATTTAAAATAAGTTATTTTGCCATTTTCCTTTATCATATTTCCACATACCTAGGCATGCATGTCGCATTCCAATGAATCTAGTGAAATACCTTGTCATTCCCGGACTTGACTTATTTCGTAATCTCTTTGAAACGACATGAAGTATTACTAATAATAAACGAAACGAGTAACGACTTTAAATAGCGTTCTTATCAAGACATCACATTTCTTTGAGGCGTATCATAAATTATTGAAGCGGTGGTTTTACTAAAGGAGTGAGTCATAATGTAGCCGACATTTTTCCGTCTACCAGCATAATATTTCAATAAAGTGATTGTTTTTGGATCTTTTAAATTGTCCCCAGAGAAGATATGTTAGGGGCAGACGATTTCCCGCTACTCCATGATATGATATTTCTTTCACCACGCATCTTCCGGTAAGTATAACGAGATGACCACGAATATAAAATTATAATTCATAACTTTTATACCGTAATGAATGGAAAGCCATAATATGTCATACAACACATTCATACAACACAAAACACAACTGCTGCATCATACCATGAATTGTCACAAAGTCAGTCCACTGTACAAAATGCACAACCCCAACGCATCATTTTTCTCTTGTTACATATCCCCTTCAATTGCTTCCCTCATGCAAGAAAGTGTATCTCACAGCAACTAGATCGAACAGGACAGGGTGCAGATAAGGTGACTTACCTGCGTATTACCGGCTCGTACATAAGTAATAATAACAAAATGACTGGGTATGAAATGAAAATTCCCACAGTGAGCCTTTTCCTTTTTCCGTACAAACTGCATACCTACCTATAATCTAGGTGTAGACTTCAATTTAATGTGAATTTGTTTGTAATTGACATAATATCAGTGTCCCTGCCTCCACTACCACGTTCTATCCGGTGCACACTATGTAGGCATGTACACATATTTACCGACTTGGCAAGTCATGAGTGGTAAGGGTAACTTGGTAGCAATTCCGTCATCCCATCCATCCCAATCATTTCCTTTGTTGATGAAGGTGACTGAATATTGCCTTCTGTGAAGCTATTCATACACACATGCAAACATTTCCTCACATGATCTTGAAGTCCCTTCCCATAATATTCAATACATGATTCCCTATATAAATCGTATGTTTTGCCTGCTCCCATTATTTACTGTGTTAGTAACCCGTACCATTGTGTCTGGCATTTTTAACAAAAGTAGCCACACCGAAGGAAGGTAAAGGTGAGTTTTCCTTCATCCTTGTGTCCTATGGTGCTTAAATGAAGGGTAGCGAACTATAATAATGTTCGTGATGTCATTCATGAAAGAAAGGCAGTTTCATGGTAGTGCTATATGTACCTATGTATATATTTAACACAAACGAATTCCCTTGATCATACACGTTAATTGGATGCATGTAAATAAATAACGTAAAACTGACCAAGCACTGAAAGATAAATCCACCACATTCAATGTGTCGAGTAAAGAGTTTAAATGTTTTAGTGGAACGCATCGGTTTGGGCTTCTCTGAAGTGCACACGGTAAATTACGATTAGGCAAATATTGCCTACATTTTAGATGGTATACATGTACCTCAGCTCCACGCCTCCAAACAGGACGAGTTGAATTCAATTGTTTAGTTTATACCTTTCCTCAAATACCATTTTGTGATTTTATCCCTTGACGCCTTGGGCACTGCCTAAATATAATTTCTTTGATTCATTCAACTCAAATCGGTGACGGCGAAAATTTAACTGCAACTGTGCATCCTTGCAATAGGTTGTTTACCAGCAGTGTTGATTTGTTAACGTTCTGTGCAAATTTACGAATTGAAGTTATCAACTAATTAAATATGGAATAAACACACGGAGATTTCATAGTCGATAATGATAAGGTAGGTACGTTGGTAAACTGTCATCTTTTGAATTATGATTTTTCTATTTCAATTGCAAGAATTTGCAGATGATGAGATATCTATAGAGCAATTACAATCGAGTCTTCCTGAATAATGTTTGTCCCATGAACACCGACTTATATATTAAATAATAATAATAATAGTGTGAATTAAAGCACTGTAAGCAATATACCTAGTAAAGATTATAATTACAGATATGATGAGCTTGTTGGAAGTGTCGTTTTTAAAGTGATGGCACATTTCTTGTTAGCAATTAAGATCATACATTGTTGAAGACGCTATTGCGAAAACTGAATTTCAAAGAGAAGTAGTTATTAGCAATGCATTTTTAACTAGACTGACCTTTCGCAAAATATCCTGAATGCGTAATTTGGTAACTTTAAAGTGTCAAATGTACATTACAGCTTGAAAGGCTTTCAATCAAAAAGAGTATTAAACAAGACGTTTTCATTTGCATACAAGGAAGCACAAAAGGCGACACTAGCAAAAATATAACTCGGACGAGATAATGAAGGCGACTCCTCTGTTGCAAGTGACAGATGCATACATATTGTTTGCTCCAAGCAAACAAAGTTCTAGTAATGCAAAACGCAAATGTGCTCGCAGAACCGGTATATTTCTCACTGCAAAAAATACTATGCAATGTAGGTAAAGTGTACAGAGTATTGCACATTCTTCTTCATAATTGGAATATTATGCATTTTCTACAATGTTTTCAGTGTGCAAACTGCAAACAATATAAATGCTGCGATAATTATACGTACATACACAACTTAATCTTTGCAGAACAACGCATAACATTGTTTCCCAATTTTGAAGTCAAATATTTTAAGACTTCAAACTACAATGGCAAAATGGAAATCACACATGTCAGCACAATTCACTTTTTACAATTTGTCTCATTGTGTAAAGTTTGCATATGGGTGGCTAAGTTTTTAAATTTTGCTGTAATGAGTTTTATGACACGTTGTATATTCCACTAACTGCGCGTACCTAACATAATTTTCAATTCAGAAGAAATTATAGTAACAAATGCTGCTAGAAAATATGTGCATTTCATCTCCACAAAAATGCTTACCACAGTATTAATGAATGAATCAAGTCGCACATTATGCTCTTGCTTCGTAAATGTCGCATTCGTTTTTAGTTGCAGGAAACGACAACTTTTTGGTTCTTACCATAAACCACTTTACGAGCCAACAAGCTTTTGATGATAAGAAATTCCTAGATTGCGCATATTGTTCAAGTGCCAGTTGTATACGTCTTTGTTCTTTCTGGGTTTTCTGTGACGACGCTTAAAATGCGTTATATAATCAATGCGAATACTATTCTACAAATAACTACGCACTGCATATTTAGTAGGATGCATTAGCGACTATATAATATAAAAAATATTAGTGTCCCTTTTTTAGTATTCCTTAAAGTGCCAGGCACTCAGGTAGCTCTGCTAATGATAATATTCATGAGGAGAGGAATGTTTTCTCATTATCCACCATCCGTCAAAATCATAATAAGGACCACAGTATTACGTTTTCAGAGAAAAAATATTATTTGCCATTCATCATAGATTACAAGACAGACTAAAAAAATAACATACAGCAGGGCATGAATTATATCACTTTATGTACTCTGCATTCATTTTGTTAATATTTTTGACATATGCCTTGGCTAAACTCATCTCTGTTTAGGATATGAGTCAGTGGCAGCAGTAGCGGTGTCGCTGTTCGATGTAGTTTTTTATACACTTCATTCTATCTCGTACATAGCATATATTTTTCTAATATTAAAAAAAACACTGACATGCTTGGGCAATGTTAATGGTTGTATTCATTCATACATACAACATCTTGATAATTGTGCTCCATTATAACATGTATACAATATTATAGTATCCTTCATGATGACACTACTACAACTACAACCGTGTGAGTAATGGAAAGCGAATGGTTTCACGTTCTGGCACGGCAAGTCGGTAACCCTATTGCTCATCAGACTTTTACAGAGGAAGCATGTTGTTTTTTATGGGGTACGGAGATCCCAGTGATATTCAGTTTGCTTTCCACATGTGTAGTCAAAAGAGCCAAGAACACTAATATTATCCAGTCGAGCCAGATCTTTGTGTCCGTATTTTTGCACCGACTCTACATTATTCTGTATGGCTACGGCTAATAACGTGCAAGTTGTAATATTATTGCACTTTTATTTTAGGGGATTGTTTTTTAGACGTGAAGAGTGAGACGCATGAAATAATATGTGGTAATAATAAGCATATTATGCACACACGATAGAAAAAGAAAGATATACACACAGAGAGCCGCAACAAGTTTTCATACCCCCAAAAAAAGCATGATCTCCATCATCAACTGGTGGATTAACAACTGAATGAATACTAGAGACAAGAACATCCTCCTGCACATCTCTTAGCGTTTTGTGTGTTGTGCAAAAAAAAACACGATTTAGTGATTAGCATGGTTTTCTAGCTCCGCTGGAATGGTGCATACAAATAATATAATATTATCTTGTGGTGTCATCATCACTACCAGTTGTGTCTGTGACTGGGAAGGATAGCATGTGTGGGATTAGTGGAGAATGAAAGTGCTTGCAAATTTCTTTATAAACAAACCATTTCATGTAATATAACAATCGCCACTCATATAGTCAGTCGCATATCGTCGTCACTACTGCAGCTTATTGAATTAAAGAAAACAAAAATGATAATGATGGTTGCAGTCTTCAAGTTGGATGTTGCGTCTGAGCCTTAAGTATTTACAATCTGATCCGCATCGTGGCATATACATATTTTCTGTGAGTCATTTTAAATTAGTTGTGAGTGACAGTGACGATGGGTTTTATTGGGTGCATAAGATGGTGTAGCGCAATAAAAAAGATAGTAAGATGATCATTTTGTTCGCTCGTGGATCACTGTACACAACGCATAAAATTAGCCAGAAATATTCTCTTGTAAAATAAAAATATAATTTATGTGAATGTGATCATTAAATTGAACGGGACTTTTGGAGATATTTGATCACGCAGGTCCTTTGAAATTTACGCATCTACTTTAAGATCTTGTTTGAAACGATTGTGTGTTCACTTCAGTTTGACCAGCACAAGCGTTTGAATGACTGCAGTGAACAAGTGAACAGGAAAAGAACGCTATTTCTGTTGCTGCGCTCTCATTCTTCATGAAGAATTTCAATATGAACTAAAAAAAGTTCTTCCGCATAGCCGGCTTGTTAGCGCAGCCATCCGGTCTAACCGAAATTGAAACAACGTTTTTAGCGATTCTAGAATACTTTGGTAAGTTTCCCGATAAATAAGCAGTGCTTGAATATGGAAACATGGACTATAAAAATTGAAGCATTTTATTTACATAAATGTATAGAGAACAGGTCATCATCATGCACCACACCAATTTCTGTTTTTCTCATTTGTTGATTCTCACTTCCTATTTATTTCTTGGAACAGATTTTTACGTGTGTACACAAGTGCACACAGACAAGCAGGTCTTTACTTTGCCGGTTTGCTGAATCTGTGGCTATAAAAAACACAGTTTTTATTACCTATATTGGGTGGGAGGCCGTATACGTACAGTGAACAGAGAGATATGCAGAAATAAACTGTGGACTACATTTTAAACACATGAAAAAATGCTAGATAAATAAATGAGATTGTGCAGAAGTAAATACCCACATGATCGCATAAGTTCAAATTTATAATTAGAAAGGTGAATATAATTGCAAAAAGTGGTGTGTAGTCGTATATTATCCCTACTGTAACATTATCCAACTCATTTTTTATCACTTGTCCTGCCATGTATACCTACGTACTGTAATATTTTATGCGTAGGCACAAGTTATTATAAATTAATAAACTCAGCAAGCTAACATGTAGCAAAGTGGCGGAGCAGGGACACCCTTAACATGCATCTTTCAAAATAGACCACTGAGTACCACTATAAGGAATCGTTTTTTAAAAACAGAATGCATATACTCCAATCCATTATCAAGTTAGAACATAAAAACAAATAATCAGGCATTGCCGTTAAACGGTAACCGTTACGATTAAAATGCCTTCGGATTTGCATTACAAACACTCCGGGGAGTCGAATGATATGCCACTTGCCCTAAGTGACTTTTAAAAATTTAGAAATCGTAACGGTTTATAACGGTTACCGTTGGCCGTTATGGCTGTCAAGCTTGTCACATAATACACTTGTGGTGACAAGCCGTTTATCAAAAACTAAAGTCCAAAATTCAAGATCATTTAAACAGGACCATTTGAAATCGTCGTAACCGTTAAACCGTAACCGTCACCTTCAAAATGACCGTAGATCTGTGTATTACGTTGTTAGACGAGTCGAATGATATGTCACTTGCCATATGTTGTCATTTAAACATGTTGACCTCTTAACGGTTTCTAACCGTTGCCGTTGACCTTTGAAGCTGGTAAGCATGTCAGGTAAAGCCCATGTGATGACAAGTCTTTTGCCGAAAACAGAAGTCCAAAATTCCAAACCACTTAAGCAGGAGAGCATAAAATATAAAATTATTTAAAATCGCTGTAACCGTTAAACAGTAACCGTCAACCCAGAAATGACCTCATATCTATATGTTATGGTCATAGACGAGTCGAATGATATGCTACTTGCCATATGTTAACCTTAGAAAAAATTGACCTCGTAACGGTTTCTAACGGTTACAGTTGACCTACGTATTTCAAAATCACGCTGGACCCTTCTGAGGTGACCACCTATTGATTGCCGAAAACAGATTTAAAAAAAGTCAAACCGTTTTTGAGTTAGAGCGCGCACAGACAGACGGACAGACAGACAGACGGACGGACATCTCGATCTTATAAAGTGGCTCCGCCACTTAATAAGTAAGTAGAGTATTCATTAAAGCATACAGAGTAATGAAAGAATAGGTTACGATGAAGCCTCATTGCTCATTTGTTGGAGTTGTCGCTGCGCATTTTCTCACACGCAACGTGTGCATAAACACAAGATTTGTTTTGCTACATGTCATCATCAAGTAAGGTATAGTTATAACAAATGAGGTCAGGAAAATCATGTTATCAATGTCCGCTATCATTTGATCATTTGTCAAATGGCATGTTTTCTGTATTTCAGTAAACTCTTGCTTGTCTGATACTTATCATTGTTTTTATTTTTATTGCGATGATGGATGTTGTTCTGCTATCTGGTATGATATTTCACCCTGAAAAACGTGAGCAGTTCCCTCAACGCATAAAGTATAGCATTTAAAGCTGATGACTTTATTATAAATAATTATTATTTATTATTGCTACATCTATATCTTCAATACACGTGAAAAAATCAGAACAACGTGGTAATGATTTGATAAAATACTGATACAGGATGGCGATAAATCAATATAAGATTGCTATAAAATATTTGACATTTTAGCAAGATGTCTTGTAATAAATGTGGGTTTACATAATAATTTTCATGCTGAAACTCATTCTTGCGAACTATTTACTCTAGCCAAACAATTCTGTGGTGAAGATGCTAAATAGTGTAAAATTCATATTAACATTAATAGGCTAATCACAAGTTGGTTTACTCTGAATATAATTTCTGAACAGTTGAAAGTTACGTAATTGAATGCATGCGTGCATTTGAGGAAGATAAATATTTGGTGGTTTTACTTTACGCATCGGCTTTTGGTTCGGAATTGGCAAGTAAAAACAGAGATTATATCAATTTAGACAGTCGAGTACATTGATTCCACCAGGTAAAGTTGAATGAAGTTCAATGATCGGCCTTGAATGTGAATATACATATTAAAATAGCTGACAGGCTGACATGCGTTTAAAAACGTCATATATGCATACATATTTTTCATAATTATGAATTCTTATTTTGAGGTTGTAAATAAAATGAGGCGCATTATTAAACGAAGAACACGTAGTCATCAAATAATCATTGATGTTCAGAAACGGATAAGTTCTTCCGGTAAATTAAGACGGTAGTAAATTGTTTCCCTGCATGAATTTGTATACTACTGGTGGGATTCTCGTGAGGAGAAGCAATTTTTTTCTTATTGTCATTATTTAGATATCACAAAGAACGTCGTAGTTACTATTAGTGACATGAGAGGACATGTGCTTTCTTTCCGGACGTATGTAAGTGTAAAAAACGGTGATGCTTATCAACTTATTTCACATTTTACTGAATGAAATGTAATCATACATTCATACACTGACTTTCATACTCCTGCTAATAATGTGAAATGTTTTTCGTGTAAAAATACATCTACTCGGTAAACAGAGTTAGGATAAATTCAACACGTTTTGATGGAAAGACAAAATATATATTATGCACGCGTGCATAATATATTATGACGGTGCGTGGACAATCAACGTCATAATTAGACATCCTTTCAAAGGGCACGATGCTTAAGTTTTTGAACACTAAATACCTGTTGACTATCAACATGTAAAGAAAAAGAAACAAATTGTCTAAATGTCATATCAGAAAGCGAGATTTCATAGAAGTTAGAAGTACTTGTCTCTGGCATATCATTTGGTGTATAACTACTTTTTTTACATAACTTGTTATCAGTTGCAGTTAGTCACGTTTTTAATGATTTAAAAATTAAGTGTGACGAATTTCTAATCAAACATGGATTCAGATTTTCTAATTAAAGATGCAATAATTTAGCAAACGTGTTGTGACATAGAATACATACTTCTGGGAATTGAAGCGTATAGGGGCAACTTGAAATCTCAGTTCAGATCACATAATGCAGTGATGTGATTCACATCATGTGAATAGTGGATATGAAGGATCAATTTACTTGAGTTCAGACAAGTTGACACAGATCATACATGGCAAAAATGTAGCCTTCACTTTAAAATGACCATGACCACAAACAACGACTATTGGCATAAGTGGATGTGTATTATTAATAGCCGTACTGCTGGAAGTTATACGGTACATTGTGTGTATTGTTGTTTAAAATCATCCTCAATTAAAAGCGTTCATAAGTGCCATAGTGCAAAACCAGCGAGTCAATATTTCCAATGTGGAAAGTGACATGTATTCACCCAGAAAGTTTTGCCAATGACTAACATTTAACGTGGAGTCTTTGTAAGCATGTTAATCGCAGAAAACTCGCATTGCATATAAAAGGCCGACATTTTATCTCTATTCAAGCTATCTTATCCTACAACTTGTACAAATGGACATATATACCATTCGCATTAAAAAAGTGCTTAATTTAATCGGTTGTATCGCCTTGATTCGTGTTTATTTCTTTTAATCGCCATGGTCAACAGTATAACAAATACATGTATTTCTTTAAATGGGATGCGAGATAAAGTCAGCCTGAATTACAGCCGTCTTCATATTTAAATAATTTCTTTTATAGGTTTGTGTTTAATGAGTTTCTTTGAGTGGCAAACTAGGTAGGTAATAAAGTTAGTGAAAACGATGCTTTAAGGGTAGCCAAAAGTATACACGTATGATGTATATAGAATAGCACACGAGTTCATATGTAATATTATTAAATTTTATCATTATTGGTCCATTTCAATTTAGCAAAAATGTTAATCAGCCATAATATATATTGGCCACAGACGCTTAGCTGTTAAACCGAATGAATTAAACGAAGCCTAATTTTACCCCTTTGAATTTCTTTTGTCTTTTTCAGATGAGCATAAACTAATAGCCAATCAACCGTTTTACATCAGCCATAAATAAAAGGAGCAAGTAGCACAATAGAGGACAGCCATGTCACAGTTTGCTGGCTACGTTCTCCCGGGCAGCGTTTTTATAGCTTTCGGCCTAAAATGGTCGTTGGATGCTGCAGCCGATCCCAAACTCCCCGGAGAAGATCACTTGGATGACATAAGGTCGTCCAGAGGGGGACGAAATTATCATCAGAGGAAGAAATGCTGTCGCTTGAAGAATTGGCCTATGGAAGGGATTGTAAAGCTGGCAATTACAGCCATAGGAATTGCCTCTTCTGTCGCAGCAGCTTATCCAAATGGAGAGCTGAAATTTGTGGGTGATATTTTGTATGCTACCGTGTACCTATTCTTTGCCATTTCCGGCCTGGTGGACGTCTTGGTATTCTACTGTCCGTATACAATGCCATACGGCCTTGATAAGTTTACCTTAGCCCTTGCATTTGCAATTGAAGGACTCATGTTTCGCCTTCACTTGGGACACCTGGCTTTCATGGAGCAGCACGTCCACGTTCTACTCGTATACGCCATATTTTCATGTGCCTTTGCCAGCCTCGTTGAGATTGTACTTCCGTGGAGTCGTCTCGTCAAGTTTACCCTGTCATTTTTCACCCTTGTCCACGGAAGTTGGTATATTCAAAGCGGATTCATTTTATACAGTCCGTCGCAGGGCACGCCAATCACCTGGACATCCAGTGATGACTACAACGACGCCCTGATTTGGATATCACTGACGTTCGCGTGGCACTGTAGCGGAGCGTTTATCATTATGTTGATCTTAATGGCTCTCTCAAGGCGTCGCAATCCGCCCCCACCTCCGCATATAGAAGCCTTCGAGCCTGAGCGTTCAAGCCATAGCCATCATAGCCACACAATGACCATGCCGCATTGTCAAGCGTCTTCTTTTATGGATCTTAAAGTATAATAACATTTGGTAATGTGTGGAGCCTTCAAATTCTAAACAACGAGTGTTTCCCGTCAATATAAATATTGTTAATTATCAGTATGCTAGCTGCTATTATGAAGACTTATGTATGCTGTGTATTTTATGTTTGCCAGTCAAATATTATCTCGTGTATGTTTTAATTTTTAAGGACGAGGATTTATTGAATGTTTATTATTATTACTGTTAAGAATTCAATAAGTTTGTTGACCATATCACAACTATTTGCCAAGTATAGCCGTTGTAATATATATATACATATATTATTATGTCGGACATTCGTAGATGATATACATAGTTTTAGATTTATAGAGTGAGCTTATATTTAAAATTGGAAAATGTAAGCATTTTACGTTATTGAATCTCTGGGGGTTTAGTTAAGAAATAAAGAACGCATTTATTGAATGAAAACTTGATTACCTACTTCACATTTTATTTGCTTTCTCAGTGTCGCGAATAAGAAATAAACGAATAAATGATGTCTTATAATTTACAAGGAAGCGATAAACAATCAACAGGCCAGTATACTTTATTCTTGTCACACCATAAAAATTAAATTGGCCAATGACCTTGATGAACAGGATGAAGATACACAAACCTCCAGGAAGCTGGCGTTATTATCAATTTTTCATGTTGTAACTTGCAGAATGAAAAATCTTTTTCCAATTAAAAAGTTAATTGCATCCATACTTCCACATGCATATTTACATCTGCAGAATATTTAAACACTGCATGTTAATCAAAGATTCTATTCAAAATTTTATTAAAATAGACAAAATTTCCACTTCTCTCTAAACCTCAAGTTAATCATGTAACGATATAAAAGCTCCGTGTAAATGCCCGTTTCATGGAAGTGAACACTTTGTTGCCATTGTTCATAAAGCAACCATCTTTTCTTAGAACTGTCTCCCTTCCCATTGTGACAAAGCTTGCTTAATTTTATTTCAATGCCGGTTTAGTTTAGATAAGCTATCTATTCATATGCGTTTATATGATTCATTATTTACTGATAGTGGATTTTCAGAGAAACCATTATGAATCATTTTTTTACTTATGAAAGAGTCGTGATAGTTTCTCTTTAGTTAGTAATGCTTTGCTACTCGTACTTGTCGTACTTGTCATTAGAATAATATCAAATATGCAGATTTCATGTGGGCTCACAAAAAAAGATAACTAAAACCATCTAAACGTATTTACCCCGGAGCAGAACACCAACTGTCGGCTCAGCTCTCAACTGGTATCAGCAATAACATATATTTAACATTATTAGAGCCTTTCAGTATTAATCAATTATCTCCGGGTTTCAGTACCACCAGTTACAAGTAATATGACTTTACTAATTGTCGTTATCTACTTGGAGTGCAACCTAGGAAAAGAGAATATAAAGGTCATGCAAATTTCAAATCTCTGTACGGACAAGAGACAGCTTACGACACGACAGTGAGTCGCGTCGCTCATCTTCGTTAATAACTTTGTGCATGTCTACAATAACAGCGTTCTCATATTCATATCAAAGCGTTAGATTACTCAACTAAACTCCTGCCCGGTTATTTTCATCATAATCGTAAAACTAGTTGACGACCTGTTGAAATCAAGTAACGTGTAAACGATTCTAGACAAAACTTTAATTAGTAGTAAAGCAGACGTAATATTGAGAGTTTTTGGATGTATTAATTGGTCCGATTTTTAAGATCATGTATGCATGTAAGTAACCGGCACAAATAAGAGTAACGATATGTAAGAACATGTAAGAACCAAAATGCAGCCAATTCAAATGCCAATTAACCCAATATTAAAATTCAAGTGACCATTTCAATTTTATTATGGCACTGTGGGAAAAAGTGCTTTTGCTGAACGAGGTCAGTTATAAGCACATATTCAATATTGTAGCAGATGCACAAGAGGGATAAGTGGACATTAGTAAAACGCTTGTAATCTTGGATATTTTTGTATGTCGTAATGTAAGATTCGTGTGATTTTTAATAATAAGCTTCCAAACATGGTCAAGCTTAAGGGATACGGTTTTCATATATTTAAAAAACGCTACAAAATAATTATTAACGCTTAAAATGAACTCTACTTTGCTACAAATGGATAGCGTCATTTCTCAGAATGCGGATCCCAAAGGTCTTGGTTGCCTTTATATAGAAATTTTGTTTCTTTGCGATGTATGCTGACAATGATTTTACGATAATGTGTTACACACTGCTTTACTCACATTTCATATTATATTAAGGTCTACTATGCAATGCATAAAAAGATGTGCAGGTATAAGTATAACGCTATGTTCTCCTATAAGCGGAGAGAGAGAGAGAGAGAGAGAGTTTGAGTCGAAAGGCTTAATTTCCCAGCCTTCTGAAGCAACAGTACTTCCCATGATATCCTGTACCTAAGAGCAGCGCCAAGAACAAGTGAAGGTATTTCGGCATCAGTTTGAGTTAGTCAAGGGTCTAAGACCTCTGACAAACATGTACATCATCAGAACGCACACACATAGTTAATGACCTTTTCAAAAATCACGTCGGGAAGGCCGTAATGTGGTCCAGTTATCAGCCATGAGGCCTATCAAACCCCGATTCTTCCACGGATACAAATTTTCCATGCAAAATCTACATCTAAAACTAATTGTTTCTCGGGTAAAGTTTCAACTTGAGAAAGATTAAAAGATGTGTTAACACACTTCTGGTGAATATATATCTTTCTTCAAAAAATATTTAAACAACTTGTACCTTGTCACACGCAAACACACAGACACCTACACATCTATACACACAAAACTGAGCTTTTCAAAAGTACAGTGACCATTACACAACACTACAAAAATATATTATATAAGGAGGAAATCAAGTATTAATTTGTGATTATGGATGATTGTTGTAAAATAGAAAATGTGCATGTTCTTCGCTCGCATTCATTAAGTACCTTTAATCAATAGTATCAATAGAACATTGTTGCCATACTCGCCATTTTGTTATACCTTAAAAAATATATAACTTGGAAGAATAGTATTATCACGCGCGCCCGGATTATTTTATGCTGCCAGTTTACTACACTAATGAATGCGCATGTCTTGTGATTTTAGTGATGTTGAACTTTCAATGTTAAGCTATTCTGTAAAGGACCTATTAATTCCCTGTATGAAACCTTGTTGCAGTAATTGCAAATGCAAAGTAATGCCATGCAAACAACCGAATGATATGCATTGCACGTATATAACCGTACTCTCCATTTTAACTACTCGTGTATTAGACCTCCCTTGCAAACTATTCAAGTTTTTGGAGCTGAGACGCGTGCTCCGAGGAAGGAGCCGGTTACTCCTAAATAGTTATTATCATGAACAATTACCACCGCCATGGATACAAACACACAAGAGAAATGGATGTACACAAAATATAATAAAGATTTTGACTGATTTACCATCCTCACTGACAAACAATTTTTTACTACCTACTTTCATCCTGCACTACTCGTTTTTCTAGTCCGATAAATTGAGTGATAATGTACACGTAATAGTTATGTGCTTAGTTAAATTAGTATGAGCTGTTATCTGTATGCGGAATTTTCACTAGTTTCTTTATTTGTGAAATGACATTTCTTTCATGTAGCGAAAACACCGGAAGTCAATCGGACGACCAATCAACAAGTGAATAGACAGTTGGGGAAAGCAGGCATTTAAGTGATTGTAGAAAGTTTGCTTCAGTTGCATCACTGGTGCAGACGTGTATAGAACGATACATTATTCCTCTAGAAAACAATAACAGTCTCATAGGATCGTCAACGTCATCAGCGTGTCCTGCAGTTTGAGGATCACCTCAAAAAAGACTGAAGACGCCCAGCCACCTTTTAACTGAATAATGCTGCCTTCACAAGGGCTCTTCAGGAGCATCCCTTGCCCCTTCTTCCTTGCCGGCCTTTGTGAAAGGCCACATTGCTCCTTTAGACATTGTAGATCCGGTAAGAGAATTATGTTCATAACTTACTACCACTGCTTTCACTTTATGATGATGATGGATTATGTTGTTAATTATATGACTACAATGCTTGACATCATTACAGTGATGCTCTTATTAAAAGACATGTCAATAAAGTTCTATGTTGGTAGTTTTGTTGGGAGAAAGTTTACCAGCCGAGAAAGTAAACTTTCACCAGTGAAAATAGCTTTTTACTATTGAACGAATCGTGTTTTAATCTTTTATTAATTGTTCAACCATAGTCAGTCAGAATATTAAACTATTTTGAATTCATGTGATTTTTCAGATATTCGAATAGATCGTAAGTTGGAATCAGAAGCCCTTGATGAGACGACACCCACAGAAGAACCGGTCGTTGAAACTAAAGATAGTGGTAAGATAAGCATGATGTTCATGGCGCCCTTATGTCGCTTGGGTGAAAGTGGATATTCATTAAACAATGGACATATTGCTAATCTCCTTATTTACATTCGCCATGTTTTATGCTAATTACAGGTACCCCAAATTCAAAGGTAAACCATGCAACACAATTAATATCCTCAGAAGAGCCAGTACACACAGAAAATACCAATAATACTAGTAGCAGCAAGTCTGAAAATAATAATAATAATAAGGAATCACAACCTGAAAGACTGAATTCAAGTGAGCAACATTTTATTGATTATCATTTTGCATGCAAATTCTAGCTACTTTATTTGGCAACTTGACATGATCATTGTTGAAATTGATTCATAGCTCAAAACACTGAAGTGCAAAATTCAACAGAACCAAGTCGCAAGAGATCCCGCGACTCCGATAGCAAAGATTCCAGTAAAAGAAGAAAGGTAAGCAGCGATACCAACGAAATGGGTGAAATAGTTAGCAAGGTGAAAGGCATGATGGCCTCAGCAGCTAGTTCGTGCTCTTCCAAGTCAGAAACCTCATCTTCCAGCAGCGGGAGCAGCATTGGGGGCAAAAGAAAGGAGAAAGACAAAGCGGATGATGACATTGATAAGATCGTGGAGGAAATTGAGAAAAGTGGAAAATCTTCGTCAGACTCCCACCACAAAAATAGAAAGTCGCATAAACATCGGCACAAGCACAGTAGAAACAAGGAGAGTGACATCTCTGGAAATTCGGAAGCTTCCAGCAAGGACGGTAGCAGCAGCTCCTCCCACCGGAAGGAAAACCGTTCGAGGGAGGACCATCATCATAAAAAGAGCTCCTCGGATGAACGAAAGGATAAAGATAAGGATAGGAGGGACTCCAAAAAGGACTCCAAAGAGCCCAGTAAGCATTCGGATCACCACAAAAGGAGAAAAGATTCCAATGATTCATCCGTGTCTTCCTCAAATAGCCCCAAAGATCATAAGCGAATTAGAAAGTCGTCCAGTTGTAACGAACCGGAAGATGGAAAACGTCACGAGAAAAGACACAATTCTTCAAACCACAGTAAGAGGAAAGACAACTCTAGTTCGTCCACGCCGAAAAAGGAGGATGGTCGGAACTCTAAAAGTTCAACGGAGAAATCTTCAGAATTGGCAAAAGATACGCTGAAGTCGGTTCAGCAAAATAACAGTATTGATACCACGAATCGTTTCAATGTTCTCGCCGAAAGCTCCGCAGACGAGTCTGCCTACAACTCGGATGTGTTTGACGAATCTCTCGACTTCAAGTACCCTGGCGGAAGTGACTCAGAGGACGATCCGGAAATGGTAGCCAGGGAATGCTTGGAGCTATTTGAGAACTACAAGCCGGATGAGCAGCAGAAACCATCTAATGATAGCAAAGGAGATGAAATCTCAAGAAATGATGATCTGGATGAAGGGTTTAGCGTAGTTGGAAAGAAGAGGGTGGCACATGCCAGCGCACTCATGAAGGCACCATCTGCTCCAGTATCCATACCTAAGCAACCTCCTATGACCTCCAAGAATCTCCAAGACCATTTATTAAAACGATTTGATGACCAATCAAAAAGTCGAATACCCGTGCAAAATGGGTAAAGTGTTAGCATTAAAAGTAAAAAATGAAATGGCTTTTGAATAGTAAATCGAATTACTTATATAATATTCTTTTTTGTCTGTCATCAGCATTCCAAGTTCCTCATCAACGCCAACCTCGCCCAAACCAGGGACTAAAATGCGAATTGCACACGTACCAAACGCAGGAAAACTTGCACAGAAGCCGCAGATTTCTCCTAATTCAAAATTAAGTTCTACATCAGGCCAAGGTTCAATCCCCGGTCAGCCAGGTTCCCTAACTTACTCCCAAACTGCAGCAAAAGGAGTGAAAAGAGAAGCCCACAAACCCTCAGTGGTATGTGCTGAATGAAATGAAATACTTTGCTAAAATGAAGAATGTTATAATGAAATGAAATATACATACACATTTGCACTTTGATCTGCATTTTCAGACCGTCACCACCAAACAAGGTCCGATTATTTTTAGGGATGCCATGAATAAGTCAACCAAGATACCACACGTTACAAGACAGCAAATCATGGACAAAATGTTTTCGGAATACTGCCGAATCTTTGAGGATCATGAGCAGGCATTCCAAATGGCAATAGCACGGGAAAATGAACTGATTGGGAAATGTTCTTCCAAGCAGGTTTATTACAGTTCAGGGATCAGCATAATCTCAGGTCTACGAAAGACCATCAACAAAGACAACGGTAAAACCATCTTAAATGAATTGGTTATTTACGGCAATCTCATCAAATATATTTCAGCATCAACGGTTTCAAACCATTCATGATGGCATATTATATGCAATATTTACAGAACACAATTTTGGCTCCAATCGCGTCATTTCCCACCAGCTAATACTTTCCGGCTCGCTGGAGGCAAAAAATTGCAGTGTTCGAACAGTGAAGAAAGATGGAACTTTACCGATAGGAAATTCCATGTACAGAGCTTTACGAAAGTACATCATGACAGAACAGCAACTAATAGATAACGGCTATCCCCGTCCACATCCTTCCGGAGAGCCTGGTTCGTTTTTTATTCGCAAATAAATCCTACCCACGTATGAACCAAAAAAAATACTTCATTTTTTAACAATTTTATTTTATTAGGACGGGCCATGGCTAAACCAAGACAAGGCGAGGAAAACAGTATGAATCTTACAAACCGTATCTGTGATAGATGTAAAAAACGCTACATGACTACAGAGGACGGCGATCATATTGTGTCCGAGGTTTGCAACTACCATTGGGGTCGCAAATATAACACAGCCTGTAAGTGTGAATTAACGAACCAGCTTTTGTGAATGAGCTTAGAATTGAATGAATTTCAGGCTAGAAAAAATGTAGTTGCTACATTTTATTTTTCTCTTTTCCCTAGCACGTGCCGGAAGAGGGGCCCGAGAAACAACCTATGTTTGCTGCGGAAGTGATGACGATAAAATTGGCTGCGTCACGTCAATTTGTCATGTCTCCAAATGCCCTGTTCCCATTTCATCTCAAAAGGGATTCGTGGAGGCCGTTCTTGAGGAAGGAGCGGAAGAGAAAATGGGCGAGGATCCTTGGGACATTATTGGTATCGATTGCGAAATGGTGTACACAACTCATGGAAATGAGCTTGCTCGAGTAACAATTGTTGGAGTTGATCGAAAAGTTTTGTAAGTGTAATTACTGGTCAATATATCATGGACTATTGTGTGAATGTTTGACAGATTGAGTAAGTAATGCATTGTGTTCCAATTTCCAATATAGGTACGATGAAATAGTTAAGCCCACCCACAAAGTCCTCGATTGCAATAGTCGCTTCAGTGGAATTACCTTTGACGATATGGATAAAGCAAAGAGGACGATTACAGAAATTCAGGCAATAATTCTCACACATTTACGCCCAAACACGATCGTGATTGGACACAGTCTGGAATCGGATTTGATAGCGTTGCGCCTTAAGCATGAATGTGTTATAGATACCACCATTTTGTATCCTCATCGCATGGGACCACCCAAGAAACGAGCATTAAAAACCCTCAGTGTTGAAATTCTTAAGAAAGTTATTCAGGAAAGTGATAGCGGGCACGACAGTGCCGAAGACGCCCAAATTGCGGTGGAGTTGGTAATGGCAAAATTAAAATCTGACAGCACAAAGTAACAGAATACTACTACTAATAAGTAATAACAAAATGCGCATTTTATACTTACAATTTAGCTATTAAAAAAGTTTTTCACCTGTTCAATTACATTATTGTGAATATTATACTAATCTTGATATGTATCTACAGAAATGGTAAATACAATCATTATGTTTTGTTTCGGTAAAATAGCAACGATATTTATAATAGAAACGCCATAAGAGATGGAAAATAATAAAGTGAAAGTATTATAATCCAAACATGAACGTATTCGTCTTTTCATTCTTGTACAATGATTTTTTGTTGTAATTTATTAAAGTCGTCATAATATATAACGCCAAACTGAACACAAGAACGTGCGAGTTTTTTTAAACCATTCTCATAATTATAATAATGATAATTATTGCATTCGTCACCATACACTTTATTCTTAGGGAAAAGTGAAATTTAGGTACCGAGTCGTCTTCGATGCACCGCTACTTTATATGTCATTATATAAACAATTTCTACTAAATAGTATGTCGCATAATATATTATCATCTTATACCTACTGTTTATACTTTACAAAGATAACTCACTAAAAATCTTGTACAAGTATCCATCATTATAATATATATATTGTGTAATATCATGAAATACAACAAGGCACCGTAACGATGCTATTTAACATTGCAAATATTTTTTTACCTGTATGCTTTCCTTAGAGAGTAAGTAAACTGGAATATATATATGTCCTTTTTCCAGTGCACGTCATTTTTCTGCTAAATAAGTTATGTACTCAACGTTTGCAATGATAGATCTTTCACCGAAGTAATGTGAGAAAGATAAAGATGAACTTTGAAAAATTAAAATACATATACGCAAATTCGAATAAATTCTCACAGTCTTCTATGATTTCCCACAATGATATGTCTCTAGTTGTATTCTATGTTGTAAGATAATAATATATAGTGAACTTTATCTGAATAATGTGGCAAAACTCCTCTGAGAGTCATGTAATATCATCATCGTAAGTAAGTAAATAGTTATCCTTGCGATTAAGTTGAATATTAGTATGGTTAGGGGTTACTAGACTGCCTTTGGAACAGATAACGCTGCTACATTAAACCTTAAGGTGTAGGGTAGGTAGGTAACAATATAAGTATGAATGAAATTGCTGATAATCACTATCACTGTCTGTGTTACGTGTCACTACTCAAACTCTATTTAAACAGATAATTATTCTAAAATCAGCAACAGGCTGTCGTCTACATTTACCCGCTGGAATAACAAAATAATAATAATAATAATAAGGATACTACTGATCAGTCTGTCTATAAAGAACCTATTAATTGTTTAAGATTAGATGAGATATGAAATACTGAAAATTGCGAAAGAAACTATTCAAGTGAAATGATTATTCTTCATTTTCCACATCATCCCATGAAAAGTGATATCCTTTCTCTCCCAAAAAATTGTAATGCTCATCAAAGTCTGAATCCTGTTCCTTGAGTTCTAAAAATCTATTGTTCAACAACTGTTCCGCGTACTGGTAAAGCTCCAAATCCAGACTGTTTGCTTGCCTCACAGCTTGCAGCTCCTCGGCAGTTGCCTTGTCAAGGGTTGCTTTGGAGTACGTGTCTTCGTTTTGGGTGAACGGGATTTTGAAACGTAGCTTAAATGTTTCTTCAAATACGTACTGAGAAATCTACAGGGAGAAAGTTCAGTTTCAAATATAACTATAAAAATGGTCAACTTATATTTACGTGACTATCAGACAATTTAATGTACTCACTTTTTGCTGTTCCGTTAACCCAACAAACGCCATTGACTCCAAGTTGCGTTTTGCTGAGGCCAGCATAATGCGATTGCGCTCCGCAGAAGGCATATAACTCCTATAAATCATAATTACCAATTAACAACGAAAATTTCCAATGTGCCATAATAACAAGGAAAACCCCTTCTTAAATCGTCTTACTTGTTATAACATCCTATCAATGATAGATCAGCTAGCATCCTCGTTTGACGATTAAAGGCAAGGTTATGTGGACAATTCATGAATTCTTTAAGGCTAACTCCTACCCAACTACGTCCACTGTAGCATGAACCAAGCTCCTGGAAAAGTGAAATGAACAAATAAAGTATAAATTATGGATTCGTCCACTATGGGAATGATTTGCGTCGATTGTGCAATTTTGGGTACACAACTTTGTACACAAAGCGTTTACATATTGCTCTCATTTAACCATCCTCATAGGTTGGTTGTTTAAGTTTAAAAAGTCACCTCTGCTGTGGCGTACTGCTTTTGGCAGATATGACGTGACGCCTTCCACGTTGCACCTCGTTGAACGTGTCGGAATTCTGACAGGAACCGATGTATGGGGTCCCGAATCATGGTAACGTAAAAGTACCTATGTTATCAAAGTATTTTAGAGTGAAAATTCCTTTTGCCTGGCAAATTGTGATGAATGTATATGGAGTTCAAATCTTACTTTCTCCTCAACGACGATCCATGGGCCCTACTCAACTCTTCATCGACACATGAAGTTAATTCAGTCCAATCGGCATGTAAGCCACAGATCCAGCCTGTAGAAAATCTACTGAACAACCATGAGTCTACGTTTTCATTTCTTGTCTCTACAGATTTACCTGGTAATTAATGGAAAAACACACAACATTATTCCGGATTTCTGTACAAAATTAATTTTGTCATGTATATTAGCAAATAAGAAAACTAATTTACTCAGTGATGGACGAGGACATTTGCATCGCTTTCTCCGTTTCCAACAAATGCAAGGCTTTTCTACATCCAAGTCTTGAACGATATGCTTTTCGAACGAGGTGCCACCCGTTTTTTGAATATGAAGTATCACCAGAACATCAGAACCACTGGCATTAAACACAATGCCAGCATCACGAATTGCACGATAGGTAACCATACCATTAGGCACTGCTTTAGTATTAAGGAGATCCAGGTCGGACGCCCTCAGTGACCATTCTCTCTGCGACTTACTGGGACTATCTGAAGGGTTCGCAAAATGTTTCCACGAGGAAGAGTATGAAGCGGGTGATGGGGAAGGTACCTGAATGCTGGGTAGATTTTGCCATGGGAGCAAGTAAAACAGAAAAAATACTGTTGCTACACCTATAACTACTGCTGACGGTGCTCTTAGGGTCGCCATAGCGCACGGTAGCTGCACTCATTCAACAATCTTTCTCCACGTTTCACCCTCCGCTCACTTTCTTCAAACATTTTTATTCGCATTCTTCATAATAACTTTGCACGAAGTGTATAACAATTATCATAATAACAGCGAAATGTACTGGTAACGCAGCTTGTCGTTATCGTGGCACCAACAGACTTTTCGGTACATTTTTCGCTTGTCGAGCAGGATTTCCATTTCCGTATCATCATGACTTGATTCAGCAAATCATGAAGTGCTCACAGTTGTGATGATAAGATAGCACTTTGGCTTATGAATGAATCATCGTGAACGCCGCTTTATGAATGATGCATACAAATTTTTTGACTCCTGACGAGCACACACAATCTCTTTTTATGAAGAAAAAGTTATCAAAACCAAAACTGGGGGCATCTTAATAATCACTGTAAAAACAAGTCTTTCCATGTAAACTTCTTCTCAAACTGAGAAACCAAAGAAAGAATGCCGTTTCTCTTGGCGGCGACGTCTTCACAAGCAGTGACTCCAGCAGCAAAACTGAATGGAATACTTATAACCCCCACCGCTCCTGTGGAAAGCCAGTTCAAAATGGGTTTTCGTCATGCTACTAAACTTACTTGTATTTTTTTGAGCAAGCCGAACATGTCGTTTCGTCTTTAATCATAATTATTATTTATACATTTATGTAAGGCCGCACCTCGTTATAAGTACTAAAGCAAACTTTGTATTTGTGTGGTGGTGGCTATCGTTGTTGGAAAATAATGCGCCACTTCACTTGACTTTCATTCATATTAAATTTGTATATATGCGTGCCACAATAATTTCTCTGGTGATGATAATAAGAATAAAGATTGTCACTGGAAAGGAGAGTGTGGAGGGAGAGAGAAAGAGAGTGTGTTTTATTTTGCACGCACTCCCTCACCGCCAGCGTCGTAACAACTTGACTCGGCCTATAAATATTTTGCCTTGACTAACAATTGGTGGAAACGATTCTTGATTCAATTTAGAGGATGATCAAAAAAGTGGCTTCATTAGACCATTAATTTACATTATTAGCACTTGCACAACTCAACATGAATCTTGTTATTAGTTTTTAAGTGAGATAATAAGCTTAAGTGGGGACTTTCATTTTGTGCTGCTTGACGATTTACAATATAAATGTGTCCATTTGGAACTTTTTTTATCATTGTCCATGGCCTTTATATATAGACGGATATTATAACTATAAGGCGTATGAACATGATTTATTTACATTTACATATACAACAAACACACACACACCAAAAGTTCTTTTAACTCTTCTTACTCAAGTCATCCTTTTTTTACTATCGCAAACTAGAATACAGTTGCTTCTTGCAAGCACACATATTGTAGGATTACTGCATGCTACTACCACACACTCATGAACGTGCAATGAAGATTCATTTCATGCAAGCAAATGTGAAGGTATTGCGCTGCGTAGTGGCATGTCCTCCGCACACTGTTTCTGTGTAACAATGCAAGAATGAATAGATGAGATGATAGAAAGTGTAAAGAGAAAATTGGGAATGTATGGGATTGGGAATAATGGTGTTTGCTGCGGGCACACACAACTACTACAACAAGCATGTTTACGACAAAATAAATGGGGTAAAATCCCTTGAGAAAAACGGTTGCAGATACATCGCTGAAATGGGAGAAAGTACGGCAAAGTAAAGAATTATTTTACGCATTGCGTGTATGGAAACTTATGAATGAATGAAGGGCTGGAGGCAAACCATTTTTTCTAACGGGTTGAATCCTTTATCCTGCAAATTAAAGAAAGTGTCTTGTCTGGAATGTAACGACTACCTATGCAAAATTTATCATTAGTCTTTCCCTCAGGTTTATATATAAATGGAATTTATAAGGCTGTCAGGGAGGCGATCAATGATCGAACACAGCTAAAAGGTGAGATGAGATGAAGACTGACGAACAAAGATACAGTTTCATTGCGTTGAAAAACTGAAAAGTCTTCATGGTGGTAATAAAAGGAATGAGGGAATGGAAATGATGTGCTATGTACATGAGCACAAGTTGAGTTAGTGGTTTGGATTGATGAAGTGGACGAACATGGTCATAATATGTGTGTAAATGTAAAACTTAACACACTATCTCATCTCTCTGCACACCACCACTGCTATAGCTGGCCATTAAACAAAACACACCTTGTATGCTCATCCATCATCGTCTGCAGAAAAATTCCCATTCCCAGTGATGATAGCACTGCAGCAAGTTTTGGCTTTCGTAACACATTTTTTACATGATCTCGCAATCCCGCATGCATCATATCCGCCCTGAAAGGAACTGATTTCATTTTAATGAATATTTTATGGCAATTTCTCGCTACAATGTATTTACGTCAGTATATTTAGAATTAATTCAATGATTTGTAGCAATTTCAAATTACAGGATATTACACAAGTGCCATCCATATATATTTTATAGACTTTTTTATTACTACTTGGCAACCAGTCACATCTCCACTTACAAGAAACAAGATTATGGACTCTTTTTTCATACGGCTTGATTTCATATTTTTAAGGAAACGCTTTTAACTTGCCTAGTTGCTTTTACGGCGTGGGTAGAGATTCATTCTGTTGAGCGCTTTACATGTCGTATTGAAGTTGTAACTTGTAAGATTTTAAAAATAGACTTGTTAATCTTTACCATTCATATTAGTTAATTATCGACATTAACCGACAACTTATGAAAACCTGAAATACCTATCTTGCACCAATCCCAGTCATCATGACGCTAAGGGTAATTAACCTATAACCCTGTATGAACATGTTTTTCAGGTTGAAAAGAACATATTGGTCAATATTGGTCGTTTTGCAACATGCATGAATTAAGAACGGAAGCAATGGGACACAACAGTCCATCAAACGTCAGCATCTCTGGTTAAACCATTTTCAAAAATCACAGCTAATTCAATGAAATGACTGAAATAATTGAAACATATATAGCTGACATACGGACTGGATGTTCATGCAATGTCGACCAACCAAGTTTCCAAATTATCACTGGCTGACATAATCATAAAAAAACCATGGTGTGTCATGAGGCAATTATTACATGCAGCAGCAGAAAAGTAAAATTCAACAAGAGTTTTAAACGGCTAGTTAGTGAACGGAATAAAACAGGGTTTAAAATGCATTCATACATTATGCATGCATCATAATTGTGCAATTCCTGAAAAACATTGAACTAGCCGGTTTATAACATTCGAACGAAAATGCTCTGTGTTTGCGTTATGCACACAACTTGCAATGGATATGTTCAGCAATATAGGTTGGAAATTCCTTGCCTAATTACCTACGTACAACATAGGGAGGCGGAGGCGTAGGTAATACTTTCGTTTGACGTCATTATCAATATTCGATTTTATCAGTTAAGATGAGGATAAAATTGGCTACTTCAGGACATGCATAATTTGCATTGATACATCATTTTAAAACGAGTTGACGTGAAAGTGTTATGATGTCAAGGCATGCATGCCTGGATGAAATTATTGTGGGTAGTGTGCATTTATTTTTCATCGTCTCTCGTCTGTCGGAAACAAAATGAACAAAGGATGAATTGGTCTGATAGCTGGAGTTAAGCATGCATGCACAGGATTGCACTCACAATGAGATACGACGACTCACCCTGCCAATTTTATTTCTACTCCAAACTTATTGAGAATTAATTGAAATCATGTACTGTCTATTATAAAATAAATAATGTATCGTTGTTTTGAAATATTACACTGCTTAATGATTTAGCCTATTGCTGTAATGGAATATATGTCATTTCAAATTTAAAGGGAATTTGGATGGTTGAACTGTTATAATATGAGCAGGAACCAGTTCGTTACAGCGCATGGGTAAAAATCTATTCATAATTACATACAAAAAATGCATTTCTCCATCCGTTGCCTTATCTGTCTTAAACTGTCCGTCATGTCAGCGTGAATCGTCATGATGCAAACCGAACCTTGGACTATTCATTTGTACCACGAAACCTGATTTCTTAAGTTTCATTCATAAACTTTTCGAACATTAAAACATATGTATAAGCTGTATAAAAGGCAAGTTAAAAAATAAATTGCAAAAAGTATATGGGATTTGAAAGTAAAGTTTGGTAGAAGACACTGCTCCTGTGATTTGCATGAAAAGACGCATTCATTCTCTCATCACAGTTGTTCTGTGCAAAAATCAACAGATGTATGTATTGTTTGTACTTCATTAAAATAAATGGCCCAAACGCACGATACAATATAAAGGTAAATACATCCCTGCTCTGCTCATTAGGTTAATTAATGGTTTTAATCCTGGCGTCCATAAATAATACATTTTATATCACTGTGCTGGAACATTTGTAACACAAGAGCTGTGTAAACTTTCCGTTCCGTTGATATCGTCGTGAAAGGGGCACGTAAATCTTCCACCTCGTACAGACTCTCTCTTGTCTTCCGAGTGGCGAAGTTGTCGCTCGAATGTTACATGACAAGACAAGTTGGTTATTTAATAGGCGCGTTTTTAGTTTGTATGCGTTGGTTACCATTACTAACCATTGCCATTCGTCTGTGTTGTGATAGACTCGTTCTTGCCACGAGGTTATCCATACTGCAATCTGTTTTGATTCCATGAACCGCAAACCTCAGCTGAATGATGATTGATGTGAGAGCGACTATGAATGACAAATCGTACAAGATTGAGAATGTTGTGCTTGTGCAAGAAACGTCAACATTCTAAATGACGTACCATTTTCTCACTCTTCTGTGGAGGGTCAACACGAAATAAATGAGTATGCTTTAACGCGAAGGTTTAAATGATGCAGATGCACCAACAAGAGGACAAGAATCAATTACGCTACTAAAATTAGACATCATCATATATTTTATTGTTCATATTTCATACTTTTCTCCATAATTATTATTATTTATGTAGCATTGTTTTGGCCAATGTGACATCCCTGACTACATGGTAATTGATACACACAGATTACAGACAGTGATATAAGAAAGAAAACTTTGTGAATTAGTACAATATTTGCTAACATTCAACTTTGTGTAACTTCAAGCCAACACAATGTTCAACCATCCTTATTAAATATTCAATATTTCTCTGGATTAATAGTATTGTTATTTATATAATATACCGCTATTTCATGAAATTCATTAAAATCAATAATTAATTGGTAGAATGTGCTCTCTCCTGACTTATTTCTTTTTCATTTCCAATCGATTTAACTTCTCTACTTCTATCTATAAATTTTGTCGACTTAAGTGGTTCCTAATTTTGATTCTCTAATTTGCATTGTTATTTAGTCCATATCTGCTCTCATCCCCCGAACTTCTCCCTTACTTCGTTGCTGCAATTTAAAAAAAAATAAAATAAAAATACATTAGAATTTAATCCAATAATTTCAATGTAAACTTGCTAGACTGAGAGCACTTACCTTGTCTAATTCTTCGCGGACTTTATCTTCCAATTGTCGAATGTCCTCCATTGTCATTCCGTACCACTTATCAATCCAGCAAAATACTTGTCTAAAATCGATCAACCATATAAACACTCGTATATTATGTATACTTCTTATGTAAAATAAAATGCGGTTGAGGTTGTAAAAGTGGAATTAACTTTACCTGTGGAAGTTTGTAAACAAGCGACGCTCAGCCCGCTGAATGAAGTTCTCTACGCGATTCTGGAGACCAAACCACTTAAATTCCACAGTCACCAATTTGTAACAAGTCATCACAGGGTCGACCTTTTGACAATAGACATGATCGATGAATAAGTTACCTATTAAAACATGCGCTACATGGAAAATAAAATGAAGACAGTTCACTCCACTTACGACATCTTGCCATTTCCCAGTGAGAGGACCACGACCAGACTTAGCGGAATGGAATTTACTTGGATCTTCTGACGGCTTGTAATCACTGTTTGCAACGTTGTCATTTGCTATATCTATCATGACCACTTCACGAATTTTTAGTTTTTCAGGCGTGAGTTCATGAACATTATACTGATCACCCTTGTCTGGTAAATGAAGGGATTCTATCACTATGATGAAGTTTTCTTTCATGTATCCAGGGTTCTGCAAATATATTGAATTCGTTAGTCTTCACTAACCAATACAAATGATTATTTGAAAGTTTCCTATATCCTACACCATGCATTTATCATGTGGCATAGACACTTACTGTAATAACCGTCCGACAATAGGGATACGCATTCCAAGCCTCTTCATGGATTTCCATCGACCCCTTCGGAGCCAACATCCGTATAAAACTAGGAACTTTGCTGTAAAAATAGCATCATCATAAAGAAATGATTGAGCACCAATTTCAAGGTCAACCGACACGAAAAGAAACATTATGTCATCAATCAAAAAAACACAAAGCAACTATGATCTCACCTTGCTAAATGATACTTTTTGTATGTGTATTGCCCTTTGGAATAACGCCCTCCGAGTAAAGGTACACCGTCAAAAGGTTCGTTTTTGACAACTTCAATACCTTCCCCTCCGCCAGTTTCGTTCATGCTGGCTTCAGCAACCGAGTAGAGCTGACCGATTTGATACTGAAATGAACAATAGAAACAAAAAAATTCACTCCATTGTAGGAACCCATGTTCCAGTAGTAACATATGTACTCCAACATTTCCACACAAGTCCAAAACAACAATATAGAACGTCCATATATCACATCACAATCGCATTTCTCATTTTTTGCCAAAATCCCACTGATAATCATCACATCACTTTATTAGCCACATAACCAGTCCTTCATTAACCATTTCGGCAAAATGCGTTCAAGGACAAATGAGTCACTGATCACTGGCCACTCCAACAGCTGATCCTTCTTGTCACACTCTCTACACTAATTTATAGCTATCCGACCAAAGAATTAAAAATCAGACTCACCTCCTCTACCGTAAGGGGCATCACAACTCGACTGGAATACAGAAAAACAAGAAATTACACACACATTTCCACTGATTAACGGTCTAGCGCCGTTACAAAAAAAAGCGAGTACACAAGGCTGGGAGACGACACCCACACATGATGGGTAAAAGGAAATGGCTAAAAATTGATGGCGCAAAAAAACTTACAATTCTTTGATGAGCATTGTTGAATCTGTTGTTGGTAAATCCGGGTGTAGAGGCTAATTGATCCGTCTTGGAAAAATAATAGTTAAAATAAATTAAACTAAAATAGTTCATATAGTGCTTTGTGGTGTTTGCTGATACTGCTTCTGTAGTGGTGATTCGCCTGATCGTGTACTCTACTGCTGTGTGCTCTGCTGCTGCTTCCACTTACTTACTGACCAGTATGAAAAGAGACCTTGGTTTCGAGTTTCGATAGAGCAAGTCAGTCATCATCCTGCTACTCCTCGTATCCCACTACTTTTGCAAACGGAACAAGAGAACAAGTGCAGGCACGCCACCCGCAGCCACTACCGCAATCTCCTCAGCAGTGACAAGAAAAGCGGGAGATATTGATTGCCAAAGTTGCAGTTTTTTAGCGTGCGTCTCTTTAACTTAACTGCTTTTTAACGTTAACTAATGAAATTTACATGCAAATACATATTTTTAACGTAACGGTATGTACGATAGGCCTGACCTGCGTTGTTTTGCATGCAAACCATATTATATCAGTTGTCTACTTGTTCCGCTATGAGTAATGAACATTAGGAAGCCCTCTGAAGTAAATCAAAGGGAAAGACTGACTTGCATTGTCTTCAAACTGGTCAGTTAGGTTACAGCCTACACTATTAATACAAATGGCGCTATAAATGAGTACCTCTATCAGTGAGTACTACTGCAATATAAATTCGGAGGTGTCTATGGACATGGACTACACACACAAGTAGTATACGGTTCATGGGACAACTTCCGGAATTCGGTTTATCCTCCAGCAGATGCTTTCCCTACGTACGACTTATGTGCTGTAGTATTGTTGAAGCAAATATTTGTTTGTTATTGTGGAGTAGAAGGCCTGTAATTGCTACTCACTCAACAGAATATTATTTGTCTCCAAGAAGCTCGAGCAACCACAATAGACAATAAGGAAGTAAATGAAAGAACAAAGACATTTGCACGCACCTGCAGTTGCCGTATCTCTATCACCAATCAACATCCGACGCAAATCCGCCAATCCGTATTTTTGCAGACAGCCAGCGTGAGCTCATCTACAAAAAATGGTGCTGCAGAGTGTCAGCCTTGGGCCAGCCGCTCATAAAACCAAGACTTTTCAACGTAACGTTTCACACAGCTGGGAATTACCTTCTCTTATTTTTGCCGTTCCTTTCGTTCAACACACGAACAGCGAGCCAGAGAAGAGCATGTTTAGCATTGGACTATTGGACTGGCTATCATTGTGCGATTACTACTACAATGTAATATGCCCCGTGCCTTCTCTTTCCTTTTTATAGTTTATGTATTTTGAATGAATGAGATGAATTGATGATGATAGAACGGAACGGAGAGCACACTACTATTATGGGAACAAGTTCACGTTTTGCCTTTGCTCCTTGCAATTCTCCTCTTCTTCATTCTTTCTGTTTGGGTTTCTTCTTGTTCATCATCATCAGGAGCGGAGGAGAAGAGCAGAGCAGCCAGAGTTTTTATATGTGTGAATGGTGATTGTAGTAAGTAGAGGACCACGACGATATGATGAGAGTGAGTCGTCGACGACGACGTCAAGATCCTTAGAAAATAACAAGCACACAGGTTCATAATATGCACACAAATCCCTACGAACGCGAATTATACGTGTAACAGAGAGATGACATGATACCGTCATCATCAAGAGCAGAGCATCATGATATGATATTATGATGATGCACTCATCATCACACGCCGAGCTCTATTTTTTTGCGGAGTAGGTATTAAAAAAATATTGCTATTACTTACTAGCCTCCCTCTCTATTTAGACTATAATTGCTTGCAACTCGTGAAAAATCGTAATGTGCGAAAAGGTACCAAACAAAAAAAAACATATAATACTCCATACACACACAACAGCATGCAGCAGCAGCAGAGATTCGCCCAAATAAAATGGAATGCACCTGCCAGCCTCATATATTAAACGGTGTTATGGCTTTATATAGAAGCATCATGATTTGAGCAAATTGAGAAGCATATAGCACACCAAAAAGACCTATGAGCTGATCAAGAGCTTTTTATTTCTGCTGCCTTTCTAACATTTTTGCACACTGACTTTTTTTTGCAGATTGCATTGCACTCAGGAGCAGGAGGAGAATGTTGTGTGTGTAGTTAAACACGACGACGGGCGTAAAACAACAATACATGCAAGAAAAAAAATGAATTGGTGAGCAATGCAATAATAAAAAATGGTAGTAAGTTAGTAAGTAAGAAGGAAATGGAAGCAGGCGAGAGAAGAATGAATCATTGCATTTTGTGTCGGTTCTTGGTGTTGGCGGCGGTGGTGGAGGAGATGATGATGATGACGACGTTGATAATGCATGCAGTAGGTACGTGCTTATGGCTTCCTTTTTCGCTATTTTTTATATGATGCACTTGTGGAGCGAGTGGTTTATTATAGTTTGTTGGAGAGTTACTGGAAATATAATATTACAAAGTGATGACGAGGATGATAATGAGATGAGTGCTTGGGTACATGTGTAACAAGAGACTATATGTGAGAAGGGTATGAATCAATCCTCTTAAAAATTGTAAAATGATTTTTTTGAGGATATTTAAGTATTTTGGGTTGATTAAAAACTTATCTTGTTACGTGGTATGGTGTGTGGATTCTGAGAGTTGGTAATTATTTGCGCAATTTACTCATGGACAGAAATTGAAATGAATTGTGGTGTTTGTTGTATACCTACATACTATATGCAGCTTAACAAGATCATCATCAATCATCATAAAAATGATACTATGTGTAGTAATGATGAACATGATGATGATGGTGGTGGTATGCAATTCCCAGAGGTTCCAAAAAGTTCCTAAAATTATGTGCTGATGGATTTTGTTGAAACTTGTGTGATGCATATGGAAATGCATAATAATAAAATATTATATTATTCTTCTTAATGGGTAGGTACTTTTCCACGTTCCACACGTTGTGCAAGTTTGGCAAGTGGCTTTGCTGCTGCTGCTGCAGAGATAGAAAGATAGAGAGTGGAATAGATTGAGTTTCCTTTGTTTCGCAATAAAAGCAGAAGTAGTCGTTTCATTTCCATAATATTCTCTGTTGTTGCTGTTATCACAAATTATAATGTATGTAAAAATGTGAATGCTCTCATGCTGCTGGTATGATGACGATGATGATGATGATGGTGGTGGTGGAGGAAGCGAAAAAAGAACGCTAGTTACGACGGTTTTAATGTGAACTAGTAATGATAAACTTTGTATATATAAGTTAAGTTAGTTATCATCAATAGCATTAAAAAAGCGAAGCAAGTTTTAATGTGATGATGATAGCTTCTCTCTGGTATCGTCTAGTGAATTTACACGCCATATATTTACATACGCATGGTAATCATATTGTGTGTGTAACAACGTTAAGTTGATAATAGTCATCATAACTGACTGCGCTTTTAGTAGTTTATTTATGGTTTTATATAGCAAAGTCATTTGTCTGCAATTTGACATTGACATGAAGAGTTTACATTTCCACACATAACCTTGAATGAAGTATGCCATAAGAGCCAAGCGGGCTGCTACTTACTGCTACTGTATAATGTGTAATATGAGATGATGATGAGAGTACTAACAATTCGCTAACAAAAGTGGGTAAACTAGTAGCATTAAAATATCATTCGCAAATTACAAACAAGAAACAATACAACGGAATTAAGTAAACTATTTTTTATACTAAAGTCCAGAGCAAACACATTTTTTTCGGATAGGATAGCAATAACTTATAATGCAAGGTGTAGTAAAGAACGTTGTTTTTTTTTGTATCTGAGCCTCTCAGCCCTTTCTATTGATGTATGCGGCGTGGTGCTCATGATATGTTTGCATTTGAAATTAATTTGTATTTAAGTGTACTGGAACGGACGTCCAATTTCTCAGTACATGTGTACTGCAGCCCAACTTCGCCTTCTTTAGAGAAAATCCTAATGAAATGTAATTGAAACCCATTATTTTTTCGGAATTGTTTCTATCTTGCTTCCCACTCCTTATTGAATTACTAGAAGAGTGGAGGACGAAGAAGCATGAAGAAAGAAGGTGTGAGTGAGATGTTATTTTCTCACACCCTCCCATCATACAACAACTGCATTCATTCCGTTGTTGCGGCCGTCTTTATGCGAATAGGTCATTTTGCAAGAGGGAAAGTCAGCTACTCGTCCTGTGTGCACTAGAGTCACACAGCTTATTTTTTGAGGAGAAAGCTCGGGTTTTATTCTCTGTAGTAAAACGCAACTTTGTGGCATGAACATCATCACATGAGAAAGTTGTACAAGGCACGGATGGATTGGATGGATATTTTGCTGTCGTTTTTGTCGTAGCATGCTCAATGTAGGCCGCGTGTGTGTTGTGTGTGTGGAGAGCTCTGTAATTTTTTTTTGGTCTATAGGACACCCACCCCAGTTACTATTTTCCCCCTTTGCCCCCCTCCCTCCCTCTCTCTGTTCAGTTCTTCTTTTTGGTCATGGTTACTAACTAAAACATCATGAAAATATTATGACTTTCTTCATGCTGCTGCTAGCGCCATAGTAGATTCCATGCTCGGTACGTTGATTAAAAAGTCATCGAAGTTAAGAGCCCACTTCTGAGGGAAAGGAATTAAAATATGAAATAAAAATAAAAATACAGGTATGCAGTATGCATTGTGTAGGATAGAGCGTTTTCTCTCTGCACAATAGCACATATCACAATATGCAATTTTGGCGAGAGTTTGGTGCTTTTTTAGCTTTACAGAGAGAGAGAGAGATCAGATTGTTCGGTTGTGAGAGTTGAGACAGAGAGAGAGGAGGATTTTTTTTCTTCATAGAAGGAAGGAAGAGGAGTGCATAATATTACCTTTTTGAGTTGGCTATATCGTGGAAAACAACAATTGTACACAAAATGTAGGAATGTTACACACACATATACATACAATGTACATGCTGGAAAAGAAACGGTAAACGCGGTCGTTATAGGCCGTGCTTACGAGTATATTAATGAAATATTATATATCTAGGTACATGCCCGAAATATACGCTCTGCGCTCACGTTGTTGTTCATTGTTCCATCCCATTCCCAAAACCTTTCCAAAAGCAAGTAAAATTACTGTTTTATGCTCACTTTCGGGTGGTGTTGGTACAAGCAAAGCGCTTCATGAATATACCCATTTACCCATATGGTAGGTATAATAATATGCAAAACTGTAAGTACATTATGCTCTACCACGAACCAACCTATGGAATTTGATTCAAGTTTAGTTCCGCCAGCTCTAGTCTCTCTAGTAGCGGAGCTTATAGAATAAAAAAAAGTCCGCCACCACCGCCGCGCCGTTGTAGTCTCAAAGTCCGTAACGCAACCGTTTCAATACCTGCAAAAGTAAAAGTGATACGAAATGATTTCTAGTTCTTTTTTTTTGCTTTTTTTTCCTTTTCCCACATTGAGCAACAAAAGACAATGCTATATTTTTCCCGTTTTTTTTTTCAACTTCACTGTTGGAGGGGAGTGATGAGAAAAGTAGTACACGAACCACTGGCAATGGCAAATATCGAACCTAGGTATTAAACTTTAAGCAGATATATATCAAAAAAAGAGAATGGAGTGGCATTTCAAGTCAAATCGGAATTTTGCTGTATCATTACATACAAGTTTAGTTTTATTTTTATCAGTGTATTTTTCCACAACAACGGCCATGTCGCTGTCGCTTTTGTGAAGTACGCAAAGCAGACAAATAGAAATGGATAGAGAGATGATTAATAATATGCTTATTCATGTAGTGGCAGCGCGGTAACGGTAAAGAATGTCTGTAGTAGTATATTATAAAAGAAGGCTGAGTTATGTTTATTGATCCATTTATTGTTTTTTTTTCTTCGTCAGACACTCAGTTTAGTGGTGTGTGTATGTCGGTTTTGTGAGCGTTGTTGTAGTTTTGACATGTATTGACATTGACCCCACAAGCCCGTTACATGGCGTAGAGAAAGAGAAGATTATTTACTGCTCTAATGCATTCGTTTTGTTGGTTCGTTGTAGACAGACTGCTAAGCTACTTGACGTCGAATGTCAAAGTATAGAGTTGCCAACTCCAGATAGTTCGGATTCACACTTACGGCAAAGCTATCACCTTAAAAAAAGGAGCTGTAGTGGTGTACATGAAACAATTTCGGTTGGTCTTTTGTAGCAAGAGAGAATAAGTAATAAAAACAACATAGGATCGGTTGGTCGACTTCATGCAAAAAATGTCGAAACAAACACACACAAGGAAAGCGAATCCATATTATTGTATTTTTATGTTTGTTTCTTTATGGATCAGTCTGGACTACTATGTAATTGTGACGACTATAATATGCCGCGTTCTCAAATTATCTACCATTATATTTTCCTAACCAAACATGTACAAATGCGTACATATTTTAGTGCGTATGTAAATATTGTAAGCAAACTAAAGCGGAGTGAAAAAAAGCAAAATCGTAACAATAAGTACATGGCCATAAAAATGCAGTTATGTATGCAGTAGTGGCAGTACTACCACCACCACAAGTCATTTCCGTATTCCAATGGGGTATTGTAATACCATCCTTAAAAAATCTGTTGTCGCAGTGACAGCGTCCATAAATACGTAGCTGAAATGTAAGAATTTATTGGCCAAGATGATCTTTCACCTGCTTCTTCCCCAGGGAGAATAATATTTCACCTTCAACACACATTTTGCTGCTGCTGTTGTTGTTGCTGCTATATGCTGTCATGTGTTGTTACGAAGGAGCCGTCGTCCGTTAGTTGCCACATGAAATATTCCGCCTGTGCCTATCCCTGGGCGTTTGACCGATTTTTTGGCTGAAAGTCAAAATGCCTCGTGCCTACAGTCCAAAAAAATCTGCATGAAAACCTGAGCTAGCTTTAAGGCCTGAAGGGTGTTTTAGAACGGACGTACGTACAATCATGCCACCACAGTTAAAACAAGCGGACGTTTACGGTTTTAACAACGTAATAAATAGTCGCATTGTGGGTGGTGAAAGTAGCGTCGTAAAAAATATGAACAACCTCATCAACATCAAGTCATGGATGATAGCTGATTAAATCAGAACGTAAAATGGAATGCGTCAATCTTATTTGTTTGATAATATTATAGAGATGACAATACGATAGACACAACATTCAACATTGTTAAGTAGGGAACGCTAATGTGAATGCCTGTCTTTTCGACAGATATCTCCCCGAAACGACTTTGACTCTTGCAATTCTGTATACAAATTCACGTTAAGCAATATAGATGCATAGATGCATGAGGATCCTAGCTTGTACCTTGAGAGATATGATCACAAAAACACATAAATATACTGGGAAGAGAAAATGCTTCCAAAAATTATTGTAGATTCTGTTACAAAGTGTAAAAGAACATTTTTGACATTATGTAGTTATGCAATTCATCATCAAAAGTGCCTAATGATACCTCATTAAAACCGAGAGAAAATTTCTCTGCGTCATCATCACGTACATATTACATGCATGGTCCTTATAAAGTGACAAGATTTTTTATGCATGACGACAATGTTCTCAGGCTGAAATGCCATAAAGTTGAAGATATATCTCTCTCACAAATTTTATTGATTTCCGTGAACAGAACATAATTGCTCTTTTACTTCTTTTCTTGACTGTCTTAAAGTTGTCAAAAGCTCTTTGTGTTCGTGCATTTCACACAACTACAGATTGCGTGTTCCCGTCCCCTCCTCTCACCTTTTTTTACTCGATAACATGATTCCCTGTAAATCACTCTCAACATGATGCAATTTATAAACAGGATGAATTTTCCGTTGAACAACACGAGGAGCTCTACTACATGGTCGTTGTGTAAAAGGTATTTTATGTTAGAGAAGCTGCAAGGCATTTCTGTCGTCATCGTTGTTATCTCCATCACGTCTACATCTATATTTTTTATGATGCGATGATGTTAGTTAATATTCCAATTGACGCCTTGGAATCATTTACGACGTGGATAGACAACGACAACAACAGTGTGCTCGCTCACTCGCTCGCCAATGTACCTATAGATGCTTTTACTTAGGCACCAGTGAATGGGGACCAGGAGAGTAAGACCTCCTTGTGGATGGTAAAAATAGGCAATAATAATGACACCAGAGAATGGGCATGTTGTTTGCAACAGTCTTTCTTCAACCTCTTATTACTTTTATTATATGAGTGTCTTTTGTGTGTATGTGTGTGTTCATATAAGCCGAGCTGTTGGCTCTTCTCTTATACTGACATGCTTTTACTATTAGAGCAGCAACCGTCACATTTAGTTTCATATTATTCTTTGTTACTGGTTACCTTATACTTCCTTCACTTTTTCCTTTATCCTCTCTGGATATAAGGGAGTGGCTCCTCTGGCTGGCTGAATCTAACTTGTAAATGTACATAACAAGAGAAATAGTCGTTTTGCGTGTTTGTGTGTCGAGGATTGAGACAAGAAGCGATTCAAAAAGGTGCTTCATATATAAGCTTTCTCTTGAATTCGGCAGCAACGCCAAATATTCGGCCTTTCTCTCTCCTTTCCTACCAGAGTCTCGAAGGACTTTCTCCTTCAAGTCCTTCATGCTTTCTGTGAGCAGAGAAAGAAGTGTATATATGCTAAATATACTTACCTACAGGATACTTCTTATAATGAACATGATGATGGCCTTGAGCTAAAATGCTTCCTTGTCAATGCTTCACTAAAATCCTACCAAATAAAAAACGGTTCATCAGACCTCTTTTCTTCACACAGTCTTTTCTTAATTCGCAGGGGCATGTACGCTCTATAAATATATGCACACCAAATTGGATACTTTTTTATGCTCTCTCCCCTTTCTCTCTCCCTCTTTCACCTCCTTTGGGAAAGCTTGTGTGGAAGTGTAAATTTTTAGAATTAAAAAAAAACTTTTTGCAAAGTTTCCTGCCTTTCGTTTTACCCGACCAATGATGAGCACAAATGACAATGCTCTGGCTATAAAAATAATTTGGTTTGTTTGCTAGAAAGAAGAAAAAAGTAAATCCAAACTAAGCCAAATTTTTTATTATAAGCTCGTGTTTTCTTGTTAAGCCAAATGAAACATTTTTTTCGGTCATTCTGTAACCCCGATAGACTAATTTCGTACCATATTATTAAATCAAGTTTTTTTTTCTGGTGGACGAGAATATTTGATTGACGCATGGAAGCCAGTTCACTCTTTTTTTTGAGAACTTTTTGAGTATTTGGGATAGGTATTAACATTTCAACATTGCAAAATATTTTACATTCGCATGATTTTTTCGTACGTATGTATGTATATTAAATATTCTCAAACGACCAACAATATTTGAAATGCAGTGTACCAGAAGATAGTTACGACATTAAACTAACCATGTAAATACATTTTTTAGTCTTTATTTATTTACATTCTCCACCGGTGGTGTACAAAGGAGCTCCATGCATACGAAAATAGTATTTAATTTTCCCAGGTTCACATATTTTCCCCTGTTGTCATATATCACGTTCAATTTTTCAATCAATAATCAGACTGGAATCAATTTATAATTTATAATTTCCATTATAAATATGCAAACTTATTTCATATTTGGAATTAACTTTATTCATTGCTTTCTATTCGATTTTCATTGAAAATATTTTGATGATTTTTTGTAAGAATGAAAAAGGGAAGGAAAGTATTAGCCTCAGACATGTAAATTAACTTATAAAAATTAATTACAAATAGTAGATAGTGAATTAACAAATGCATGTATGTACAAACCATAAGTTTATCAATTAATTGATTCATTGTCTGATAAGATCGATATGTAATGTCTATATTGAATTAAAATGCTTTTCGTGTAAAAATAGTTTTACAAGAGATGTTCGAATTACCAGTGGAAAAATAACATATTATTTCCTTTTGTAACCAAAGCAAATGATCTTTGATTCCGCATGTAAACCGAATAAACCTGGTTAGATTTTATTCTTGCCATTGTAAAATATAATTGGCGTTTACAAACCTAGTAAATATTTATTGTATCAGTCAATTATATATCCGGATAGTATCTTGTAAAAAGATTGGTTTGCTCACTACCGTTTCGTTTGATAAAAAAATCTTTCCTGAATCCTGAAGCGTTGAAACATACACTTACCTAACACACAAACAAAGCGTGGCAATGAACAAGCCATGAATGGGATACATGCAAACCATGACAAATTGATGCAAAATTTTGTCAAAGTAAAATGTGGTTTATTCTGCTTCATTCTTTAAAACTGAAATTATCTGCTTTTGTGAATTACAAAGAGGATTTGTCTACACATAATTTTCGTACCCTATAATCTGTGATGATAATGATGAACGAGTTGATAGTTGGTCTGGTTGTCTATTCATATTCACATGTACTCATTCAATATTATGATGAGAAGGGTAATACCTGTCACCTTTCGTCACTAATTTTAGACATTACGTTGGTGGGACACTTGTGTAATATACAATGGATAGTTCATCGTCAAATAAGTTCGTTCAAAATGAATATAGAAAATAAATGACTTTTCGGGTCTAGCCTGGATTCAGTAAGATGACCGAAGAAAGGATTAGTTGTTATCTCAGTTTAAATTATGTATGATTGCATGTGTGTACTAATATTAATCAGTTATTGGACTTTAATAGTCATTTTGATTTATGATGATACAATATATGGGCATCCTGCGATAGCGTAAAGGAATCTTTCTCCTCCACCGCTTCTACATTATTTTATGGCGTTGTATGAAATCCGGAATTGATGTTACTGTGCTAAATTTACAGCCAGCGATAGAAAAGAGATGGTCTGATAAGAATTTATGACAAAACGTCTCTGGGTCTCACTCTAATGTACGCACATTTGCTTGTTGTGACAGTAATACCAGAGGAACGGGATGGAATTCAGACTGTCTGAATGATGATTATTATTATTCTTTAATACCAATGGTACGTCATGTCACACTGGCATAACGGCAAAAATGCGCTGTTGTTGTAACAAATGGTATCAGAGGGGATTTCATGATGTCATTCTTAAGTATTTATGTATGTCGCTGTCAGGTCTCAAATGCGAGCATTGAATTTAAGCATAATATTTATCTGTCTGTCAATCCGCAAATAATCCCCTGGTCACATGCACCATCTAATAACATCGCTAAAATTGCTTACCCTTGTTTTCCCTGTGTGTCAAATGCAAAGAAAGAAACCCTATTGATTTTTCGTAAATTGGCCAATTACTTGGTTAGAGTTCTGGGAAGGAGTCTATTCATGAAGTCATATACCGGCTTTTGAATGGGTGACAGGAAGAATTTTTCTTAATGGCTACCAGATGAAGTGTAGATGATACACATCATCCCAATCCCATCGTATCGAAAGAAGCTTGTTCGTTAAGCAACGTAAATTTCATTTCCACGAAAAGTAATGGTTATTCATTGTAATTATTTGTATACATATGTACATACATATGCAGTTTTTATTGCAATTTTACCAAGCGATGATATATTTAAATTGCAATGCAATTAACTATAAACAACATTGAACATGCATTGTAACTATATGTATGGATGCTTGCACAAGCTGCATTTTTCATTGTCAGCGATATACTTATTATCGCTTTTACACGGCCTTTATTATAATAGCTTGAATTATTAACGGCTTGTTGT
This sequence comes from Sinella curviseta, assembly GCA_004115045.4. Taxonomy (NCBI): domain Eukaryota; kingdom Metazoa; phylum Arthropoda; class Collembola; order Entomobryomorpha; family Entomobryidae; genus Sinella; species Sinella curviseta. The sequence goes on along the minus strand of CM065489.1, from coordinate 19,378,694 downwards.
CAGATGAACAAATCATGTAAATGCAACTTTTTTCCACTTCTTCTACAAGTGGCATCATTATCTCGAGTTATTGCCAAATAAAATGTTAAATTGAATTAAATACGGGTATGCATCTACTGGATTGAACTCATCACGAGACCGTGCATGAATTTGGAATGTTGTTGGAATTGGTGTAATGGAATACTACACCATACAGGCCCATGAAATGAAATGATCTGATATCAGGTTATGTGTTTGTGCGAATGAAAATTTGTAGACAAAAGAGAACAAAAGCAAGCATTTTTCTGCATTCATGTTCAACTGTACTTTCATTGCTCATCCTTTGTATAAAAAATGTGTATCGAGATTGAGATACATGTTGGTGAAATTGAACGGTAGATAGATTTGCTTGTTGTTGGAATGAGTAGTAAAAAATGTAGGTGATCCGATCTGCAAACTGCAGCACTGACACGAGATAGCAGGTGGTTCAATGAATTCAGTCAATATATGGTTGCGTGCCAGGCTGAAGTTGATGCACAATTCTAAATTGTGTTTTGTTGAGAATCCGTCAATAAAGATTCCAATCAATTTTTCAAGAGAAGCATTTTGATAGGAAAAATATAACTGTACAATGCGATGCACTATGCTGATAATTGATGATGATAGAGCAGCACACCGAGTACGTAGTACGTCTGACATGAGCTGTTCAATATGGCCATTTGCAAACGTGTATACAAATTAAAACCGTTTTCTTGGACGTCAGAGTTACTGTCGAGCAGCGTATGTCACGCATTTCAAATTGACCTTTCCTGTCGGCAACTGTTTTCCAAAAGGTAGGAAAAAAAGCAAAATTACTAAATGGGTCTATATAATGCAATAGTGGAAGAATTTGTGAAGATGGAAGAAGGAACTACCGCCAAAGTACTTGAGTACTTGCCATCTATGTTTGACTAACGTAATTTTATTTGCAGAGTAAGTGAGCATCAAATTGCTGATATGGTACGATAAGTGTCCATAAAACCAATAAAACATGCCGTGTAATTTTATGGAAGATACCTGTATTGCCTTGTATCAGTCCATACGTACATCTAACCAGTGTAGAATTGCGCCATCAAATGCCATGCATGCATGCAGCCATAGCAATGTTTTTTTTCACAAAACAGAGACTCTAGCAGTGCCAACCCAATTGAAAACAATGATTTTATGCAAAATTCTCGCTTTACTTACTTACTTGCACTTTTATTTTGGTATATTTTAAAGGAATGTCATCATAAGTAAAGTTAACTAGGAGGTTTTGGTTAAATAACGTAATACGTCATGAAAGTGCCACATTTATTCTGATAAAGCCACCAAAAGGATTTGGAATGGCTGATTGCCACATATATCATTAAGTTGCATGCAAAACTAAACAAAACTAATACTTTACTATAATTTGATGTCCCACAAAATGAGTAAATCTATTTATATAGTAACAATAATAATGGATCACATTTTTCGTTATTCTATATTAATATTATTCTAAAATTCTGATCTCCCCACACATGATCGCTAATAATACGAAGCAAAATTACACGTAGTTATTTCAAGTATTTTATGTGTCTACTAACACTACCAATTTTCTCTTTGTAACACCTGCTGCTGCACTATTCGCCCTCCTCTTCCTTGTTAGTCTATGTGCGAAGGATATTTTCATATGCTTGGAAAACACCAGGGGCGACATCAACTGTGACAGACTTAACACTCAACTGTAAAAGTACACAAAATCCCTCGAATTAAATTCTTATCTTGTCAATATAAACAAATATTATTCGTCAGTATACACCGATTTTAAATGACAAAAATTAGCATACCGTGTAAACGCTTCCTCCAGGTGGAATCTTGATTTCCGTAAGAACCCACACATTGTTGGTTAGTTTTATTGACTGATATAGCATGTCTTGTCCTTCAACGTTCCGCTTGGCAATAGTAAAAATATTGTTCTGCTGCATTTTCTGCACCACAGTATCTATACGAAAGCAAGAAAAATGAGATGTAATGCACTGGGGTTTAAGTCTTGATATGGCACATTCTTATTGTACGATTAAATGAAAATTGTATCTTCTATAAGTACCGGAATTATGTGACATATTTGTGAGATTATATTGAACTTCGTTTTGAGTTGGAATTTCTTTCCAGGTGGAGAGGAACACACGCTTATCCATCTGACCGTCTTCCATAAAGTACACATGCATGGGAACCAGAGCAGCAAAATACAATACATCAATGTTGTTTTTGATTGCCACCTGTTAAAAAATTATAAAAGGCTTAAATGAAGACAGCTATTCCATCATGTTCATGACATCGAATTGACTTTCATGAGAATAATAATGTAGCGCAAACACATGATGTCGTGTACCTGAAGATTATTCAAAGGGTCCATCTTTTGAACTGGTCCTGTCGTATTAAGAATGAGGGACACCTCACACGATTGATTAGGGGTCAGCGGTGTTGGAACTTGCAGAGGTTGGGCAGGAAGTAGTCCGAAACTATTTTTGTTAAACTGAACAGCAAAGCCAGTCATTGCTTGCATGGCACGATTTGTAAGAGTCATTTCCATTGAAACTTGTCCATTCCTAAAGTAATAAAAAGTGGATGTATCATTAGAACTGATATAACCCAAATTAAAACATAGCTTTTCTTGGTGAAGGACGGAAGTTACAAAAACGTACTTTCTGGTAAAGGTTCCTGAAATTTCCAATCCTTTCCCCTTCACTGCAGGGAGCCATAAAACTTTGGGTGCCACAAATGTAGTCGTGGAAGGTGCTAATCCAAAAATGTCTCCCAATAAACCTCCACCCATTGCAGCAGCAGGAGCTGCAGCTGGGGCTGGAGCATTTGCATTTCCGACATCAAGCTATTATGAGAAATATAGTAATTAATTTTATGTACTCCTTTTGAATAAATGATAAAGCCAAATGCTGTGTATTACCAAAGCATCTAAACCGCCGCCCAATAAGTCGACTCCACCGCCAAAAGGTGCCGGTTGGTTTGACTGATTGATTACTGCTGATGGAGGATTGATGTCCATACTTAGCAAATCTCCTATCAACGAATCTTGGGATGGAATAACTTGAGGAGCAGAGGAGGATGATTCTCTTTCGGAGGAAGTTCCTTCTCCCCTATAATGTACATCGACACAGTTTAATATAGAACTTACACATGATGACAATGGTAAGGATTAACGGCAAGCAATACTTACTGCAATTTAGCGGGCAAAACTTTACGCAAGCCGGAACGTCCCTCCACAAATGCACTTGGAGGTTTGTGGTAAACCGAGGCTAAACTGGCAATATGGCATATCAATTCATCTAACAATGTAGGCTCCAGAAGATCAGTTTCCTCGGAAATCAATGGCTTTTCAGCTAGCACGACCTCCTTTGCTGCAGCAGGATCAGTGGAAAGTAAGCGCCAGTAAATAAATCCACGGTCCCGAAGATCTGGGTTATCAGAGTCCTAGTTTGCACAATTTCATGGAGTCAGCATAAAATTTCAACTTGTGTTTATGCCATCGCTCTACCATTTGTATTTTTTAAATACCTGAGTTGCTAATGATAGCACTTGCTGTACCAATTCTTGAGTATCGGCTGGTCTTTTCAAGAAGAGCTTGACAATAGCCGTTAGCAACTGCAATTGAACTTGGCTATTTTCATCTGCAAAACCTTCCAGGAAACTTTCCAACAGTTCATCAGCGTTGTCAATTCTCTCCGCGTACTCGCCGATAATCCATATCATGGAGGCTCTGAATTAAGCAAATAATATATACCGTAGAGTATTGGTGACTTTCATTAACAATTGAATTTTATAATGCAATTAGTGGTTACCTGGCTTCTGGTTCGTCTAATGTGTCCAAGTTTTCGCAAAGAGTAGAAATGATACTTTCATACTTGTTTGGATACTTCCTGAATATGTCTTTGATGACGACGATAGCCTCTTGAACCACGTAGTTAACCTGAATACATTATGGACATATTTTAAATAAAAATGCAGACATGGAGGATTGTAGGATTGAAATCATTTATTATTACTAAATATTTTTGTGCATACCTTTGTTTGGATCAAATCCAGCAATGTGGCAACACATCTTTCTGCTGATTGTTCAACCTTAATTGCACATCGACCAATTGCGCGCACGGCTTTGCGTACAAAGTCGACGTCCACTTCAGTGGCGTACTCCTTCAGCTCAGAAAGAACTTGTGCAATATTAGCTTGCGACGCCAAACGAATCATGATGTCCAGTTTTTCAAGTTTCACGTAAATTGGGTCATTGTACTTCACAAAGAACACCTTCATTTCATGCTTGAGGATGTCAGGTCGTTTCTGAACAATCAGATTAATATTTCGCAGAGCAACATATTGAACTTCGGGCTCAGAAGATAGCAGTGTCACTAGAGGTGGTGCCAATTTACGGGTCAACACGCTGACAAACTCCTGATCCGTAATAATTTCCATGTACTTCATCAACACCTTCACCGCCGAAAGCACAACAGCTGCGTTAGCGTGAGCCAATCTTGGTGTTATTCGCTCGCAAATGCTATTGACAGAAGATTCCAATAAAGGTTAATAATAACATAAAGAGCGCCATGAGTAGGATGCACGTATCATATAATTATTATCTTTAAGTACCTTTGAGCTTCCCTTTCGTCCTTTGGGTTGTAATTGGACAGAGAGTCTAGGATGAATATCTGGCCCCATTCCGTACACTCGTTCAACGCAGTCAGAAGTTTATTGATGGTTGCAGCATTCATTTCAACTAGTGGTGCTCCACTTGGACTGGAGTCGTTGATCTCAGACAATGCAGCAACAGCATTGGCAACAACCTGACATAAATATTAAGAAAACCATTAGTACTCAATCGCATTAAAAATTGCTAACTAATATAACAAATAAGTTGAATACCATAGGGTTGGAATCACTGAGGAGGTCTTTCAGTTGGTCCAAAAATCCCTGATCCTCCACCAACTGGGCGTTGATATCATACAGCTTTGCCACACAAACCGCAGCGGTTTTCCTGACATACGGATCTTCATCCTTCAAACATTTCCGCAGTGGCTCACACAGATACTCCGTGATCTTATCTACCCTAATGCATCCCATGGTTCTAACAGCAAGCGCTCGAATTAGCGGGTTTGGATCCTCGCAATCCTACAAAATAATTATCTCACAATTTAAATTCCACCCATTATCAATAATAGTACCACTTGCTTTTCCAAATCCGACCAACGTAAACAGCCAATGCAATAAATATTGTACATATTTACCTTAACAAATGTGTTCACCGCCATGATTGCCATATCCGGTTGACTTTTGGCGTAGTTCATCAAGTAGAGGTAGACTAATTTCTTAAGTTCTAGGTTATCCGTCTGCATGCAGTTAACCACATCTGGAAACAAGGCTGACACATCCTTCCCCACCGTCATCGACGCAATCACCTTCTTAACCGCCTCCCTCTTCTTCTCCTTCTTGTCACTATTGAGCTCCGATTTGAGCTCGAAAATCTCACCCTTCTTGGTCGTCGTAAAATATTTTGCGTCCGTCATTTTGACTCCCGTGAACTCTCCTTCTCCTCGTTACAATAATTACTATTCTATCGATTGTACAAATATAACCGGTTTCAACTTTTCAATCCAGTAGTATTACTACTCAGTACTCACACCGCCTTTTTTAACTATTTTATATCTCCACCTGTCAAAATTCTCAGAAATCTGTGCACGGATTAGCTAAATAAACTCAACCAAACCAGCCTAATATAATTTCACACAACACCGCCCACTCTTCCTCCAACCGTCTACAAAATAATGTTACAACAAACAGCACGTTACAGATGATGAGCAAAGTTAATCAGCTTTCCCTGCACTACTCTAAAAACTGAGCTGATTAATTAACTTTTTAACTGTGTGCTTATACAAGATGACACGACGACAGGGCAAGATTCTTTTGGAGACGTCTTGATTTTTTGCTGCTGCTGGACTTGATATTATTGTCAAATAAAATGTTTCGTCGGGAACTACCCCCTTCTTCCTCTCTTCCAACTTTTCAGCAAAAGATAACACCACAGCCACACAACATGTTTGAGTACGGGGCAGCAGCGTATGCATTAGTCACACAGCACATCTGTGATGCAGGCCATACTAGTCCGCTCGTTCCTGCAAATGTAACCAGGCAGAGTAGCACACGGAGCAGAGCTGCAGGCTGTTGTGTAGAGATGACAGGGCAGAGGAGTGAAAGAGTTGAACATCATCTACCACACTACTGACCAATTATTGAACAGAAGAACACACCAACAACTTGTTTTACAAGCCTTGTCTCCGTAGCCAGATTGCCACACGGCACAACAGCCACATAGCCAAAAAATCATACTACTTCACAGTTTTAAAAGTATCATTATCATGATGATCATTAATTTTTCTCACTTTACGTGGTAGTCAAAAGGCAATCAAATTGTCAAATTGTAATCAAATGTCCGTTCCGCCGTTCATTATGAATGCCACATTAAAAAGTCCTACTATGTGACGTGACAGAATATGATACATGTATTTAGGGGTAGGAATGAATTATGATTTGATGATCTCTGTGATGCATAATGACAAGAGTTTTATGTTCCAGGTATTTTCAGACGCCGCCGGTATCGCGTATATATCCTTAACCATTAATCTGTCATTTAAAGAGAAGTCAGTTTTCTAATGGGAAGTTGTGCAAATTTTTCTAAGAATAGCTGATAAGAAAAAATCTATTCATGAAAATTATGTGCAAAATGCAAAGCATTTTTTAGATGTGTCGATCCACAAAGTCGAGATGAGAAACTACTTATTACCATCAATATGATATTATGTGCATTATGTATGAAAGAAAAATCATTCCAATCCGCAGTAAAAACTAATTTCAAGGAAACAAAATATATATGTCGAGTTTGCCATTTTTAATTGGTCGGGCGTATGGCAAAGCATCAAAGACTAAATACTGCTTTGTGTTTAGGACACGTTGGTTGGTCTGTCCGCCCATTGTCAGCATATTCCAAACTCCAAACTAAACTGGAATCTCGGTACATGCAAAATTATAGGAACCGTCCGCATAACATAACCGTCGCCAAGTGACACAAACATGTATGCATATGCATACATATATATACACTGAAAAAATGCGGGGTAACTTGACAAAGCTCTTAGAGCATTACATGTTACTATGCTACTAATTATTTACTCTTTACAATTATAATTAAACCTGAAATTTTGCGATGTGGAGATTATGACCAAAATTGTTTAGCTTGAGGGACAGCAGTGAGCAGCGGCACTACTACATTTTCTCGTTTTCATTTTTTCGCAATTCGCAGCGCTTGCTCTCACACTGTGTGAAGTCGTATCTCTGACCAGCCTAGCCTTATATGTTACTTTACTTACCTACACGTTAGTGTAGCAGCTCAGCTTTGCTATGTTCGCCGTGTGTAATCCGAACCAAAACACTGTTCTTGAAGCAAGCTGTAGTACTGCTGGAGATTCAGCTTTTGTTTTGCTGTTTTGTGTTTGGGGATTGTGGAGGCTTTCTCCTCAGCAGTTATGACCACGTGTTGTATTGTACCAAGTAATTGTTCTATTCTTCTTTAGGATTAAATTGTTTTAGTAAACCTATTGCAGTTTTAACCACGATGCGTAAGGGAACTAACAATTAATGTAGCTGTGTTGTTGCAGCGTGAAGCTGAAGTTATAATAATTCAAGGTATTAGTAGTGGACAGTTACTGAAAAGTCATGACATCTCTAACGTCGAGCAGTGACAGTGAGGATGATGAGGAGAAGAGGAGACTTGCTCAAGCCGTGGATCCCGATTTTCTTAAAAACAGCACAACGCTTAATGGGAGTAGTAATGGGATAAAAGGTGAGTTTGTAAAGATTCTATTGGGTTCATTATATTCTTCGTGGTTCAAGCAGTGTTCAAGCTAGAGCGGTCCAATCCGGTTTGTGACATAGTATGTCGTTGATTCAGTCAAGAATAATTCAGTTCAATAATAATATTGGTAATAATTTGTCTCGAATAAGGTATGTATTCGTTCTGTATTGCAGGTACTAGTTCAACCAACAATACTACTGTAGAAAACTGCCCAGTTAGTAAACGCTCCAAATTATTTGATAAAAGTGACGAGTGTAATGAATTCGCCAAGCCGTACTCCTTGGATGTCACGCCTGAATGTCAGAAGTTTATTGCTAAGCAGTTGTCAAAGTCACTGGATGGGTGAGTTTGAAAATATATCTGTTTCACTAGAAACCAAAAAATGGAATTGATGATTAATGCAAAGTTTAGCGTAGTTGTCAGTTGATATGTGACCAATACAAATGTTAATTTCAGGACTCTCAAAGAAGTTAGTACGTCTATCCAACCAGGAAGCCCTAATGACGAGGATCATGGAATAAAACTGTTTGCCAGTTCTCAGTGTCGTGTAACCGAAGAGGATTTAAAACAGAAAGCAACACCTCAACGTAAATCAGCGAAAAGAAAGCGGAAAAAGAAAAAGTCTGCAGACACAGATTCTAGCTCAGAGTCAGAAAACGAGAAGCTTAAATCTGTTGCCGTAACTGCCGATTGGGTTTTGAATAGTATCTAGATTCTAGATCCTTTTACTGCTATACGATTTCAAATACTACTATTACCTATATAACTCAAAGAGATTTTGAAGACTTAATAAAACTATTTTTCACTGTAAAAATGTGCATTTTCCAGTTTAGAAGGTTTCTTTAGCTTGATTTGCTATTGAGTGTCAATAACACAGTTTCTCGAAGGATAAATAGGATAATGTGACAGCGTAGCGCTTCGGTTATCATCATCATCGCGGCTCACGAGTTCAGTATAAAAATCTTCGCGTGTGACATAGGTAATAAAGTGTTAAATTGTTTCAAGCCAAGCTCATAATAAGCCATATCATGATGTTAAAGTTCCTGTCAGTCAAATTTTTATGCAATTAAGAGCGTGACCTCTTGCAACAGTTACATTCCCTAACTAGTAAGGCATGTAGATAGAACGGAACAAACACGTGCATACTCAACGGAAGGAAACGAATGGAAAGCCACTTACTTCACTATGGAATCATCGTTCCACTCAACTCCAGCAGTCATTTGTCCAGGTTTCCATCTCTCCGCTGATGTCCATCACTTTTTGTCCGCTACCGAAAAACCCACAGCTTTTACATTCAGCAGGGCGGCTTACAACGAACGAGAGATGAGAAGAATTTGAAAGATGAAAAAAGAAGCGAATACATACATTTATCTTGTGTACTTGACATGCATTGCATGCCACCACTACTACTACTACTACCGCTCTACAAAAACATGTACATACAAAGTATTCATGACATATAAAAAATATATCGCATGTAACGAAGGCTCAACGAGCGTTTCATGTTTCCTATATTATACGCTCTTTCAAGTAAAATTATTTGAGGTCTGTCTGCTGGTCGGTCTCTATATTATCTCTCTGGTGGCAATGATGATGATGATGATATTCTTTCTCCATCTCATCTTGTGTTCAACAAACACTCGTATAAATCCTTACTGACTGAATGAAACAGTTTTTTTTGCTCTTATTCCTGTGGTATACTATTGTAGATAGATACATCGTTTTAAGCGTTTTTAGGTGTTTGCATACACAGCAATGTAAATTTTTCCCTTTCATGTTGCATGTTATACTCTTTCAATCCGTCCTTTTCTTTGCCGTTTCTGCTATTTTCTGTGTTATTTCTGTTAAAAAAGGAGAGATGGGAATATATGGGGCTCTATGAGAGAGGGAGAAAACATTTTATAATAAAAAAAGGTAGCAGAGTGAGAGTATTCATTCATATAATATGCAAGTGTGTGTATAGCGGCGTGAGAAATGTGAATGTGTACTTGACTGACTTTGTATTTTGTTTGTAGATTTGTAACCGTCATACAGGCTTATATGCAGTAGTTGTGTGGAGTCCACACGAAAACCCAGAGAGAAGAGCTAACACGTAGAACTTTTAGAACTAGAGGGAATAAATATGCCGAAACAAATATATTTTAAGCCGTGTGCCGTGCTGCCGTATCTATAAAACACTGGCACATTACATTCCTCTGTGTAAAAAATAGTAAGTAAATGTAGTAGTGGGATCCATCAATAATGCAATAAGAAAGACGACGATGTGTGTGTATAATAATATATATTTGTTATGCATTGGACAAAAAGGTTTGGCCAATAATTGACAAGGAAATCTTTTTGCTTGTACCTTTAAAACCGAAATCCAGGAAGAAGAAAAAAGAAGAGCACTTTTTTACTACCAGAACACAATACATTATTATATCAATTTGCAAAAAAGTTATGAGGAGGATAATAGGCGCGGTACATAATATAATATTTAACCTATCTGCAAACTTGTGTAGTAGTAGTAGTAAGTGAGGAAGGAATAATATAAATAAAAGCATGTCGTACTACTTACATGCGGCGACGATATATTTGTAAAGTAATCGAAACTAACTTTTTTTGGATGTAAGTAGTAGTATTAGTAAAAATGAGAATAATAAAAAAAGTGTTACATGAATGAATGGGCAATGCAAAGCATTAAATTTCTATATTCCTCTTAATCTTGTGAAAAATAGAGGACAACCGTTCCTGCTTTTTAAATGAAAACTTTGTTTTCATAAGTTAAGTTTTTTGTTGTTGGTGCTCCAATAACATTTTTTTGCAACCCCGGCTTTTCCGACTAGAGGTTTGGAAAGTGGTTTGCAACGGCGTGATTTTTGTGGGTGATATTGGAACGGGGAGATTTTGTTGATTTGTTTTGCTGTAAGCGTTTGTATCTACTACTGGAGGAAGGTAATTAAAAATTTTTAATTGATTCGATACGAATTTTTGTAGATGGTTTGATAAATTCAGGGTTGAAGTGATTGCGACTTTTGGGTGTCGTCGCGAACTAGTGTACTTGGCTTATTGCTACGTTTTTGCAAGACCGGGTGTAACGGGGAAATGAAAGAAATCATGAAATTTGTTCATGGAAACTGTAAAACTATAGTAGTAAAAGTGTGCTAAATGCTCAAGTTATATAGTGCGTGAAGTTGTAATTGATAATGATTTTTTACAGTTTTGATTTCCCCCATAATTTTACCTGGATAATTTTTATTCTGTTTTCTATAGAATGTGGCGCGTTCAGTGTTCCTCCTTCAGGTGAATGATTATTGCAGCTGGTAAGGGATAACCAATGTATCCTGTTCCTACTTCCAAAGTGAAAATTCCATCGAAAATTTCTGACAAGATGGATGGAAAGAAAAACTCGCAAAGGTGAGTTTACAAGCAAAAATGAAATTATTAATATTTTAACAGTAATTTTACTTTATGTACATTAATTATTTTATTAAAATTATATTTCCCATAGGCAAAAGCGTCAGTCCAAAACTCTGGAAGAAAATTTTTGGGACTGTAGCGTTTGCACCTTTAGAAACACAGCGGAAGCGTTTAAATGTGCTATGTGTGATGTGCGAAAAGGGACTTCGACAAGGTAAATGATGTCTTCTTATTCGCTGTAACACTGAATGCATTTACCTGGAGAAAATTGGAAAGGCTGAAATTTTTTTATATGACTCTTTTACAGAAAACCGAGATTAAATCCTCAGTTGGTGGCACAACAAGTAGCACAGCAGCTAACAGCTTCAACTCCAAAGCCCCGTAGTGATGGAAGTAAAGAACGGGAACGGAAGTCACAGAATAATTCAAGTAACCCAGAGGAGAAACCGAAGAAAAAGAAAATTCGCAATATGTAAGTTTATGTACTTGTGACTATGTCAAAGTTATTAGAAAGGAGATGTGTAAAGCTTATATAGCCCCATCTTCATAGTAATGCCGGTGAGCTGATTTTTAGTGATAAACTAATTTTGTCTTTCATTTTCTGTTTGCAGCCGACCGAGACTGAAAAACATCGATCGTAGTCAAGTTCATTGCCAACCAGTTACTGTCAATAATGTAACGGTGGTAATAACAGAGTTTCTTCCGAAATCTGTAGCCAGCTCATCACAGAACTCCACTGTGCTACCTACTGATATTCCTAGTTCGAGCGATGTTAGTAATCATTCAGAAGTTAGTGTTAATGGTGAAGTCCCTCCGACACCACAAAGTTCATAGGATCCGATGATTTTTTCTACCTATCTAAGTATTATAATAGACAAATATAACATAAGGATAATTTGCTGTTACATTTTTGTCTTCATTCAGGGAACAAGGAAGTTTAGTAACCGCGTAGTAACTTTGTATCAGTACATGAGCCAGCAGCGTGAATCTTGATACTGGTTAAATAGTTTTCCATAAGTTTGAGTTGTCATTGTTCGAAATAGTTTCGCATAATATGTATTTGTTATATTATTCAAGAGAACGTACACCACACCTTATCCTTTTAAAGGAACAGCGCAACGATGATTCAATAATCAACTAATAGAACGCATAATATTTGGAATATTATTAGTTCACAGATTTAATATTGTGACTTCAATTTGTCGTCAAAACTATGTCTGGAGAGGGATTTTGTTTGATACATTTGTAATTGTACTGTTTTTGTTGAATCAATGACAGGAAAGAAATGACCGACCTCCAAGAAAGTGCATAATATAAAAGCTAAAGTTGAGACACTAAAAAGTACGGAGTGATATGATATTTACAAAATGACGTTTTGTCAACTTGTGGTTGTAGTTGCATGTGTCGACGGGCTCATGTAAAAACTGACTGAAACTACTTTACCAACTTATTTATAAAGTAATTTATACTCGTGTTTTATGAACTGTTTCGCAAGTATTTAATCCAAAAAAATGGAAGTGCTGCTAGAAAAGTTTTACTAGATACCTACCACTATTTATGCATGCGTACTATTTTTCGTTTTACAATAATTCTTCGATCAAGTCTATTTCATAGTGTAATAACGCTAAAAAATGTTGGTGGTTCACTGGAATCATATTCCAAAGATGAACTAAGTTAAATATTTACATTTGCGGGTTTGAGTTATTTACTTAAAAAAATGCATTTTTACAAGTATTTTTTGTTGTTATGGGAAATTGTGCTTTAAGGCAACTTACACAGCAGAACTTTCAATTGGTAATGCTAGTACCGAACCCTTACTGCAGTACTACACACAAGTACTCTAAACAGCAAGCATTTAAATATTTAAGCATTAAAATACTAGCATAAAAACTGATTACAGGATTTTCACCACAAGTAAAATATATACAAAGCAACTAATAAATGAAATATTATATACAACGAATTAAATACTAGAACGTAAAAGCTCTGTGAGTGAGTAATTATTTATTTATTATTATCATTACTATTATTATTATGCATTTATTGTCCATAACATGTAATTAATCGGCAATCTCGACTTGCATCCAAACTAAAGAAGTTTTCTTTAATTTGTACCCATGAGAGTAAGTTTTGATAAAATATTTTGATGGCAATTGCATTAAAGCGGTATTTATAAGAAATATTACCCCGTTTCACGGCATTCTACTCACGTAATAATTTCTTGGATCCTTTCCCTTACTTTCTCCGTCCAGAAATCATACACATTCTCAGGCTGTGTTTAGTGTGTGGAGTGTAATGATGGATATATAACTCATTGTATAAGATGAAACGGGGAAATGGAAACGGATATAGGTACATACTTTTCGTACATCCTGCACAACTCCATGCTCTAAATGGCTTCTCCAAACTGCTGTTCATGTGCTTCGTGGAGTTTGATTAATGTCGCATTATAACTCATTGTGATTTCTGCATCACATCACATTTGCAGACCAAAAGTCTGATTCTACATACAAAATGTTTTTATGATATAATCTTATCAGTTATGAAACTTGGAGCGGATCACTTATCTAAAATTATTGCCTTCGTTAGCAAGGACAAATTGCTCTTGTGCATCTTGTGATTTTGTCTTGATTTTGATGATACGTTGTTATCTTCCATTATTTTTATGCATTGTTCTGAATTATATGTCTGGTTTCGAGTCTGGTGCAAATTGTTGTTTCTAGCGAATGTCGCAAAGTGATTTTATGCACTGAATTGGTTTTCCAATTACATACAGAGTACCTATGCATGCTCAAAGGAAATACTGTGGAAATTTTTCTCGTTTGTATCAAGTTCTACATTCGTCTTTGTCAAATGAGCAAATAAAAATAGAAACCTTGCGAACTATTTTGAATTTAGTTCAATCTACTTCGTATTATGCTAAATATTGAACCTTTTCAACCTGATCAGAATGACAAGCCATGGAACGAATTGCTGCATCTCTCAACTCATCTAATTGTATGGATCCAACATGAACATGCCCCTTTACTCTTCACTATTACAACCAATATATGATGAAGCCATCTCAAGCCAACTGTAAACTAGCGATTTTTCCTGACACCGTTACAATAGCATCATATTATTTTTTTCATTTTAGAGCAACACCGGCCTCCGGAGCACTTAGAAATGGCTCACCACCACAATAGCAGCATAGCATCATCGAACACGGATATTAATTAAAGGAAAAGCACGTCATAAAGTGATGTAGTTTCATTTTGTATTCAGGTCTGCTTCCTGTTTATGGAACCCTGTCTATATAAGCCAGTCACCAGAGTATCCCAAGAACTCTCTCTAATCTTTCTTTCTTTCAAGTGTACATCAAAGGAAATAACTGAGGAGGAAGAAACTGAGAGCAAAAATTCCAATCTTTTTACGTGCGGAATCTTAGACTGATGATGACGACATTGATTACAACAGAGCTTGTCGGTTTGCGAAATAATTACCCCGCCACAATACACGAGAATGGTTTCTTTGTTCATTGGAACGTAATTACTTATTTGTTGCGCCATTAAAGCTTCTTTTAACATTGGACATCAAATCAAAATTTTTGGAATTAAGAACGTGTCAGTAGTATCTTCCCGGAAAGCGTTATCCAATACCTATCAGCTAAAAATACCATCCATGCAGATGCAGAACGTTAACCGACGTGCAGATTTTAACTGACGAACACACATAATAGCTTATATTATGGTCAACATTGCTCAAAATTGCTTTTCATTTTCTTTCTCTCCATTTTATTATACACACCGCGAATGACTCTCTATTTTTTGGACACGGAATTCGTACAGCTTTGTTCCTATTACGATACATACATAAAATGCGTCAATCCACCTGTGACACAATGCAATGTGTAGTAATTTCCGCTGGTGTGTGACCAGTTGAAATTCAAACTGGCAGAGCAGTTAGAGAAAACAGCGTGTGATAATAATAATACCCATATATTCCTTAATCTTCCTCAGTGAACCAGTTTTGAAGAAAACAAGAAGGGAAGAAGAAATCATGCACATGATAAAATATTTGTATTCCCCAATCCGTGGAAATAGGCGTGTACATGCTCACCCGTTGCGTGAAGGAGATGATAATGTTTTTGTCCATGCCTACTTGTTATCCTTGAAAGAGTCATGTAAGTGTGAAAGCGGCGTTGAAACCGCAGCTATGAGCATCCTTCATTGCTGCTGCTGGAGAGTGTAAGGGAAGCAGAGGGAAAGATGGGAGGGAGAGAGAGAAAAGAAAGAAAAGTAGAGAATGAGAAAGTGGGATCCGTAGGTCGGCAGAATAGTAGAACAAATAGTAAGAGAATCTCTCTTAACCACACAAGACAGATTTCTCTCTATGGAATGCTAAAATGAGTCCTCGACTTTACATATAAATTGCGTTTTTCCTTTTTTCGCTCCCAGTTATGCCTGTCTGTTGCAAGAAGGAAAACACGGAGAGAAAGCAAGTTACGATGCAATACAAAACTCAGAGAATGGCGCTATTATTACACGAAGATATATAGATAATAATGTTTGCGACGTGCAGTTAGTAATGGCAATACAAGCTGGAGGCAGATTGCGTGCTATGGTTGAGGAGAGCTATCAAAATCCATCTAATGCAAGGCTAGGGGTTTTTAAAAAAAGAAAGGCAAATGTGATGTGAGCCTGGTTTATATTTAGTTTTGGATATTCTTGACAGATGTAAGTGGCGTATTCGTTAAGAAGAGAGTGCAAAGACTGTGACCAAGGTGCAGGGGCATTCAAACACCGAAAAAAACAGAGAAAGAAAGTTGAGCGAGTCAAGAATGAAGAGAGAGAGAGAGAGAGAGAGAGAGAGAGAGTTGGTGAAAGCAATAAAAGGAGCGCGTGTTATATTCTTGCCGTGATATAATGGTTAGCGCACACCACAGTAGTATGTAGTGTGAGATAAAACTTGAACTTGTACAATATAGACCGACTTTTTTGCGAACCGGATGAAAAATTCTAGTTTTTTTTCTTTCTCTTCTCGTGGAGGCCTTTCGGAATGCTATTTACAGGATTTTCTACACAGCTCCTTTATTATAATTCACCCTCACCACTTGCCTTGCATTTTTTTCTTCTTCTTCTTGTGCCCTGCATCTGCATAGGAGAAAGCACGACATCTTTATGGAACAGACACTCACTCATTCAAAAACGCTTAAGAATCCATTTGATGGAAGATATTAAATGTATGTGATGTACACAAAAGCCAAAAAAGAAGCCTGTGCATTTCCAATTATTAAGCTTCTCCGGTTTTATGAATGTCTATGAACTATAAAGCTCCGTGGACATGATTTGATGGATCTACATGTTCAAACTTTAATGTGGTCGACTTTCATTGCCCCGTCATCATCATCATAACCAAAAATCTTTCCACTGTTCAAAGTCGATGCTTTCTCTTTTTTTATGAATCCAAGTTTATTTTTTCATTGCATCTTTCATCTATAATATCTATCTATGCATATACTATCCTCCCTTGTTTGATGTTATTAGTTCAGCTGAAGACATTTCCCTGAGAGAAATTAGTTATCAAACAGATTCTGGAAGAAAATTGTGAATTTTTTCATCTAAAGATTCATTATCATTTATCAAACACGAGAAAGGAGTAATAAAAGGCATCTCAGTCAGCTTTCTCATTTTCGCTATAATAAGCGCCTAACAAATTTTAATTATTAGATTAGAATCTGTGTTCTTACACAAAATTTCTTCTCGCTTTATCGCAAGTGCTAGATCTTTTAACAACTGACAGCACATCTTGGAGAATGAAAACAAGGGCAAAAGTTTGAATCTTCCCTTCATTTAACGTACTTGAAGTGGGAGATTACCTTGTCTACTTTAATACTTTAAACCTACCTAAGGACATCAGTCTCTCCTGCATCCTGGCTTATAAGTAGTAGTGGCGCATTAAATAGTGGTATAAGTGGCCAATTCAAATATGTTTTCAACACTCAAAAATGCTTGCAGAAGGAAGCATTAAAAATCCGATGTCAGTGTAGTGGGAAGCATAATATGTATTTTTCTGCTGACATGCATGAACAAGTAAAGATGCATTATCAAAAATCCGAGTAGTTCCTCTAGGAAATGGTGAGATGGTATGTTTCAAGCAATTTGCAATTTCCTCCTATCACTACCTGGACAAGCAAGTGGATTCAAACGCAAAGATGTATGGTTTGACTTTACGAATAAACAGAATGAGCACTTTACTCTATTGGAAGCAAGTCACAAAAATGACGTTAATATACTTCGCATAATCGGAACCCATTCCGTCTTTGCTAATACTTTTCAATTGAAAATTGGTACCTTGTGTAACTGTAAGGCAGGAATGAGGTAGTGGATAAGTAAGTTTTAAACTTTCCGTACTTTTAATTTTCCTCTAAAAAGTGCGTGGTTGACATTTTTGACAGTCGCCTTGGTTTCATTAAGTTGTAGGTTAATATTTCATATCATAAAATCATGGCTGCAAGATAAACTGTAGTGTTAAAACTGCAATAATTTTTGTGCCCTAATAAATTCACATGTATACATATTCATTATTTTAATTTGTCACATTTTTTATAATAAACTCTATATAAACCCGTGGACAGTTTCCACTAATGTGTAAATTCGTGTAGCACGAGTACAATTAAAAACCGGAAGCTCGTTAATTGAAAGCATGACGAATGGACTGTCATACAGACTAGCAAGTGAAAAGCTAGTGATATTTACAAAGAGATTTCTTCTGACTGTTGTACAGCTTCATATTATTATATTGAGAAAAATCGCATCGTTTCTATGCAGAATCACGGTTTGCTTAAGTAGTGTCCTATGTTTCATGTCTTGACAAGCAAGTAGATTTATGGAAAGATGAAGGGCATGGCAAGAATTACGACGAGACCAGATATGTATAACTATATTATTATGTACGTGCAAAATTTTGAATGGCTGTTATAAAAAAAGAATATTGTCACAAAATGAATAACCTTGATTACTAAGAAAAGCTGATCCCAGCCGCAGCACTGTATTATGATGAAGGAAATTCTAAGCCTAGGCAAGCACCTATTTATAAGGGAATGGCAGGAGTAAAAGCAGTACCTTTCACTCTTTTGCGGTTCTGCACTTGCTTTTAGTTTGGATTCATGAATATTGAAATGCAGGAACAACATCACTTCACGACACGACGTGTGTGTAACGTATGAATATATGGAAGCATGCACAACGACAAGACAAAGGTGAGTGTAACTACCTATATATTTATTATCGTATCACCAGAGAAAGCTCCAGCAGCGCTTAAGCATTAAGTATTGTTGCACAATAAGCAGTCATGTAAAATTGGTGGAAAGGAAGCGAGAGTTGCTAGACCAGCCAGTAAATTCTTCGCCCTTTTTACCATCTCCTCTACTCCTCGTGTTACTCATTCTTGTCGTAAGAGTTGCAAAATTTATGTACTATATATTGTGGAATGTGTGTGTGTGTGTGGCATAGTTTTTCCACAGGAAAAGTACCCACGTATGAGGAATTCAAAACTTTGTGCAGTGTTGTTGTGGTGGTGATAAGTAGGCAGGCTTGTATTTAGGTGCTGCGAAGAGAGCTTAAAGTATCAAGCAAAACATAAGAGAGCAGTCTTGAACATGTTGAAAGTAAAAAAAGGAAGTTATTCTTTAATACTTACCATTACGCCATTTCTTTTCAGACCTATGACAGTATAATACCCGACGTACATATTCTATATAGCGCATTAAAAATCCCATACTCTCTCAGACACACAACAGCAACAAAACAAGAACATCGACGCGGGGGCATTACTTACCAAACAGAGTATTCAGCAGCACTAATAAACGTAACCGTACACATACATTAAAGATATTGCATGGGAAACGCAAAATAGACGAAAATTGAAACAACTCAAGCGAATAAATAGTGGGGAAAATTTTATACAAAAAATGAGCTTTGAAATCCTTCTGTGAGATGCACTTAAATTCCTTCTTTTTTCATTATTATGCTCTATTTGACCAAGTGAGAACAGCAACTGTACGTGTATGCAGAAGCAGAAAGAACCAGATTTTACCATGACGTTTTGCATGTTTCCCTTCATAGTCAATGGTAACACGGCCATCTATGCAATTTCAACTAAAGAAAATTTCGCCGATGTCCAATGCCTAAATATCATGTTCATTGGTTTACTTCATTGTTAATTTAAATTACCATCGGTGAAAGCACAAGATGATGTTAATGGAATAAACTATCAAGTAGAAATAACTCGATTATTGGGCACAAGAATTTTGCGGTATACCTATACCGCCCTGTATATCAACAAGGTATAGCCCAATAGGTACATATTAAACTCACGTAATCGTACCTAGTTAAGGCAACAAGAAATCATTGAGCATTTGTTTATATTGCCATTCATGGCAAGTGAAACTTGATGAAAAGTTTAGTAGATTATTTGAAATCATATATGACAAGAAAATCTGACAGTTCTCAAAAATTGATTAGAACAATTATAGATAACCTTTCGATTCGATTATCTCGTCATAACCGAAAAATATAGCATTATGGGCCCCCACGTTCGAGGTCTTTTATTTAACCCTTGTTTTGGTTTTTGTTTATAAAGACATGTTTATTGTAACCTAACAATGAACTCTCAGTTTTGTCAGTTTGAATGATCTATTAAAAAATATATGCAACATATATTCACTCAAGTTATGCAAATACACAGAAGCCTTGTTATTGACTAAGGACCAGATGCTGGTAGTGTCAATTACCCGGAGGAATTCTAAGGCCAAATTCACGAATGAGGTTAGCTACGGATGCAAAAATCTCCAAATTACTAGGAAGCTAAATTCATCTTATTTACGAGTAAGCTTGGTGTTGCATGTAATGGCAGGTCAAAGTTAAGCACATTCAATAAAATAATGTTCAAAAACAAAGTTTATATCCTTTTAAAGTACACGATCATAATATTCTGAGCAGATAATTTCATTTCTAGTTTCATTAGCCATTCGTAGGAGATATCCTGCTATGGTTTCAAGTTGAGAGAATGTAATAATCTTACAATTAGTTTAAAAAACTTATATTGTCAGAATTGATTCAGCGTGATACATCGGACCAATGACAAACAAAGTATGGAATCCTGTTTGTAAATTCTTGTGTAACTGAGGGAATCCATTTTGTAAAAAAATATATATATCACAGCATGAGCAAACTCTTGTTGAGTCTCGTGATTTTTTATAATAGTAGTGGATTCCAGAAAATTGGTGTTTACGTAGAATCGGATATTGATTTCTTCATGCTGAATTATGTGCATATTTTTGTCTCTCAGAAGTGGAATTTTTGTTTCCGACCAGGCAACGAAAGGCACGTGGACATGTATGAATCCATGCATGAAATGAAAAACATTATCTAATGGCAGTGAAGGAACCAGAAACATTATTTGACATCAGTTACCTTGTCCGTCTCAGAGCACTAAAAATAGTTCAAAGCAACTGTAAAAAATCACAGCAAAGGGAATAAATCGACTTGAGTAATAATAAAAAGCTCCACGTGATGTACAATACCTAGTTTAGCATTTTGCAAAAAGCCGCAACAGAGCATTTTTGCTAAATTGGGGCAAGTCGGAATGGGGAAGATGGTGCCGGCCGTGAATTTGAAAGCGATATTATTTCATAGTTCATTACCTTATAAAATGAATTTGACATGCTGCTCCAGTTTACAAAATTAATGTTTTCATCAAACTCATCTAAGGAAACCAAGTACGTACATAGAGCAGAGAAGAAGGATCTTCCTTTGACTCCATCGATGTTTTGGCCTCAGGATGTTTTTATATTAATATTTTAGAGTCCTGGGGGAAACTGCGTACATTCAACATTCCAATTCGGTCGGCGTACTTGTAAAATGGTCTAACCCGTGACAACTCCAACATTCCACTAATGCCCTTCATTCATAAGACATTCTCATACTGTACCAAACCAATTTATTAATTATTAAAAATTCATCATCGACCGGCAAGGAAAAATTAGATTTGCTTGAAATTTCATTAATAAATAACAATGTGTCACTGCATAAAGATTGGATGGGTTTAAGAGGAACGCAACTAGCATAAATCATATTACCGCGCACATTGATTATTATGTAACTTGGAGAGTAAAAAATATGGTAATATGATGTCGTTATGACAATCCCTTGCACACAGTCAGGAGTCCAAGCATTTTGTTATACTTTGAAATAGGTGTAAACGTCTCCTTGTAGATTGAACACATGAAATAATGATAATAATGTCGACACAGCGGCAGAGCGGGAGTGTATATAACGCAATAGGAGTCGCAAAAATGTATTTAGAGTGAGTCGGTAAGTAGAGGCGAGAGAGAGAGAGAGAAAGCAGGGAGGAAAGAATGAGCAGAAGTGAAAAGATGACGAGACTGTCTGGTATGCCTGTGTGTTGAAGTAGTAGTGAAACTAGTTCCATGGGATTTACTTCTGGCCTTGCCTTATATTTTCTTCCTTTTTTTCTGTCCACACTTTATTCGTTCTATAAAAAAGTGTGCTGCTGCTGCTTTTTATGTGTGTTGCTAATATGTATGGGTATCATAATATGTGTTTTCCCTTCAGTCATACTTGAAGGTTCGCCGTTCACCGCTGCTGCTGCTACTACAACTACTCCTGCTTTTGCTGCTGCCATGGTTACCATTACCACCAATACTCCTACTAAGTTACTCCTAATATCACTACTGCCACTACTAGATTTACTATAAGAGTGAATGGGCTACACAGACAGGAACACAATACAATGACTGTATATATTGTAGTCCAGCACTGACTAAAAAGGTGAGGTAAAGGAAGACGAGAAACTGGAGCAAGGGGATACATTCATTACTGGAGGAGCATGTGTGTGTGTGTGTGTGCTTTAGAATTGCTGCAGTTTCTACTCCCTCTATCCTGTCTTACTTTCTCTCCATTCTCTCTCTCTTTCACTCACTGTCTCTTCTCTTTCTCCCTCCTGACTCACTCCTTTTTTGCACAAGGTATATAAACATAGAAAAAAGTGTAACAGAGAAGAAAACATGCGAACACATACATACGTCATGAAGATCACTACCGTGATCCGTAAACGTATACAATGTCGTAGTAGTAGGGACATGTGAAAGTGAACACACTGTATACATTTTCAATCTGCTAACCTCCTACAACACTAGTCTCTCTCTCTCCTCTATAGTTACAGTGAAAGGCGACGCACATGAAGCATCAACAGAAATAGTGATTTTCTCAATGTTATGGTTATGGAACGTGGTATCTATATTCACTATGCAGTAGTAGTAGTAGTGTTTCTCCATATAGTCATCATTATGCATACTATATAGGAGGTGTATACACATGAACATGTGCATAAATAGTTACAGTATCAAGGCTCTCATTCTCTTTCTCTCTATGAATGTATTCACTGGTGTTGGTAACAAAATTTTACATGTTTCATATGCTCCTTTGCAAAACATATATAAAAAATGCTACTTCGTATACAGAAAATGTTTTCTCTGAGTTTGCGCGTGAAACACAAGTGAAAAGAGTGAGGGAGCAAGGTTTTCTTTCTCCGAACACGAAACACAGTGTTCGTCGGACCGCTCCCCGAATTTGTCAATAACGTAAGAAGACTTTGTGTACTTGGTGGCTAGGTCTTCTGTTCTTTTCTTTTTTCAACAAAGTCAAGTTGAGGACTGCATACATGAGCCGTTGTTGCTAGTCTCCACCCCCACTCTCTTTCTCTCTCAATTCTTCCTTAGTCAAGTAGTATGCTCGATACTTGCTGGTTGATGGTGGATAAAAGAGAAAATAAGTTTCTTTATTTTTATTGACCTTATAAGAAGCCTTTTTAGAGAAATGCACAAATTCGTTTCATCAGCATTCCAATATGAGTCTAATTATGGCTAAAATTCTCAGAAATGAGAGTCTTTTGTGTTATTAATAAAATGTAAGCAATAATATTCTCTCTCTCTCTCTCTCTCTCTTTTACATTTACACAGACACAATACAGAATGTATACCTCCAATACTTTCATTTCCTGTAGAGATGCTAAAAATCCGTAATCAGGACATGTACATAAGCAGAATTGCTATAGCTATTTTGCTGTTGCCTACGTATTTGTTTTCTCTCGAGTTGTCGATTGGAAGGCTCTTTTCCTCCAATTTTGCTGCATACAAGTCGCTATCACTGCATCCACTACTACCTCACTTCTCCGTTGTTTCCTTATTGGTCTTGTCAGTAACTTCCTCTCTTTCTCTCTCTCTATCTCTCTCCCTTTTCTCATCGGCTTTTCTCTAACAGCCAAAGGGAAACCCAAAAGGGAAGCTTGTCATTGTGCCTAATACTATGGACTACAATAGAAATGTATTCCACGCCACAAATGCTTTGTCTTTTTATATCCTCCAAACAGTTTTTATGCATGCATTTCTTCTCCCAAACACACACTCACATACACAGAGTCACTTCCAGCAATAATGTGTACAATGAAAAGTGTACTACTACGTAATATTCTCTCAATCGTACCCATTCTGCATTCCTCTCTCTCTCTCTCTCTGCCTCTCCTTCGTCTCACATCAACTTTCCCTCGATCTTCGACATCAGCATTAGTATAATCTTTTTCTTCCATGCTTGCATATCGTGTGTCCTTCAATTTGCGCTCTCGATAAATACAGCGTCGTATAATGGCAATAAAAGTAATCGTTCTACATGCTGCTGTACATATGTACTACACATATTTTTCACTCTTATACACAATTCGATATAGGTATATAAATGCGACCCGCTGATGTATCTATATACTATTCTTGGTTTCTCTACACTATTCTGGCCAGCTAGCATGTTTTGTTCGTTTCATTTGCTGGCCTTCTCTTTCTCTCTCCCTCTATTCCATTCTCTAGTCCTCTTCGGCATTCCGTTTCACTTTTCCTATACCTGCATTATTATTTTCGCAAACCACCATCACCACTGCCTACTACTTTTATGCATATTTGCAGGCAAAGATACATACGTATACTTACATACGTACATATATATATTGAAGGTGTATTCTGTCGAAATCAAATACATAGTTTTCTACATGTACAACAAGGTAGTTTATCCTATCGTTATGTAAAAAAAGGAATATAGAGAACTATGAGAGACCGTTGGAGGAAACGCTACATTTCAGTCCTAGGGGTTTCTTGCCTGCTATTTTTCTGATGTTGCTGGTGGATAGACTTGTTTTACAAGTGAGCATCATGCATAGGGAATGAACAAATTAAATTGTATGCTTACTTTTTAGCTGGCTACATTATATACAATGTCTATTTACTAGCACTGCTGGGAAACTATTATAACTGGTTCAAGAGATAGCAATAATAGTTGCGAGACCAAAAAGTAAAGCGAGTGAGTAGTGGCAGTAGTATTATGTGTGTACGAGAGAGAGAGAAAGAAAGCAAAGGCAAACGACGACTAGGTGTGTGTATGTGTGGCTGTGGCATTGCATTGTGCCATGTTAGCAGAATGAGAATTTGGAACGTATATAATAATGCATGCTCCTGTAAGTTAAGTCTCCTTCGACCAGAATAAATGAGCTGGCAAGTTCCACAGAGGACATAACGTACATAGGAGGCAGGTCCCAATTTCGTTAGACCACCACTACTACACTTTTACTACGACCTACAACTACAACCACCACCGCTACTACTACTACAACCACTACGGTTTCCACTGCTTTCTGCAAATAAGTATGGCTTTCTCTTTTCTCTCGTCTTCCGTTTTCCCTCTCCGGCCTAAGCTAAACAGTTGCTTGTCGCTTAGTCGCTCACAACACTGTAAAGTAGCAGGAATCCTTTCAGTTTTGGAGATAGAGTCTGAGTGCCCCGCTGCTGGCAGCCAGTGCTCTTCTGGCTACTTGGTTTGGCCCATGTGTCTTATTGCCTCTGCCCCATCCTCATGACTCTCGACCTTAACGAGTTATCCTTTGCTATCTGCTCTCCCTCACCATATTATATAAAAGACTCGTAGTACCCATCCAACACCACCAAGTGCTCTGTATATAATGCTACCGAGAAGTACCACGTCCTCTGAAATGGGAGTTGTAGTAGGAGTAGTAGTACGAGTAGTAAGAACCAACGCAAGTAGTAAAAATCCAACTGTATTCTAAGTTGAGCGAGGAGCAGCAATTTTGTTTCTTCTGAATAAGAAGAAGAAGAAGAAAAGAAAGAGCGAAAGAAAGAAAGAAGAAAAAAACATTCAAAGGCTGGGTTGCTGAATCAGATAGGAGGAAAGAGTGAGTGTGCATGCTAGAAAAGTCTTTTTTTTGCCTGGTGAACTCCCATCATCTTCGTCCCATTCATTCGACTATTCCAAGGCCTCTATAATATAGCGCGCACACACACAACATTGTGCAATAAAGATTCTGGCAGTGGTGGAAGAAACAGCATTGAGCCCACCACCACCACCTCCACCACTACTATATCCCGTCATAGCAATCATCCGCTTTGATAAGTGTGCTTCAGCTGCAGTTTATCAACGTACACCAGTTCCTTTTCTATTGATTCTCCATGTGCTGTTGTGCCAGTGGTGCTGGTGCTACTACAACAACTACTACTAGCGCATCAGAACAATTTCATTAACTGTAAACAGTTTTTTCTCTCCTTCAACCGTGCAGCGCGGATTCAGCACTGGTGGAAAATATAAAGAAAGTTTTACCTTACCACTACCACAACAGCAATAAGGATATAAACTAAACGATCAATAATTTTTATTACAAAAATTTTTTCCTGCTTTGAAAGCAAATTCAATCTTTCTTCTGGAACAAGGAGAAAGAGACACTGCCAGTTTATTTATTTATTTTTAAGCAAAAATAATAATCTGTTTATAATAACGATTTTTTTGGAAATCATTTGAAAACAGTATGCCTTATATAAAAAGTGTTTAGTTGCTAGAAAGGAGCGCTTACATGTGAACTATTACTCGCTGCCGATTCTGTTTGTGCATGGTTATGTGACTGTTTATAGAGGAGAAAGGAGAAAGCAGAAGTGTTCAGGAATATATAAGAGACAGACTCAGAGAAAGCATGTAAATAGGCAACTTGAGCGCTTCTTACTCCTGCATAATCATCTTCGTCCTCCCATCATCAGATAGAATGTAGTGCTATCCGTGGAGGATCGTCCATCACACGAGGAGGAAAGTATCCAGTAGATAATAAGCTTCTCGTGAACGGGGTTCAGCGGTGAAAAGGTGAGAGAGAATGGAAACAACGACGAAACATGTGAAGGTGTGTTCTTCTCCAAGAATAATAACAACAGAGGATTATTAGGCATAATAATATTGGAGAAAGGCAGAGCTCGTGAGACATGCCAACAGCAGCGCGTTCCATATAACTGAATCTTTTAATTTTAGCATCTTCTCTCCAATATTAACTCCATTACTTGTAGTCGTTACCCATCTCCGCTCTCTTTTTATTATATAGTCCTATGCTCACAATAGTCGCTATTTTTTCCATAGTCTTCTGTGATTTCATCGTCACCAAGTATTTCTACAGCAATGGTTTTCCTTAAAACTCTTTTTCATTCCATTCCTACTGCTACCATACACATTTGCAAATACTAGCTCAACTTGCAAAGAATCTGTTTCCTCTTCTCTAATTCAGTCCAGCCAATCCAGTGCTTTGGTGGGATATGCATTTCATACTAGTCTAGTAGAGTGTAAAAAAGTTATTTATTGTATTGTAAAAAAAGTTTGCGTTTTTTATTGTGAAATCGTTTTTTGTCGTAATAAGAGAAATGTTTCTGTGCCTACCTTGACAGAAACTAGTGCAAGTTTGAGATCAAACCATTTCATTGCAAAAAGGGAGAAAGACGTACCTCGAGTTACCTGACAAGAGTGGAGCCAAGCACAAGTGACTGGGTACATATCGTCGCCTTCAATAATCAGCATCCGGGAAACGGGAGCTGATTATTCCGGAGCAGATTAGGAATAGGTAAGACTCCATTCTCCTTGGTGGCGGCATAAAATGTGTTCTCTCCTATAGTCTCTCGCGTTGGGCATATCTATATACCCATAGCCTGCTAATAGGAAATGCTCACAGTCATAAAAAGTTTTCTAGATGGTTATGCTTTGCAAAAAGGATCTCATCGCAAAACCGTAAATAGTGTTGAAATGGCTACGTCGAGTATATGTAAGTATGTATAGAATGCGCTATTGTGCGAAATTTCGTACTTTCCTTTTATCCACTTTCTATGAAGGGAAATGAGAGGCACCGACAATAAATCTAGCGTTTTATCTCCAACCCATCTCAAAGTTTGCTGACAAGATTATTGTCACACTTTTCAAGACCCACGTGTTATCAGGGTAGGTCAAGGGAAATGTGTGGTATTTGTGTACTCATTGTCAGTTGAGTTTTTGCGAAAGGCAGATGCTCTCTCTGAACGTGATGTGGAAGCCTTGACTTTTTTTCTCTCAAATTCGTAATTATTCACCGTCAAGAACTTTAAAATAATTACCTATGTGATGTACTAATACTTTCTCACATTCAAAGTTTGCACTAATTTCCAAGTCACGAGACTAAATTATACTACAAATGAATTGTTTAGTGTGACCACTTCCGGTTCTAACTTATTTTCTGCAAAGCGCGGCATGCAACATTATTTTAGTATCAAAGATTGTTTGCTTGTACAATTCTGCATGATTTAATTACTAAAAGCCCATGAAACCACATCATCACTATTGTTTCCATACTCACTTCTTATACAGCTTGCACGGATTTAGTAATATTTCAGAATGAATGAAACCGTCATCAGTACATCTGCTCTGCTTCATATAAAGATTGATTTTTTAAGCAAATATACTTGTCGTTATTAATTGACCATGAGTGTGGTAGGCTAGTCAACACGATAGACTGATTACGAACTGTTGGACTAGACATTGGATCACTTTTTGTAGTTATGTATTCCACATACCCAGTATCCTCACATTCTGTTGCGGTTTTCGTTTTACAATATTCCCAAAACAAATAAAATTGTCTGGTGGTATAAATAGCGTATAGATAGCGAAACGCACTGCTGCGAGCATAAATATTCATTAGCATGTGGCTCGGTTTACGCAGCTGTAATTTAATTCAAATAGTTTTCCACACTCAGTCGTCCAGTGAGCAAGCGGTTTTTGCAGTTCCGTTGTTTAACCAAGCATGATGGATAGTATATTTATCGTGCCTTCATCATGGAAATATAACGACTGGTGTAATCGTTTTTTACCATCAATGAATTTTTAGAGACTGAGAAAGTTGGAAAATTTGTTTTAAATGCGATATAATTTCATAATCAGGTTTATAAACATGTTATTTCAAAACCCGTTGACCTGATCTTACCCGGCGTTTAAAATGGAGATTCTCATCTTGAGGATCGTATGATGTAGGAACGGCGATGTAATAGTTTGTATCAATTGACAGGCGAACAAAGCCTACACCTACAGATCAAAGACTTGCAGATTACCCTGACAAGTGTGTTAATAGTGATAATTTATACTACTAATGTAATTTTAATTGTGTGAAGTAT
The DNA here is from genome assembly GCA_004115045.4 of Sinella curviseta. NCBI lineage: Eukaryota > Metazoa > Arthropoda > Collembola > Entomobryomorpha > Entomobryidae > Sinella > Sinella curviseta. The sequence goes on along the minus strand of CM065489.1, from coordinate 19,349,838 downwards.
ATAAATGATAAAAACCTGTTGTGTCACAAGTATAATACCTTAGTCAAACTCCGCATATTAAAGCCATTAAATCATCGAATCCGTATGGTGTGCCTGTTTAATACTTTCTTAATGAATCATATTGAAATATTACGCACTGCGAGTCTCACTGAATCGAAGTTACCACACGTTAGTTAGTTGATGCACCAATAAAACTAAAAACTTGCAGTGTAGTGCAATTTTACATACAATTTAAGTTTCATTGGAAGACAAAATCATTCTACTGATTGTAAATTCAGGATCAAAAACCAATAAGATAATAAGGAATGCCTGTTGAAAACACTTCAGGTTAAAAGTTACTAAATCAATTTTATAAGAATGAAAATTATATTTGAAGCAAAAGATATAAAGGAATGTAGGCAAAATTTAAATTTGCCCTGTATCCCAAGCATTTACTTAGACCAGTAAAACACCCATTCAAAACTGAGTTTTTTCCAGACAAAAACAAAGCATTGTCAATCGAGCTCAGTTAATAAAGCACGGTTTGTGTAGCATAAACATAAGATGTTGGACAACTGGTTGGGCAACTGTTTCCAGACAAATTTTTGCAACTGGAAGAGTGAACTATTAAAAATCATACTTCAGTGCTGTATAAATACTTGTAAAAAACTTTTTCGGTACTTCGTACATAAAATTATAACTGCTGCATCATAACCGTCAACCATTCTTAGCTTTAGTCAGATTATTGTTAATGCACGTTGTTGAGGAGTAGTTTTACTTCTTCCACACCTTTTTACTGCCAACAGTAAGCAAAGACGCAACTTGTTTTCATGTATAACTAGGAAACGATTTTATTGGCTTCTAGTTCTAGTTCGTACATCCAATCCAATGAACCTGCTCATTAAATTTGTAGATATTCGTGCCAGAACTCCAGGCTAAATGAGCCGAAGCCAAAAGGTTATTTAAAGTGATTTTACGTATGCATTTCCATCAGCGGTTCCACTGCATACTAGAGCTCGCTCTCTACTTTAAATGGGACATATTATCGTAGGAATAATCTCCAATTTATCCTGAAATTTAATGTATATTTTTTATTTAAGACCTTATAGTTGCGTTGCAATGTCCACAAGTTTTCACCATGTTCATATCCATATATAGTACATAATATTACGACAAAACTAGTTGCGAAAGTTCGCTGATGTTAAATTAGCAGACTTGACGTTGTCGGCTGTCCGATGGACAAAAATGCGAATATATTATTGTTTCAATGACAATGCTTCAGTTTAACTACTGTAGGTGACACATACCTTGCAAACATCATTGGTATATTGGTATGCATTTAGTAATTGGAATCTTGGAAATGCGACCTGCTCACAGATATTAAATACTCACCAAGTTTTATTTTAAAACTTTGTTGACCTAGGTTAAAACTTTAAATTGGACACTATCAATTAAATTTTTAATCCAATTGTTTTACCTGTCACGTGGAGACACAGACAAACTCAACTGTTCATAACTTTGCTTTACCTTTCGCCTCGACAAAAAGTGGATATTTAGATTGATTCAAATTAAACGGCTTGTGTGCATGATATAATTTATTAATCGTAAAGGCAAGAAAACGCTGGGCATTGTTGCAATTGTTTTGTCCTTTTTATTTGATTTGAGTAGCTGATTGGTACGGCAACGCATCATAACAGTGGAATCACTATCGTTATGTAGACAATTGACAAGTAATAATGTATTTGCATGGCTCCTCTTCATTACTGTCATTTGCGTCATGTTGGAACCATGGTACATCATATATACTTGTAGTATGAATCATAAACGTACTATTTTATTACCGCATAATACGGATTAATGAAGCAGGGAGAAGGATAATGGCCAAATAATAGTAGTGGCAACTACTGTTATTTAACAGAGCACTAGCCTAGCAAGCGGCGGGTGATGTGCGTGCTTCCAGTTAAAGAATAAAAACTAGGTTATCACTCTGGAAAACATAAAACGTAGTAGTCAGAAAGACAAAAGCACGAGGTAGTAAACTGAACAGCTCCATGCATTAAAATTAGTGCCGAATGTTAATATTATAGCAATCCTTAAAGGGGCCCAAGTACAATTCCAGTCACTACTACGCATTCTCACTCACAATTTCCTCTTCCTTCATATTTTTGCGTTTCCCATAACCACTGGTAAGAGGAAGAGGAAAGGAGTGTTGTGTTGGGACTGTCAATATCAAGTTTATATACTGTTTTTGGGTGAACTTAGTTCATCATCATTGCCAGCATGTCTGTATTATGATATGTATTGCTCTTTTTTCTGGTTGCTGGATCATTTGGAAATAATGACACAACACCTTAAGACACATGCCCAGTGGGCCCGACATAATTTCTCTGATATTCTCAGCAAATTCATAAGAATTTTTGAGTGTGTTCGTGGTCTATAGTAGCGTACATTCTAGTATCGATTTTATAAGAATAAGTACTCAACGCATGACCTGATGCATGCCAGTAGTCAACGATGAGACGCAAAGGAATTGCTTCTTTATTAAATTTTGGCAATCATGAAGAGGTGGATACTTTTCTATTTCTGTGTCTTGCCGTTTGAAGTTGCAGGCATTTTCTTGATTTTTTATTCGCTTTGACAAGATCCAGACATTTCTGTCTTGCTTCCTTCTCGTGACTCATA